>CM068839.1:21650542-21763042 GCA_028554795.2 Sinohyriopsis cumingii
TAATGGCCAAGTACGGATGTCCGAGAAAAATGGATATCCATGGTTAATCATTTCCACGACGGCATGCAGGCACGAGTCAAGGATAATGGAGAGACATCTGAGCTATTCCCTGAAACCAATGGCGTCAAGCAAGGTTGTGTTCTGCCACCAACACTGTTCAGTATTTTGTTCTCCGCCATGTTGAACAATGCTTCCAGAAATGGAGACGATGGAGTCAGATTCAGGTGTCGTACAGATCGAAAACTGTTCAATTCTAGGAGACTTCAAGCGGAAACCAAGGTTATGACAGACAGAAGTCTTCTTTGCTGATAACTGCGCCCTCAACGCTGACTCAGAAGCTGACCTGCAACGCACCGTTGACAAGTTCTTCAGCTCATACACAAGCTTCGGCCTCACCATTAGTACCAAGAACACTGACATCCTGCATCAGCCAGCCCCTGGAAAGCCCTATGTTGAGCCCAACATCACCGTTAACAGCCAAAAACTCAACGTAGTGAATCGCTTCACCTACCTTGGCAGAACATTGTCACTGAGAGTCACTATTGACAACAAAGAGAACCTCCGCATTGCCAGAACCAGCTAACTTTCAGCAGACTGTATGCCAACGTCTGGAATAGAAGAGACATCATCATCCAGACCAAACTAAAGGTCTGCAGGGCAGTTGCGCTCCCTACACTACTTTATGCATGCGAAACGTGGACGGTGTACCAACACCACGCCAGGAAGCTGAACCACTTTCACACCAGAAGTCTCAGGAAAATCATCAACATTAAGTAGCGAGACGAGGTTCCAGAATCTGAGGTACTCGTCCAAGCAGGTCTACCCAGCATCCGCACCATCCTGATGAACTCTGCTACGCTGGGCTGTCTGTACGCTTACCAGACCACTGGCTGCCATAGAGACTCTTCTATGTCCAGCTACAGAAAGGACAGCGATCCCACGGAGGTCAGAGGAAACGCTTGAAAGATATTCTGAAAGCAATCAATATAAACCTTGATTCCTGGGAGCAAACAGCAAGCGATCGAGTCACTTGGCGTTCCTCCGTGAACAAAGGCTCCAAGTTGTGCGAATCTAGTATGACAGCGCCGAAAAGGCAAACCAGAAACGCTCGTACCATCAGCCCTCCTGGATATGTCTCATTCATCCTTTGTGCCTTATGCAAACCAACATTCCGTGCAATGATTGTCCTCATCAGCCACCTACTCGCGCACAGAACAGAACCTGACCCTCCGATTCTCGGATGACTAGAGTGGTCTTCGTCGACTCGACGGATGAACAACATATAGCATGGGTTTAATCCAGACTTGATTCATTTGTCCTTTCAACTATATCACGGTTTCCATCTTTTCATGCTTGTACCCTTATACGCTTCCACTAGATCGTGGTTTTAATATGGGATTGTGTCTTTGGCTATTTTAACTAGATGATTGTTTTAATATGTGTTTGTGTCCTTCGCCATTTCAACTAGATCATGGCTTTAATATGGACTTGTGTTCAGAGACATTTCAACAGGATCATTGTTCAATATGAGCTGTTGACCTTGGCCATTTCAAATTGATCATGGTTTTAACATGGGTTTGTGACCTGTGCCGTTTCAACTATATTGTGGTTTTAATATAGGCTTGCGTTCTTGGCCATTCAGCTAGATCATGGTTTTAATATGGGCTTGTGTCCTTGGTCATTTCAACTAGATCATGGTTTTAATATGGGCTTTTGACCTGGGCCATTTCAACTAGATCATGGTTTTAATATGGGCTTTAATATGGGTTTTAATATAGGCTTGTGATCTTTGCCATTTCAACTAGATCATGGTTTTAATATGGGCTTGTGACCTGGGCCATTTCAACTAGATCATGGTTTTAATATGGGGCTTGTGACCTGGGCCATTTCAACTAGATCATGGTTTTAATATAGGCTTTTGCGAATACCGGTTTTCTGCACCGTTCAGTCGGGCGATAAGGCCATTCACTGCGAAGCTACTGGGTCTTATCAGAGTAAAAAGGAACGGGGCAGATGCGGCATAAGAGCAACAAAAACAAATGCACAAAAAGAACAACAACATGAAAATGAAAATGAAACTGAAACAACACCAAAGTCATATATTCATTCATCCTCAACGCAGACATGCAAGCCTTCACATAGAAAAGAGAATAGCGTCTTCAATAAATAATATGGAAACTACGTTACTTGTTCCTGGTTGGCAGAAAGAACGTTCTGGATGGGGCTATATATCTAGGCGGTCATCCAATAAATTTTACCGGACTGGATCTTCTTCCATACGATACTGAACAACCTTATGTGGTATTGTATTTAGTGGACGTACACACACGTACACGTTCAAGTTTACAATGCAGTTTGTAAAGACTTCAAAGCACATAGTGATTAACAGATTTTCGACGCATCTAATAATAGTAGTTACACGGAGAACACCTATATAGCTCTAACATGTGCATATGATGCGAAAAAATGGGCTAAACATCCGATTCGAACTCAAATTAAAACATGTCAGTATTTTCTGGGTATGAAAGGGTATCACCTGGAAAATACAGTGTATGATATGTCCAAAAAACTCAACCCACCAGAATAATCGGGTCTTGTACTATTGTCAAGAAAATTAATGTTACCTAAAATGTTACAATCACCGTATCACTAAGGAAAACATCTTCATTTAAATGGAAATATAATTCAACTTTCATAAATAAGTATTAAATTATTGCATAATCCATTTTTTAAAACCTTATATCTGATATCCTTGTTTAAATGCATAGAATAAAAGACAATAAATTAACTGGCATCTTGCTGAGAGTACAGTCTGTGGTTTTGTGGATTTAAGGTCAGTTTGTGGTCATTATAGGCTATCTATGGCAGCCAGTATATATAGTGGAGCAAAAACCCGGGAAAATCCGGCGAGTACAATTATCTCACGGGAAGCCGCTAGGTCCGAGACTCGAACCCACTAGGACAGAGGTGAGATGTTAGTGATCTGCAAAGGCGAACGCCGTGGTCAACTGGCTCTCTGCATCATTCATAGAACACTAATGAAGTTTAACGTTTTTGCTCAGGAATTAACATAGGTAATAAACTTAATTATTAATTGTATGTTAAAGTGTTAAAGTGATGGCAGATTCTGTACAAGAATGACTTTTTTACTTATTGAAAAACATTGAAATGAATCAATTACTCTTATGGAGATTTTACCTTGTACAGAATTTCAATTCATTATATTTCGTCGAAAAACAATAAGACAGTGCCAGGGTTGAGTACCTCTGGCATTAAGCTCTTTAATACTTTTGTCAGACTGATTTGATCATGATATTAATAAGCGATACATTTGATATTTTGCAATTCTTTAATAATCATAGTGCAAACTTTAGTTTGTTTTAACTATATTTTTCTAGTTTCTTTTACTTTAGACATAAGGTTTAACTTTAAACTTTCAGATACACGATAAAAATGCATTTGCCTCATTTAAAATAAAATTCAACATAAATCATACCTTTGCTTTTTCATGTTTCCAAACCAAGCTTCGTTTGCATTATTTATACATAGGAGGCGCTCACCAGTTAGTATGTACTTTTAAGAGAGTGACGTATGTAAGGTGAAGTTGTTTGCATTTAAAATATGCACAATGGAGAGAATGTTGACATACCTCTATGCTACATTAATATAATGTGGATGATATTTTTTTGGATATTGTACTTTTGGAAATTGTACATGATCTAAGCAACTTGCTAACTAAAATGACTGCTCCCGTGTGCTAAAAAATCAGCCTGAAATAGTCTAACGTGCACGTTCCGTATCAGCTATTAAAATAGGGAAAATGAATTTTGCCAGACTAGACAATACCAGCTAATGAAAGTGCAATGAATTAATTACCAAATATATAAAATGTAAATATAAAAAAAAAGTTATCAGCTCTTTTCTATACAATTTACCTCTGAAGTTCAGGAAGTGAAAATGGCCAAGTGGAGCTAGCACTATTTTGAAAGGTGCACATCTGGAGTAAGACCAAGCTGTATACTCTATAACCCTATTACACCCATCAATCATGCACCAAAATAAAGAGAATTAAAGGTTCTTTGAACTATACCTAAGATTAAAAAGGTCTTTTTTAAATAGCCAGCATAACCTGTGAGGAAATCCGGGGAAATTATTTTTTTTCAAATATTCTAACTCATGCAAAATATGAAACTGTAAAGCGCCACAATACAATCCGCCAAATCTTTTGCAAATATATCAAACGTTAATAAAGTTTCACTATGTGATTCTTCAATACTATCTTGGGAATAAGGAAGTAAGCTTTGCGTATTTTGATAAACAAAATTTGGTATCTTTTACTTAAACGCCTCTTTCGATTCTTTCTCACCATAATGCCAGTATCTCTGTACCGAAAATAAATATATTTGGCGATAAGGGATTTCTTTGCCTTTCCTCCTATGTATGCTAAACCAAGAGAATGTTCATTTGTCAAAGCATTTTTTTTTTATATATATGCCGCTATGAAACTTCATGGTGGAAAAACAGTTTTGTCTTCCTGTATTAAAGTAGGCAATATTATTTATTCGTGCTGATACAATTGGAATTCATGAACAAATTGAGAACACTATAGAGGCCTAAACAAAAGAGGACACGTGATTCTCAGCAGAGGCTAATCAAGCTTTAAGGGGGACGGGAATTATTGCATTAAACGCGTGCCAAAAAGTTCACAAACATAAAACTAATCAATAAGTTGAGGGCTTCTGCGGAGATGTTTCTTAATTACTTTAATTTTTAACTTAAAATCTTAGCAAGTTTCAAGACCCCCCATTTTGCAAAACTTCCAAAATAGTTCAGGAATAACGTTGTATTCCTTAGTAATTGTAACATAGGTACTTTAAAAAATGAAATAGTATTTTGTAACCAGTTTAGGTCATGTAAGGCCTACTCGTACATATAAATATACTGAGTTATTTTTAAAGGTTTATAGCTTTAGTGTTTTCTAAATTGAGCTAATTTTTATAAATCTTAGTCAAGAATTTAAAAACGCGAGTTCTAGGAAAGCAGCCAATTTTATTTTAGAAATGTTCAATACAAATTCTTATCTCTATCTGTCTTAATGGGCATTAATTTGGACTCCATCCAGTCCATATTAACTGAGGAAAACCTTTCCTTCCAAGTGAACCACACCTAGTTAGCATTAGACTGTACGTAAATTTGCAAATTAACTCCACCATGTCCACATTAGGAGTTCAATGTTCAAGTTTCAAGCTTTCGCTATTTTGTCCTTCATCATCCAAATACATTCAATTCTACTTTGATACTTGTATAGAGATATTTAACATTATGATTATCAAATATATCCATCCATATATTTATATAGATAAATCAATATATCCTTCTCAGCTCATATTATTTTTATGGACTTTTGCTGTCATGTCTTGTTCATATTCATGCATATACCATTGAAAATATTAATAATTTGATACTAAAATTCAAACAACAACATTTAAGGAGATTATATTATCTTTTACTTAGAATGAGTTCGGAATCTGCCGCAACAAACTTTAAATCTGTACTTGGGAAATACTCAATATGATTAAAATCAGATCTTCACAGACTGATTTGGAGATCTGATCGACACCATTAAGAAGTCATGTTCTGTTAACTTATTGTTCGCAAATCAAATCACAGCATTCAAAATTTATAAACGTCACACACGTCATTCGGATTAAATAGTTGTGAACGATAACTCTTCCTAACAGGAATTTGCAACACTTCATCTGATCAGATAATTGATGGACTGAGAATTCTACAGGTTACTATCGAGATCTGATTTTAATCAGACTACGGAACCACTTAGCGGGCTTTTTGTTGCTGAGTTAATTCAGACTCAAATGACTTCACAAAACATAGCCGACAACATAATATTTTCAAAGTCTGTCAGCCTCTTCCAATACTCACTGAGGTATGGCAAGGTATTTGCACATCCACCTTGGAACACACAAAACATGAACATGGTCATCACATTGGGATATCACGTTAGATATCAAATGGTAAAAAGAGCTTTTTCTGGGACATATTTACATGTACCTAAATATAACCTATATATACTTAGATCAATATCGCTTCCCCTCATTTGCAGTTTCTTCCGGAAATGTCAGTAAATTTTAATATACACTTATTCAGAGTTAATTATTTAGTATGCCCTCATTTTAAATGATAGGAATTGCAAAGATGACATGGGTGAATAACATGCCACACGATTCTTATCAAATGGGATCTCTCAGATTCCCCATATTTCCGCCTTTACTTGATAAACAAAATACACAAGCGATACACTGTTTTTTTTTTCCCCGCACATAAGACGCAAATCGCCCTCGCGTATTTGTGAATCGCTTGCGCAGAAATATGATGAGAAGATATGCTTTTCAATGACTTGGAGATGTCAGGACCGATGCTTTATGTCATCGAGTACACTGAAATCGAAAAGGAAGGTAGCATTCAATCGTGCATGACATCTGTATGCTTGTTCACACTAGACAATCCACAAAAATCAGTTGATATCGATGAACCTAAATGAACGCAAAACTTCAAAAACGCTTATTTAACCTGAACTATGCCTCAAACAGAGTTTAATAACCCAGACACACTATATCATGATTTTGAATCTATGCTTTATTCAACTCTATGGAAGCAACAATGGAGGTTAATCAATTATAACGATATTCATCTAATTGAAGTTTCCCCAAAAATGAAATGCAATTAAATTTCAATAAGTCAAGCGGTAAAGTACTCCTTCCTTTGGATAGCGTGCGTTATCGTCACGCGTCAAACTTTTATTAGCGGTGACACTTTCCAGATAAGGTCTTGCGGGAGGGATAGAATTAAAACACAGCAAAACTGTCATCCGAAGGGAGAGAAAAAAAAGCTTTCTAACGGTTGCATGGAAAATTTTATATTGATGGATTTTGTGCTTTCTAGCGATACAGATTAAACAACAGCATGCCTAGGATGTCTGTTTGATCTACGAGGGTTGCCATTTCTGTAGGTTTACTATCGAGACGTACAATATGTTGTGTCATGCAAAATTATTTTCGGGCCTATTTTTTGTGTTTATTTTTAAATCAAAACATTGAGTGGGGGGTTATTGACAGGAACTTGGAAAAAAAATTCGATGCTAATTCTAAATCTGAAAGCTATAGCCCCAAGTCCGAAAAATTGCAACTGATATTACATGAGCAGAACTTATGGTGACATACTTGCCACGCCTGATTGAATATGAACAAAATTCCATGTTTTGAAACGTACTTATCCTGCATTTTAAAATTATTTTCTCCAAAGTATAAACTCCTAAACACTATATTGGCGTGCACATAAATCTGATTGAAACCAAACACGATCTATTGTTTCTTACTGTTTAACGCAATAAAGAAACCGATGTCATTGAGAGATCAGAAAAAAGTGCCAGTCATTTGTTTACAATGACATCAGTAAGTTTTTGATAAATAAACTGGATATATATATATATATATATATATATATATATATATATATATATATATATATATATATATATATATATATATATATATATATATATATATATATATATATATGTGTGTGTGTGTGTGTGTGTGTGTGTGTGTAGACTGTAATCATTATTTTTGTCACTTTTCTCTTATATATATATATATATATATATATATATATATATATATATATATATATATATATATATATATATATAAGAAAAGTGACAAAAATAATGATTACAAGTCAATAAGTTCTCCGTTGCAATCATTATTAAAGGTAAACAAAGCAAAAATGAATGTAAACAGTAATCTATACGCAAAGTTTTTCGAGTCAAGGCAGTTCACGATGATGTATGACTTTTTGTATTCCATGAATCCATAAAGTAAAATATGTCAAATATAACTTTAAATTAAACAGCCTATGGAGACCAGTAAATACAAATCTCATAAATATCACACTATCTTTTCAATGGTGTCAATTATGTAATACGTTGATACTAGTAATTTATTTGCTGTAATAAATATTCAACATCAAGTTGTTACTGAATCTTACAAGTCGTGGAACTGAAAATTATCAATCTGGATGAAATCCACATTTATTTAAAATAAGTAGATCGGACAGGCACCGATAAAGGTTACTGTTCTGGTGACCGTATGAATTTGCAATCCAATTACTTTAGCAACCTATTAGATAATGCGTTGAATTTCCTAATATGAATAATTAACTCATGAAACATTATGTTCCCACTGAAATGTTTGACGTTCATAAAAGTGAAAATTGTAACATGATTAGTAATCCAAAGATCAACAGAATATGATCTCGTATTTTTGTAAGTCAGATCTCCATTATATCCGAGATTTCCGATTGTGGAAGTTAGTTCATATTCTACCTATAATAAAGGAAGCGAAGGAATTATTTCAGCATCTTATTAGTATTTCTTTATATGCACTGCAGATCGTAACAGACAGGGCGTAAAAGTTTATACAAATGATAGCCGAGCATTACTGTGTGCCATCTAAATTTGCGTTGTTAACAAACATCATAGTACTGAATTATATTTGTGAAGATACCAGCAAGTTCTAATTTCCTTTGATATTGTATTAATGTTTTTCTCTTTCTCTCTTGTTCTCAGATTACACCAGGTTGTCTTTATTTGTATTCTGTATTTTTGATTCCATAATGGTAAACTTTGATATATACTAGAAGTCAGTTATACAATGTGTTGCATCTAAGGTTTAGTGTCTGTGTATTTATTTAAAACATCTTCATTGCGCCTGCGCGTAAAACTATTGTATATTTTTGTGCAAAAATGTATTAATAAAAATTTAGAGAGACAACATCCGATCTCTTTTCAATATTTTCGTTGAACGTTTTATTTTCTTTCAAAACAAGTTAATAATATCTTTGAACAATACGTATAATACAAATAAATATTGAATATAATAAATAAGAAAGAACAGATAAAGGAGAAAATATCAGATTAAAAGCAATAAACTTGTGTTCAAATAATTTCGATTCGTTTAAAGATTAATCAGTCGAAAGACCAATTACCCCTTATCTTGCAATACATGTAAATTTGTGACACTTCAGTATTACAATTGTTTCCTAAATAATACAGTTTATGACAC
Organism: Sinohyriopsis cumingii; assembly: GCA_028554795.2. Lineage (NCBI taxonomy): Eukaryota > Metazoa > Mollusca > Bivalvia > Unionida > Unionidae > Sinohyriopsis > Sinohyriopsis cumingii. The sequence goes on from CM068839.1 coordinate 21,659,683, forward strand.
TATGATAGGCAAGACAACCCAAAACAAAACCGCAAGCCTGCGAAACCAAATGGGGTACAATTATCAAATGTTAATCACTAAATGGGAACAGCTATCAAAAGTTAATTACCAAATGGAGACCATTATCAAACGTTAATTACACGGATCTGATGAGTATCAATCAATTTCCTTTCTAAAAGTTTGAGAATTTCATGATAAGATGTTTCCATAGCAGAATACTAAATAGGATACTGAATGCGTTTCTCTACGAATTTTAGTCCAGCAATAAATGTAATTTCGCATCCATCAATTTACAAATGTAGCATCCAATTGCAATAAATGCTTATTATGTCGAAGAAATTTGGAACTGTTTTGTTATCTGGTTACAAGGAAAGACAATGATAGGTTAATATTAAGAAAGAAAATAAAAAAATTGAATATAATTTTTTAAAAAACAAATCGTAATAACATTAGGCCATTGAGAATATATGTCTCTAAATTGTTAACTAAACATCGCATTCCATTCATTCCTATTACAAAAAAAAATTGTAATAGTTACAAGCATCTATATGTAAAATCAAAAGCACGTGAAGTAAAAGTAAATAATTCTCATGTTCCATTTTATTTAAATAAAATAGGGTTGGCAAAAATAAACACGCTAGAAGATCTTTAAATAGCTTGAAAAATAAATGCAAATGCCCTAAATGTTTAAGAATTAAACTTTATATCCTATAAGATTCACCAAACATGAACATCAGTAAATATTGCTTGAACGGCCGTAGGGAAACGAAGCCTGGTCGCGTATATTGTATCGGTATTCAAGCTACATTACTTCATTAATCTATTAAAATATGAAGCTGCAATTAAAAAAAGTTGTTTTTTTTAAATAGGAAGAAATAACATTACTATATGTCAATATTTGTCGTAAAATATTGTCAAACCAAAAAGAAGAGTGCATCGACCAAAGGTGGTTGTTTTCTAGTGTTACGAACTAATAACTTCAAGGATTAACGCCTGGTGCGGTTTAAGTCAGTTCAAATAATTTTTACAAAGGCTTAGAAAATGTCTAATGATTTTATTAATGAATGTAAAATTCTAATTTTTAATCTGGTTATGCCGAACGAATATAAAACAAAGTTAAACGCTCGAAGCGATCAAATCACAGCGCATGGATAACAGGTCATTGATTGAAATAATAAATGCAGAAATATTCGGACGGTTATCTGTATCTTTTTGTTGGATGTTAAGAAAAACAATACGGAAGTGCGCTGCAATACAAGCGACGAGTGTCACGAACAGAATAATAATATAATTGTTGTTCAAACAACTTAAAGCGCAGATTAAAAATTAAAGAAAAAATGTATTTGAAGCAATAGAGGGTAACATATTTTGCGGTGGCTGTAGTGTATATTTGTCTACAAAATGTCTCAACAACTGAAGAATATTATGCTTTTGTCGATACATCATTGTGGCTCTGATTCCGATTATGTAAACATTTTAACAAAATATGGAAAGACTAAGTCGATACAGAACATATGCTTCCTGATTTGACAACTGAGTCGTTCTTCTCAAACAATTAAAACATTCATTACACTATCGCAACAGAATAATCTATCTGGTCTATCGCCATTTTGTATCGATTGAAAAGGAATTAATACTCTTGGACAAACATATGTCAAAATCTTAACCGAAAGCTGTGTAAACATGTGCACGTGTCAACCAGCCGGAAGACAAGGGAAGAAAGCTACGAAATTCACATTGTATTTTCAGATCAATATCTCATTAAATCTAATTTGTAATAGATAAAATACGATCTTCACGCCAGAACGGAAGAAAGAAACTGCATTGTTGTTGTTATTTGAAGTGTGTCACGCTTTATTTCAATTCTCCTTTACTAATGAATTTATGCTCATTTCCTTCATACCATCGTCTTCATTGGGGAGTTTTCTGAGTCTTTGTTGAGATTCTTGGAAGCTGTTCAGCCACTATCAGAGCATACAAAAAAGGTTTTAAAAGGCTTCGAAAATATGACGAAGACAAAGGTAGCTGAAAATACCAGCAACAGTGGGAAAAGGTAAATACAAAAGGGTCATTAAAATTAACGGGAGAAAAATGTTCTAACTTCAAGTCCAGAACATAGCAGTGAGACAAATCGGTATTGGAAGCCAAAATACCTTTAAAAATCTAGATGGAACATTGTTAAAATTTACTATTTTTATGTAGCTAATGATCAGAAAGAAAATAAATAAAACATCCTAAACATGTGTATAGGTTGGTATGCCTTTTCTTGCGCGACTAATAGTTCAATATATATTTCCAAGAAAAGATCATTAAATGAGAAAGTAAAATGACATCAATTGCGCATAAACTAATAACAACATTGGTATTAAAATTATTAGATTTGACCAGGTTGAAGATCAAAGATGCCTCTCATCAAACACGCAAAGCACTTAATCAGGGAATGCGTGAATTTTCCGTATTATTGAGATTACATGGACTTCTACCTCATATCATAAATCACCGAAGATCTTCAAAGGTCTCCTTTTCATTGACCTTGTCATTATCTTTCACATGATATTTCTTGAAAGTATTAAAATTTTCAGCACTTATCAAGAAACGAAAGTCGTAACTACTCCGAAAGAGTTCATTGATTTACATTAACTGATATAAAACATAACGTGATTTCTAGCTGTACTATACGCCTAAATTTCAGAAAAACTGACAACGTTAATTTCAATAAACGCAATAATAGCAAAAAAGCTCTAATCTGAAGACCGATGTTATATTTAATTTTTTGTGTTGGCTCTACTCCATAATTATATGTTACGTATATATGTATTTTGTACTTGACCTTTTTCCAAAATCAAATTAATTGTGGACCTGACCAGTGAAATGTATTTTGTAAACAAAATCATGCGTAACTAATAATTCTCTATGATCATAGTCTCAATATTCAGATCATTATTAATTGTAACATTAGAAAGGAATTTGCCATTAAGTTTGAAAGAATATTTCGAGAACGTGGAAATTGAGACCTAGGTCAAATAGTGGAGTATATAAACTTGTTTACATTAGGATTATTGATTCTTGCCTTAACATCAGAAACATAATTAGTCTTATTGTCGTGTTCAAGTTTTAATTTGGGTGTATTTATTTATTTGAATTATTTATTCATTGAATTACAAAGCGTTCAGAGATATTCTTGGACTAAAATATTAATTTGTAATTATAGTGAATTCAGTCCAGGACATTGTGAATTATATTATTGTGATACATCAAAAAGACTGATAACACATAAACAAACTCCAGGCCATTTGTACATTAACACATTCAAGACTACAGGCACATCAACACATTCAGTATCGGAATTTATTTGGAATACCACTGGAATTCAAGATGAACTTCATACATTTGGACTTGCGACAGAACGTTTATAGGAAGTGCTTAACACGATCAGGCGCAAAGTAGGCCAATATGAGGACCTCCTCACCACCGACAGAAAGAGAAAGCTGAAATGGTATAGCCATGTCACTAGAGCCAACATTCTATCCACAACAGTTCTGCAGGGCAGCGTCCAGGGTGGCAGAAGGAGAGGTAGACAGAGAAAAAAGTGGATGACAACATCACAGAATGGACCAGGAAAAGTTTTGCGGTGACACAGGCATTGGCACATGATCGAGACAAGTGGAGGGAACTGGTCAAATATTCAGCAGCACAGAGTCTCGACGACAAACACTCGGTCATGATACTGATGATGATGATGATGATGATGATGAGAATGATGATGATAATGATGATGATGATGATGTTTGTGTATGTCTGACCTGGACTCTTTATTTCTTTCTACATGTATATACCCATTGAGTTTGTAATTTTGATGAAGGTTAATTTCCCTTTGCTTAGCAAGTTGTTGCCTGTACACCTCGTCCCCATTCTTTCCACCTTGTTCTAACCCTTATGGGGATATGCAAATGGCCGAGTGAATGAGAGAGATGGTGCATTAGACTTAGGTGATTGATGGAAACACACAGAGCTGGTTCGATTCCTGCTTAAAGAAATTATATCGCTCTAACTCAGTAGTGTGAAATTGAGAAAAGAATAGGTGAAATACATTTAGCAATGCTTTATTACGTTTATGTTTCCACGTTTGAAACATGTACTACATATTTTCACAGGTGTGTGTACTGGAGGTCACACAATTTCCGTGCGACGCCTGATTGTGTAAGCCTTTAGAAATTATAACCACTGCAAGAGAGCGATTACATTTTGTGGGTTTAAGCAATCAATACAATCTGCATTGCCTTTCAGGTGTGACAAATATTTTTGCCGAAGAAATTTGACTTTCCCTCTTTTGTTTCTTTATGAAGTTAGATCCCCTTAATAGCCTTGACAGTAACGTGAGGAAGCGCTCACAAATTAGTAATGTACTTCTGAGAGAGTGACGTATGTAAGGTGAACTTGTCTGCATTTGAACATGCACAGTGAAGAGAATGTTGGCATTCCTCTATGCTACTTTGATGTAATGTGGCTGACATTTCTTTTGATATTGTACTGATGGAAATTGTACATGATCAAAGCACACTGCTAACTAAAACGACTGCTCCCTTGTACTAAAAATTCAGCCTGAAATAGTCTAAAGTACACTATATTTAGCACCTATTAAAATATGGAAAATCAATTTTGCCTAATTAAACAATATCAGCTTCTGACAGACCAATGGATAAATTACCAAATATATAAAATGTAAAAATGTTATCAGCTCTGTTTTTACAATTTAAATGTGAAGTTCAAGAAGTGAAAATGACCAAGTGGAGCTAGCATTTTTTTGAAAGGTGCACATCTGAGTAAGGCCAAGCTGTATACTCTATAATCCATATTACACCCATCAATCATATACCAATATAAAGGGAATTAAAGGTTCTTTGAACAATATCTAAGATATACAAGGTCTTTTTTAATAGCCAATATAACCAATCAGGACACGCGGAGAAATTCTTCTTCTTTAAAATTCTAACACGCAAAATACGAAACTGTAGTGCTCCACCTTAATTCAAATATGAAAATGTATGCTATTATTTTGCTTATTTTCATATCATTGCGCGTGATGTTCTGAACAAAATGGTACATTAATATTGATTTCATCGATGACAATAAGCTAATTGTGCTTATTTTGCCCTTGCTTGTATAATATGCATTGAGACAGTATTGCGTAAGATGTGACCTTAATTATAGGGAAATTAGAATTCTTAGAACATAGGAATGACGTCAGCTTAGATTTTAAACTGTTACATAATGTAAAAGAAATATATAGTGAAAATGTTTCTTTTCATTTATTTGCAATGAAATTAAAAAATAAATGATGACCAAGCAAATATGATTTGTTCCATATCAAACAACAAACAAATATTTTAACATTTGACCTTTCCATCCCTTTTCAAACTGTAATATTTCTTGGTGACATCTCACGAGTAACTCTGGCAAGTTTCATGTTTCTATCTTTCAGCATAACATTGGTTGCTATGTTGACAAAATGGAATGTGCATTTTAAAAATAGCTCACTTTTCGTTATAAGGGGTGGGGGCTGGACTTGTGCGAGACTCTGACACTAATAAATATTGTTCTGTGTGTGTAAATACGGGATAATTATTTGAAAGGACGTTTATATGCTTGTTACTTACATTTTTTAGCCATACAATTAAAATTAAATCATAAAGTAACACTACCTATGTATTTCTTTTAGGGGGCGCTCACCAGTTATGATGTGCTTTTGAGAGAGTGACCTATGTAAGGTGAAGTTATTTGCATCTGAAACATGTACAGTGGAGAGAATGTTGGCATACCTCTATGCTGCTTTGATGTAATTTCTTTGGATATTGCACTTATGGAAATTGTACATGATCCAAGCACTCTGCTAGCTAAAATGACTGCATCCTTGGGCTAAATAAATCAGCCTGAATTAGTCTAAAATATACTATATTTAGCACCTATTAAAATAGGGGGAATGAAGTTTGCCCAAATAGACAGTAGAGCTTCTGAACGTGCAATGGATGAATTACCAAATATATAAAATGTAGAAAAAGTTATCGGCTCTTTTTGTTTATAACAATTTACCTCGGATGTCAAGGAGGTAAAAATGATCAAGCGGAGCTAGCATTTTTTGAAAGATGCACATGTGGAACATGGCCAAGCTTTATACTCTATATCCCAAATTACACCCATCACTCATACACCAAAAATGAAGGGAATTAAAGGTTAAACAAGACCTGAGATGTAAAAGATCTTTTATAATTAGCCAATAAAAATACGAAACGATAGAGCGCCACCTGAACAGTACTTTGCTCTGCATCGCTCAGTTGGACTTGCTTTTGCGGTCGTCTAGAGTACAATAGTTTACAACGTGCAAAATGTTCACTTTATTGCGAAAGTTGTTATCATCTTAAACATGTCGTTCTTCCAGATCAATTTTATCTCTTTTATGTTCAGTCAAAACATGCGATTGAAATGTAGGTGAAAGTTTGACAAGGAGTGTGCTGAAGAATGAATTTAATCTTTAAAGCTTAGATTCGGAAGCAAGTCTGGCATGTAATACAAGGAAAGATTCTTTCCCTGTGAAGATACCAGATGTAATTCATATTCTGATTAACACACACACACACACACACACACACCCCATATATATATATATATATATATATATATATATATATATATATATATATATATATATATATATATATATATATATATATATATATATATATATATATATATATATATATATATATCCGGTACTAACCTAACAATAAACTAAATATCATCTTTTTCATTTTTACTGATATTGCATATTATATTCCAACGTCACAATTGTTCAATTGTAACACGTGTACTGCACTTAATGGCGTCACAAATTACCTCATAACAACCGGCATGGGAAAAGCATTATGTCGGAGGCATTCGAATATAGTTCAGGTTAATTTCACTAAACTATACTGAGCTTTAGTCAAATAGAAATAATAATTGAAAACTCTTGCATTTGTGCTCATTTCAAATGAAAGGTAAAGATAACGATCATTCGGTTGATTTCGTAATTCATTGTAAGAGAGCACATGTCTTATATACAGTATCTGTATTTGTGTACCATCTCTCACTTTATATACATCTGGTTGGTCAAATACACCAATGGCGATACCTTTTTGGAATTTTACTGTTTACAAGTTCAAACGGAACACTTCTATTCGCTTCCTTTCTTGAAATTTCTTAATTACGTAACAAGAGTTGATGCCAATGTGCAAGAACTCGATAATTGCCTTGGGGTTATTGGTGCAAAATTATTTTCTGATACGTTATCTTCCGGAATTTGACAAAAAGGAAAACAAGCCTCGTTTCTCATTCTTTAAGGTGGCATTGTTCCTGGCCTCAAATACAGATTATTCCTTTTTCACATTTATTATATCTTTGTTTCGAGATTTTTTTGTTCAAAGTAAAATGAAAGACACGATAGCTCCAGAGTGATAAACGTTTGGAAGACAAAAAGTTACCGGTTGTTAAAGGTAACGAGAGACGGATTTACGATACATTATCGCAATATAGTTCGGGTAGAGATGTTATACCAAAGATGTGCCAATGTATCCACTAGAGCCCGTTATCAAATCCCAATTACAATATCAACTACAGTCCATGACTTGTCTTGCAATGTTTCATTTTAATCACTGAGTTATGGCTGTAGGTATAAATGATCCGATCTACCTTTTCCAGTTCATCAGGCATAAGTACCACCGTGACAATGCGAATCAGGTATATAAACCTACAGCATATACCATACGGTAGCCTTGAAGATCAGGTTACGTTTTCACTATCATGCGGTCTTTTGCAGTCCATTTGTTTGTTGTTGTGGAAAAACTATAATCACGGTGTGTCGACTAGAGTCTGATCTTTAAATAGGGCTGGCCACCGACGTTAACGAATATAATTGCTCCACATAATGAGTTGTTTATAGCACTTTCAAAGGGTCCAGATCGAACGGTATTGATGGTCTTTGAAATATGTTTCAGATTTGGAGTTTTATCGGACTCTAGATCTGACATATTTGTAACCCTCTGTATAACGCTAGATATGGCAATTCCGGACAAGCGGCAGCATGTCGCAGAGATTCAACAGTAATCCTGATGGTATCTATGTGTCAGAAAAGAGAAAATAACCTCCTTTAAATTACAGAAAACATTCATCAATTTTCATTACTTGGATAACTAACCGTTAAGCGATACATACATACATACATACATACATACATACATACATACATACATACATACATACATGCATGCATGCATGCATGCATACAAACATACATACATACATACATACATACATACATACATACATACATATATTAATAATAATAATAATGAGGACTTTGCATAGCGCCTAATCTTTAGAAGCTCTAAGCGCTTTACAACATTATACAAAACCTATAACATAAGAAACATATATAATGATATGATTACAACAAAATAAACACCATGAAATTAGAAAACATAAAAGAAACATGCTGAAAATATGTAAGGTAGGAAACATTATTAAGTCTTTACGTTTGTTCTTGCAGTCGAAATAAGTAAGTTTTAAGAGCACTCTTCAAGGGGATCACTGTGTCTTTGTTCTAAGTTCAGTGGGCAATTCATTCCATGTTGCTGGGCCCTGGTATGCAAAAAAAACATTGTCCATATGACTTCGTTTTCATACTGGGAATAATGAATATACTATTGTCAGAAGAGGAGCGTAAGTATCTTGCTGGTGTGTACACATGAATGAGGTCGGATAGGTATGTTGGACTAGATTCCGACAGTGATCGATGAAACGTAGCACAGGGAACAAATTTTGTGTTTGATTCTGGATCGAATGGATAGCCAGTGTAGGATACAGAGCAGCGGGGAGGTGTGTTCTGATCGCGGTACTCTAAGTATGATCCGAGCAGCTGTGTTTTGAACTTTTTGAAGTTTCTGGAGTAGAGATTGAGATGAATCTGACAGAATTGAGCTACAATAGTCCAGCCTTGAAAGTACTAATTAACACACAAGTGTTTTAGTGGCATCAACTGAAAGATATGTGCGAATGGAGCTGATGCGTCTAAACTCAAGATATGCAGCCTTGCATATGTTCATGACATGTTGGTGCAATGTGAGGGTACTGTCCAGAGTAACACCTAGGTTTCGTACTGATTGTGTGAATTTAATGTTGGTGTTGCTGATATTTATTGTCTGAGGTAAAGGATTTGAATGAGAAAGTCTTTATGTTGTGATCAGAATGGCCTCAGTTGTATCATCATTCATCTGCAGTTTGTTACATGTCATCCATGATTTCAGATCAGAAATGCACCTCTCTATGCCTTGGATGGTAGCATCAACTTCAGTTGGGTGGCTAGATTTAAATATGTGGGTGTCATCAGCGTACAACTGGTGAGACACTGGATGATGATATATGACACTTGAGAGCGGTTGAGTGTATAGAATGAAGAGAAGAAGTCCTAGAACAGACCTCTGTGGAACACCACAACATAGATTAACTGGGCTGGAGTGTATTCCATTTGCAGACACAGTTTGTGTCCTGTTGACCAAGCAGGACTTGAACCACAGTAATGCTGTATCATGAATGCCAAATACATGCCGGAGACGGTGAAGTAATATATCATGATCTATTGTGTCAAATGCTGCAGACAAATCAAGGAGGGTGAGGACTGGTATCCCTTGCAGAGAGAATGTCATTAACTACTTTTAGAAGAGTAGTTTCAGTACTGTGGCAAGGGCGATATGCAGATTGCACATGGCTAAAAAGACTGTTTGAATTTAGATGAGATACAAGCTGGGATAGAACAACCTTTTCTAAGATTTTTTATATGAACGGGAGATTAGAAACTGGGCCGTAGTTCTTTAAATCGTTATGGTCGAGTGTTGGTTTCTTCAGCAGAGGCTTTACAATGGCAGTAATGGGATTTAGTATTTTACGTCGCTGTCTGTCGTGAATTATTTCAATAGCATTCATTGTTCTCTGCATTCAGTATTCTATGTCGGAAATCATTTCAATGGCATTTTGCTAGTTGCTGTCTTTGATACATTATTTTATTGTAATTCAGTATTTTCTGCCTGTCGTGCATAATTTCAAACGCATTTATTAGTATCTGTTTCTCGTGAATTATTTCAATGGCATTCATTATTCTATGTCGTCAATCATTTCAATGGCATTTATTAGTCTCTGTCGCTAATGAATTATTTCAATGGCATTCATTATTCTATGTCGTCAATCATTTCAATGGCATTTATTAGTCTCTGTCGCTAATGAATTATTTCAATGGCATTCATTATTCTATGTCGTCAATCATTTCAATGGCATTTATTAGTCTCTGTCGCTAATGAATTATTTCAATGGCATTCATTATTCTATGTCGTCAATCATTTCAATGGCATTTATTAGTCTCTGTCGCTAATGAATTATTTCAATGGCATTCATTATTCTATGTCGTCAATCATTTCAATGGCATTTATTAGTCTCTGTCGCTAATGAATTATTTCAATGGCATTCATTATTCTATGTCGTCAATCATTTCAATGGCATTTATTAGTCTCTGTCGCTAATGAATTATTTCAATGGCATTCATTATTCTATGTCGTCAATCATTTCAATGGCATTTATTAGTCTCTGTCGCTAATGAATTATTTCAATCGTATTTAGTAGTCTCTGTCTCAAGTGAATTATTTCAATGGCATTCATTATTCTCTGTCTGGCCTGAATTATTTCAGTGGCATTTAGTAGTCTCTGTTTCTCGTGAATTATTTTAATTGCATTCAGTATTCTCTGTCGAGAATCATTTCAGTGGCATTAAGTAGTCTCTGTCTCTAGTGCATTTTCCCATGGTATGTAGTAGTATCTGTCTTTACTGAATTATTTCAATGGTATTAAGTATTCTCTGTCTGTCATTAACTATTTCAATCACAATTATTAGTCTCTGTATGCCATGAATTATTTCAATAGTATTTATTGTTCTTCCTGTCATGAATGTTTTTAATGGCATTCTGTGTTCTCTGTCATCAATTATTTCAATGGTATTCAGCATTCTATGCCTGTCGTGAATTATTTTAATGGCAATTAGTAGTCTCTCTCTCTGTTGTGAACTATTTCAATGGTATTTAGTAGTCTCTTTCTGTCATGAATTATTTCAATGGTATTTAGTAGTCTCTTTCTGTCATGAATTATTTCAATGGTATTTAGTGTTCACTGTCTGTCATGAATTATTTAAATGGCATTCATTATTCTCTGTCGTGAATCATTTCAATTGCATTTAGAAGTCATGTCTTTTTACCATAATTATATATGAGGTTTAAAAAAGTAACATAAGAAGAACTCTTATGAGTTATACAAAATGTCCATAAATAATACATTTATGTACACGGGAGTGCGCATCTGCTATTAAACTGTACTTTTCCCTTAATGTGCCTGATGTCAATATAATATTCCTGCAACAACAAACTCCACCTTAGTAGTCTTAAATTTTTGTTTTTCATCTTCCCGATGAAAGTAAGGGGTTGTGATCAAAAACACAATAATCGGAAACGGAGCTAAACTAACGTAAACTTTAACATGTTGTAATGCCAATAATAAAGCCAAACATTCCTTCTCGACTGTTGAATAATTTATTTGGTGCTTCTTTAATTTCTTGGCAAAATAGCACACTGGATGATTACCACCATTTTTATCTTCTTGAATCAATAATGCTCCAACTCCCACATCACTTGCATCAACAGTTTAAATGACTGACTGAAATTTTGAGCTGTATGAACTGGTGCGCTCTTAAGTGTGGCTTTTACCTTATCAATAGTCTCCTGACATTTGTCAGTCCATAAAACTTGGTTTTCTTAGTCAATAAAGTTTTCAGTGGTTCAGTAATTATGGAAATATTGGAGCAAAATTTCCGATAGTATCCAGCAATACCTAAACATTGCATAGGTTGCTTCTTACCGATAGGCACAGGGAATTCAGAGTTAGCATTGATCTTAGCATCTATAGATTTCACTTGTCCATGCCCCACACTGTGTCTTAGAAAAGTTATACAAGCACGGCAGAACTCACTTATGAATAAATTAATTGTCAAGCTTGCATCAGTGAGTCTGTCAAAGAATTTTCGAATTGATGCTAAATATTCTTTCCATGTGTCGTTCTAGATGATGACATCATCGATGTAAGCATCACAATTATCTAGACCAGAGGTAATCATATGCATTAGACATTGAAAAGTACTTGGCGAACCTTTCATCCCAAACAGGATCACTTTATATTGATAAAGTCCGTATGGAGTCACGAACGCCGAACTTTCCATTGCTCTTTCCGTCGGCGGATTTTGTCAAAATCTTTTCAGAAGGTCAAATTTGGTGACATACTTGGCATTTCCGATTTTATCAATGCAGTCATCGATTCTTGGTAATGGAAATGAATCTGTTTTAGTGCACATATGGAAAGTTTTATCTGGTTTCGGAACAAGTATATATGGTGAACTCCAGTCACAATTACTGGGCTCTATAAAATCATTCTCCAGCAAATACTCATTTTCTTTTTTCAAGTATTCCTGTTAGTAGTGAAGGGGGATACTATACGGACAATGGCAAAATATATTACAGAACCCCCTAAGACACTCTAAGGACAAGATTTATGCGGACAATGAAAATTTCAGTCAAAAACACCTTGGCACTATATACGGACAAAAGGTTGGTGTTATATACAGACAATAGGAACGGAACAGGTACGGTGACGTCACAGTACTGAAGCTTGGTAACAATGTAGCAAGGGACTGACCTAAAAAGAGGCCAAAGAGCGGGGAAAAACCCTAGAATGTTTGGGCAGGACATTGACATATATAACACATAAAACATAAAAGCACAAATAACTATACAACTGACTAAAAAATTAGGCATGAAAGCAAATCTTTTCGAGGCCCATGAGTTGACCTGAAAAGGGCCTTTGGGTTCTCCTTCTATTTTCTCCAATTCTTCCACCATTTTCCCACTGTCTCATTGATTCTTTTCTTCTTCTTCTTTTCCTTCTCTGGCATCCAGTCAGGATGTCCAATTGATCTAAATTTCTTCTGCACCTTCATCCAGTTTTTGTTTAGTCTTTCCAACTCCTCTTTTTTCTTTCTCCTTTGCCCAGTTATCTTTAATCTTTTTCACCTCCTCTTTCATAACCTTTCTCATAATTTCTTCAGCTTTCTTTAGTTGGTCTAGCCGCCACTTCTCAAATGACCACTATGTCAAATTCAACATCTCTTCTAAAAAGTACCTTACTTTGATGACCTTGTCAAGTGCCTACTTCAAGGTTTCCACTCTCACATACGGAGGTTGAATAAAGCCTCTTAATTTCTCCACTTCCTCCTCAATTATGACTTGTACCAGATCCCTGGCTACTTTCAGACTGGTCATAAAGTCTAAGCTACCTTGAAGCTTCCATTAATTGCAAGCCATTCCACTACATAGTTTCCATCCATCATCCAGTACCAACTGTCTTTCAAGGTTTAAACAAATCCATTGCCATCTTCGTTTTCTCGAGGTTGAATGGCGCGAACGATGGTTGGTTGGTTTATTAAATTTAGGTCGCTTTCGCCCCTTAGGGCATGCTAGACGATTTATTCCAGCACAGTTGGAATTTTAATTACTCCTGGGGGAAGGAATTGGTGCCTCATCCCCCAGGCATTTATGTGTTCAAAGAACACTTATTAATTTGTCCATCAGATCGTGGGACTAATTACTCCCTAACGACCTGAATGTAGGGCCGTCATAAGTAGAAATGAACGCAACACGCACTCGTGATTGAAAAAGTTGGAATTCCGATTCGACTGAACGCACCAGGTGTCAGCCCAATCAGTATGTAACGTTCGATACGATCGATCGGCAGCAATGACTTCAGATTAGGACACCGTGTTTTTTGACGGGTGGAAATGGTTCCACATTCCGTCAAGGTACAATGTCAGAGAGAGGTCAGGAAGCAAAGGACTCGGAAGCCAGTCATGGATGTTGTGTACTCCCAAAAACGCCTGCCCGTACTTATTTCAAATCTGTACAGTATTTCTAATGGACAGTAAAAATTACCAATATTGTGTTAGCCACCTGTGCAATTAGATCAAATCCAGCAAGTCTAAAGGTTTTGAAAAATGATCCATTCTAAAGTTGGAATTTAGTGTACAAAGTGTACATTCGATATACTAATTTAATACCAATCAATACAGTCGAAATGACTTATAAATAGTTTTTATCACGCATAAGTAAAAATAAGAGAATACAATTTTGATAATGGTAACGAAATAAATCAAATCAGGTTTGTTGTTAAAATAGGTATTATCAAATAGGTTCTCTAGCCAAAATGAGAACCAAGATTATTCGACCAGGCAATTTGAAAATAAATCGGCAATACATCTCGAGTTCAGGAATGTCGTAGCTTGTCCAGATATGGTCTACACTGGTAATCGGCAGGCATGTCCTTCGCATGTGGGTATCACAAAGTGACCTCTTCAAAGAAGGTCTGCCATTTTTCCCAGTCATGATATTTTTTCAGACGCAGCGTTAATACTGCGCTAATAACGAAGTCCACAACATGAAATCCCAGCTCTTTTGTCTGTGTAGACCCGACGAGGTACGTTGACAGGTTTCCGTGAGCGACTTGCACATGTATATTTGCCACGCTCCATTTATTTTTGTTGCTATTTTAATGGTTCGTCGTTGCCCATGTGCAGCACGCTTCATCTCTCCTATCTCTTCTCCTATTGTATGGCGGTCGACGCTCCGGTTATTTCTTTTGACACCTCCTAGGGTGTTCCAGCACTGTTTCTGCCTGTCCCGGGCATACAGTTAGTTCATGTATGGCTGGTGGTTCATCATTATCCCCTAGCTTAGCGGTAAATCTCATAGCCGCCACCCGGACGACAGGATATAGTGCTCCACGATTTTGCCTGGTCGAAGGAATCTTGCTGAATGTCAACGAATGGAATGGAATCAATCTGACGCGAACGACGAAAGCTTTGACTTTATATTTGTTAAGCACGGGCGTGAAAGAAAATATCCATTACACTCACTTCACATATTATCTACGCTCCACACACGGGAAGGAGAACAACAAACCGAAAAATACTAACCACACAAGGGAAGGAAAGAAACACGAACCCAAATAAACTATCCACTCCCAGGAATGAGACAAACAACAAATATACTATCGCGATTAGCCGGCGACTATGACGTCACACTGTGATACCTGATTCTGGCGGGTGGAAATTGTTCATATCACCGCCTGTATAACAATGAAACGCAACACAATGTCCGGGCAGGCAAGGGAGGAAAAGAAATTGGAAGTAGTCAAATTTAAGTCCAGTTATTTTTATTAGACATTCCCTAACACCAATATTGTGTAAGTCACCTATGCTATTAGCCAAATCAATGAGTTGTTAATTTTCCTACTAATAACAGTTTGAATTTAGTGTACAACGTGTACTTTGTTTTCTAAATTATTAATACCCAACGGTGTAAGTCAGAGTGACTCAAATAGTTTGTATCACGCATAGAGAGATGTTTCATTAAGTATGAAAAAGTTTGACGGCCGCTCGAAATGATCAAATTAGGTCACACCACGATAAAGATTTTAACCAAAACAGTTATCAAGCCAAAATGAAAACTGTATAATAAATTAAATAAGCAATTTGTGAGCCCTAAGAAGGACTGATATGTCAGCAGTCCGAAGGTGTTCCTTCTGTTTTCATAGTTCCAGGTTTGAGCTGCTGTATGCAGCTCCTCATACGTCTCCGTGGGTATTGCCTCGAATCCATACCTTTCAGCATTGCTTTGGCGTAGTCCACCAGAACAGTGGGCGGGGTTTCTTCATAGGCTGCTGGGTAGTACGGTGACAATATCCGTTGTGCGAACAGCCATTGCTTGGTGGTAGGTTTCTTCTTGTTTCTAAGTGACCGCCATGCCATATACTTTACAGAGCTTATAAAGTTATTGGTTTTTTTATGGGTCACTTAGAGTTATCTGCATACCTAGATTTTCTCCTTGTTCCTCAGCCGTAACTATCTTATACTCGCCAGTCATTTAAATTGCGGACACTGGGAGTCACTTGCAGCTGTGTGTATAAATTCTGCTGTTGTAAGTCGTGCTCACTCTGCGGTGCCTCGTTTTCTCTTTTTGGTGTCGGTGTTCTTGGAGGCGCATTTCTTCAATTTCTTATATTGGCACCTCTCCAACTGCATCTACTATATTCTTCCCATATCAGCACAAGTGTAGGGTTGTTTTTGCTTGAACATGAAGGCTCCATCCTGTGGCAACTTGGAGGCTTAACATCCTTATCGCGTTCAAGGCTTGTATAGGGAAAATGGGTTCCATCGCTGACTCTCTAATTAATTCACGTGCTGCTTACTGCTTCGTATTCGTCGACTAATGAGGTAGCAGGACTTTTTGTTTTTTGTTGTTGAGTTGAATTATAGAGGTGTTCGTCTGCAATAGACATGTACATCTGGTTTCTTCGCACACGGTGCAATTTTTGATTACTCCTGAGGGGAGGAATGGTGCCACACCCCTCAGGCATTTATGTAGCAGGACTGACGAGAACTGTCTTTATATGAGTCAAGCGCGGACGTGAAGGAAATAAGGGTGGCCCTACAAAAGGCTGTTTTTGTGGACAGGGAGTTATGGCAATCTTTTATTGTGACTGATTGCGTCCCCGTCTGGTGACATGCTTTCCCACATGATAGGGTCGGCTTCTTAGGAAAGAGAAGTAGAACACTTTCGTAACTACACGGCAGTCGACAAAATCTTTTATGTAAATTTGGTGCCACATTGTGTAGCTGGTCCTGATGGCTTTGGTGTTTTAGCCACCTTATAGATTTAATTTTCTAGTCCTTACTTTAAGTTTTAACAAATACGTTAGTCGAATCTTTGCCACACTGTTCAGCGGGTCCTGATGGCTGGGATTTTAACCACCTTATAATGTCTAGGTTTATTAGCCAATTTTAATTCTTATATTTTAAATGATTCATCATGCCTTAGGTGAGAGCAGATAGCTGTTGTTTGTATAAGTATTGATAGCTATTTGGTTACCAATTACCTATTGCATTGCTTAGGATCATACATCCAGACAACCCAGGGTGCTGCAATGGGTGATAGGTGCAGGTGCAGCATCAGTCCGCGCTTGACGGTACACCCTTACTTGGACGGTAAACCGTATGCTACCCACGCACCTAATTCCCCACCTAGTCACTCCAAGCGGGGAGTTCAGTGATGACGTCACCAGATCTTGTATAAGTGGGGATTGGGAGATGACCTACTTTTCTGTATGTCGCTATAGTGCATTGCCTATATAACTACCCAGGGCTCCGTTGTGGGTGATGGGTGCAGGTGCAGCATTAGCCCGCGTTTCGCGGTACACACCCCATCTTGGGCGGTAAACCTTATGTTATGTCTGCACCCACTTCCCCACCTATTTCAGTGATATAAACTAGCAGTTGTATGTTTGGGTTGAATGAGAGGTTATTATATAGGTATATAGGGTATAAACAGTTTATGAAATGTAAATCAGGTCTAAATATAATGGGCAGGGTTATATCTTGCCAATGGTATCAGTCTCCCATAGGAAGACTAGCATGGCCTCATTTGTTTGATCGGGGTTATGATTATTTTCGTACGGTAGTTTACGAGTACGTACATGATGAGCCAATTTTCTTTAGCATAGTAGTTAATTTTTTCCTTTGTTCTTCATATCCCGGGCATATGTGGAATGAATGCCGCTGGTATTCATCATCAGCACAATTGATGCATTTTGCTCCATTTCCACGATTAGCCAGGACGTATTTCCCCTTACTACCTGCAAGTAGGGTTTTTCCTGTTTTAATTCGGTTCATGATCCGTTGATTGTGCTCGGTGTTAGTTGATGGTGCTTTGACCTTGCAACTCACTGATTTTTGTATCGAGTACAGCGTGCGTCTTTTGGGGCATGGATCCCATTCGTTTTCACATTTAGAGGAGATTTTTGAGGGGAATACGGCATCGCTCTCATCGCAAAGCACAGAATCGCACTCCACTTGAGAATCGCCGAACTTGATTGATGTCTGTTTAAAAGTAGTCATCTTTCTCGCTTGGTATTCGTAATTACAATTAACTAAAGGTCTTGGACGTTGTCCCTTTTCATATGCTGACTAATATCGACGTGACCGTACTGTAAAGTGAAGTGGTTGGGAAGCCGCACTCGCTTTTGGTATAAGATTTGATGCACTTTTTCCTAAGGCCGACTGACACTTTGGTGTGTGGGTAAACGTCAAATCTTGTGCGGCTCGTATTTGGTCACTGTAAAGTTGCCATCCTGTCAAGGCTTCTAAGCTTCTTTCTATACTATAAAGTTCACCACTCGGCTGGGCGATAACTGACAGACAATCATTCACTTTACTCTCGTGGTGCACTTCTGCTTATTCGTTCCGGTATTCGTAATCGTAATTTTTAGGTCCGTCACTAGTAAAAGTTAGAATCGAGTCGTCCAGTTTCTCGTCCGTCCAGGCTCCTGAACGGTCTCCTTCGATGTCAGGGTTACGGTGACCCAGGTGATCGATGTAGATGCAGCTGTCCGTGACAAAGTACAGGACGTGCTCTCCTAACAGATCTAAAGCTTCGTATAATTTTAGGCGAGCATGGGCTGTCAAGTAAGCCGCAATGATGACATTTCCAAATTCGTCGGCTTCTACAAAGTCCAGTTTTTCCTCGTGATTGACAAGGATCAAATCCTCACGAAGGACGTCCACGTGTTTCATGTATTTAGTTTTGTTGTGAATCACCTGGAAGTAATGGGAAGGTTCTGTCAAATATTCCGTCTTGGGTAAACACGGTCGTTGTGCCATTTTACCCCAAAACAATTTAACATCACTTTAGCAAACGATCGCCTTCCTTCGTTTTTCTCCACGTGGTCTAAAGCGATGCCATCGTGCTCCCAGTATTTTTCTTTGAATTTATTTGGTCTTCGAGAGTATGAAACCAGGAAGGACTTCTTGTTTCAGTTTTAAAAAGGCATCCATGTAGTCTGCGAAAATGTCTTTCTGTGTTTGGAAACCCTTGTGGTACTGTTCGGTCTTGGGAAAGTGGTAAATTTCGTACACTGCTAACGGTTGTTATCCCAGGTACGTCCTGGGATAATTTTAATAATTCCACGCTGACCCACGTTTCCGTCAAGACGCATTCTTTTTAAGTGTGCTGACATGGTCGGTCTTGTTTGCACGTTTCGGCACAAGTACGGCACAAGCGAAACTTCAGTCTTCCTTGGCAATGGTGAGGTAGAACGGGTTGGTGCAGGAGTAGTGAAGGGGGATCTTATAGGGTCTATGGGATTTATCATTAAAAACACCCTTGGGAACATATAGGGTCTATGTAAATTTAACATGGAGAAAAATCGTGGGAACATATAGGGTCTATGGGAATTAACATGGCCAAAAACCCTGGGACAATATAGGGTCTATGGGAATTAACATGGCCAAAAACCCTGGGACAATATAGGGTCTATGTAAATTTAACATGGCCAAAAAACCCTTGGGACTGTATAGGGTCTATGTAAAATTGAAACAGGGAGGGTCTCTATTTTTTTTAAAAATAAAATAAAATAAAAAAGGGGTAGGCAATTCAAAGGCTATCTCTTTTCTAGAAATATGGGGGCCCTGAAAAGGGCCTTTGGGTTTTCTTCTTCTTCTAATTTCTTCTTTTTCTCAACCAAGTTCTTATTTTATCTCCTACACTCTTTCTTTTTTTCTTCTCCTCCTCTTCTTCTTCTTTCTTCTTCTCTTCCTCCTCTTCTTTCTTCCTCTTTTCATTTTCTTCTTCTTTTTCAATTTTTTCGTTCCATTTGCGTATTCTTATTCTTTCTTCTTCATCCTCCTTCTCCTCCTTGATCTCTTTCATAACGCAACTAATATTGTCCTTTGCTTTTCTTAAGTTATTAATTTCCATCTTTACACGATGGGGACTATAGGAATAATGGTCTTCAACCAGTCTTATTAGCATCTGTTCCATTATTCCTAAGTTGTCTAAAACGTCTTGCAAGGTTTGTATTTTGTCCATTTGGTTTGACGCCATCTTCTTTTTATTCTTTGCAGAATGGTTTGAACAACAAACACTGTGGGTTCTTATAGTGAAAGCGCGGACGTGAAGGAAAACATCCCCCTAATAACATAACATTGATCTTACCTTGATCATGACCTAACATCGCGCGGACGTGAAGGAAAACATCCCCCTACTTTCTCATTTCATATAATATAACCACAACTATACTCTCTACATACGCTAAGAATCAATAAATAAACCCATAATCTACTATTCACACAAACTTACTTCATCATTTACAAACAAAAACACACAAACACACAAACTCATACACTCTCGCTATAAATAAAGAGTTAGTGTTTATATTCACACTACCCTACCTACACACATTGGCAAATGGATAGTTATTTCTTTTCTAGAGTATTGGGTAGCCCTTAAAAGGGCTGTTTTTTAACTCCAGATGCACCTATCTAATGGTTGCACCTTCCAGGCCTGGCGCCGCACACGCATCTTTGACTCCAGTCTCTTTTTACTTTTTGTCTTGAGAGTGCAGAGGCGGGATGATTCGCTTCAGCACCCCAATCCTCTGTCTCGGGAATATTGTATGACATCCTCTCTTCTAGTTTTTTTTCTACCTCTTCCCTCTGTCTTCTCTCCTCTTCGTTCTTTGTTCTTGCTTCTTCTACGATAGCCTCCGCTGATAGTTCATTTACTATGCGCCTGGCATATTCCAGGTGCATCTGGAGTTCTAACAGTTTCACTATTCTGCTATTCATTCTTCTGGCTGTGTTGATCAATCAACAAGGGTAGCTGGACTGCCGAACGAGTTTCAATTTATACTGAAAGCGCGGACGTGAAGGAAAACATCCCCCTAAAAACATAAAATTCATCTTACCTAGATCGTGACCAAAATCAACAACAACGCGCGGACCTAAAAGAAACACTCACCCACTTTTTTATGCTACCCATCACTATTCTAAAATTTTTTATAAATCACTTCAATAGACTATCCACATATGCAAAGCAATCCAATCTAACCCCAAATATACACCTCTAACAGCCAAAACAACTAACATCATTTTAATCTACTATCCATACCAAGTTACGTGAGCACTTACAAACACACAAACACATACACTTCCACTATTCATAAAGAGTTAGTGTTTATTTTCACACTACTCTACCTACACACATTGGCAAATTAATAGTTATTTCTTTTCTAGAGTATTGGGTAGCCCTGAAAAGGGCTGTTTTTTTGTTTGCTATGGCATTCTTTTTTTAGTTTCTAAGAATGCGATGTCCTCTGAGGATAGACTTTCTGGCGATAGGTCTGCTTCTTCGGAAAGAGAAGAAGAACTCTTTGGTGTCGATACGACAATCGACAAAGCCTCTGTCGTCTTCAGGTTGTTGCTGCTGCTGTTGTTGTTGCTGCTGTTGCTGCTGTCTCTGAAGTCTGTACTTCTCTGTCCATTCTTCTTTCTCCCTGTTCATTTCTTCTCTGAAGAGTTCTTCTATCAGGTCTTCAGTGATTTTTAACATTCTCACATTCTCTATTTCTTCTGGCTTCGGTATCAGACTGTGTCTAACCCTATGCAAATTCACGTAGGCTTCGTTGAGCTTAGATAGTTTGGAGCACATCTTCGTAGGAGGATGAGTCAACAATGGATGGTTAGACTGGAAACAACCCCGGTTCTTAAAGTCAAAGCGCGGACGTGAAGGAAAACATCCCACACGATTTTCGAGCCGCAACGTTCATGAGAGGGATAGTAAGAAATGAAAGAGCATCAATCCAACAGTCTTATAGCTAAACAAAAGACAAAGGCATTTTTTTCAAAACACAACATTTTTTATTCAAAAATCACTTAACACTAAACAACAACATTTCTAACATTTTTTAACAATAATCCAACACTATAACATCAAACAATTTTTTTTCAAGTCACAAACATTTTTTCTCAATAGACAATCTACTTTAAACAGGGCTGACAACGTTGTGAATGAAATTGTGATTTCCACTGTTGGAAATCATTAGGCCATTGATGGACACTACGTTTCCTAGCTTGAGACAAAAGATAAGCATAATGGTCACAAAACCATCGATCTACTTTCACATCATTTCTTGAAGAAGAACGAGGATCAAAATGAGTCACTAAATGTTCTAAGGAATAGCCCAGGCTGCGATGATGCAGAAAATACACACAGTACTGTCCACACACCAAGGAATCTGTGCCTTGTAATTTCACATTATTGAATCGGGTGGTTTGAGCATTTCTTCTCATAAAGTCGATGATATCGTCTTCCAAAGGGGGCAATCCGTACGAATCGAAATATTCCACACATCCTTCTTGAGGAAAGTAAACGGCTACCCAGTGGGTTCCTGGGAGATGACTGTCGTCCGTGTTGATCACGTAAGCTTGATGGTCTTTAGGTTTGCGATGAGGGAGTTCATCTTTAGCACAGACGACAGGATTCCAAGAAGCCGTATACGAACTGTGGTTCAAAAGGTAGTAAAGTTCCCAGGTATCCATTGATTTGTGTGTGTTTTTTTTCTTCTTCACAGGTAATAATACGTTGTCAATTCGATCCTGACTTTTTGCTTGAAAATGTCTGACGAATAAACGGTTATTCGTTCTGTTTCCTCACTCTGATTCAGGAGAGCTTCGATACGATGGATCTCTTGAGTGGTTAATGGTGGACAAGAATGTTCACGCAAGTCTTTATACCACTGGTGCAACACGTCTTTGTTCGAGATGAGACTCCAAGCTTCGTCCAGATACTCGTCCAATTTTTCTTCTTGACTCAGCATCAGGCATTTATCGTGTTGAATTTGACTGGGATGATCGTTTTGACATCCATAACAATTTTTCTTGATCAATTCCGTCATTTTGTCGACCAAGTGTTTGGCAAAACAGGAGACTAAATGGGCTTCTTGTTCTGGCCATCTTGACTTCATCATGATCACTTCTTCTTCCACAGTCTCCTCACATTTCATGTCCAAAGTTTCTCCACTAGGTAAAGAGGGATAACAGTCTTCCATGGCTTCTAATAATCTAGAATGACTTCTCTCAAACTGTTGATTTCTATGGTATTATCGAATTCTGCATACAGGAGGACGTTCACCGTTTCATCAGGGATTCGGTTTGCAAATTGAATTTCCACACGAATCTGGCCAGATTTTATAGGGTGGAAATGTCCCTCGTCGCTGCCTTGGTCTGGAGTGAAATCGAAAGCCCACAAAGCGTAGCCTCCTGCATAATCCTCGTACGTAATACCGTGACTGGTATTGGTTCCTAACTGACCCGTGGCTTCGTACAGGGACAAGTACGATCTCAAGTAATTGTTCTGGGTAAAGTCAGGTTCGAAAGGTCTGGTACACAAGGTCTTGCCATCGCGACTCACTTCGATCTTGGACACGCCAAAGTGTCGAAAGTAGAAAGGATTTTTTTTGAAAGCTCCGTTGAAGGCTTCATTCTCGACGATACCAACGATCAAACGTTTGGGTAGCTGTCCTTGGAACAAATGATCTTCGATCATGGATCGCTGTCCCTTGGGAATGGTGAACGTTTTCACTTCCACGCGTCGTATGGGATACTTGGCGGTCGTTCTGCTCAACGTCTGACTGATGTCGTTACCCACTTTAGGTAACACTTCTACGCGTCGTACGTAGAGCCTGGCTTCCTCGATGACAGTTTTGCAAGCAGTATTACCTATCAAATGGAAAGTGGCACTGCTCCGATTCAGTCTCAGGCGGACATTCACCCCGCTCAGCAAATACTTCTCTTGCAACCACATGTCCAAATGCAAACGATCCATCAGTTCTAAACTATCTCCACTTTTGATTCTGTTTCTTCGTTCTATAAATCCATCATTTGTTGATTTAGTTTTATCCTTTGTATCAATTTCGAATTCTTCAAACTGGCCTGCCTCGTCAGCTTCCCATAGCACACAGGCATTGAGATGAGTGTTCTTGGCGTCTATTCCGTACGTCAAGAGATTTTCCAGGTACGCTCGATAAGGGTAAGTATCCATGCTGCTGCTGACCAGTTTGTTGTTCAAGTACAAGTCCACTCCGCTAAACAAGGAATGCATGAAATTGTTGACGGGAGCTATTACCTCATCGCCATCTAGGGGTGAATTGTCCTCATCGACAACTTTAACTTTCAAGTACAAGTAACTGCAATTCAGATCGATGTAATCTTCGGGCTGTCCTTTGATTTCAAACTCGATGGGAGCTGAGGCTGTCAATGAGGAGACGGGATGAAATTCCACCCATTGGGATTCTTGCATCGTCATCATGGTGGGGGGCATGGCAAACAGATCCAGTTCCGTCTTGGAACAAGCGCAAGATTCTCGGTGCATCATTTTTTTGTCTCTTTTCTCAATAATCGAAAACGTCTAAGTCTCGAACGGTTTTTCTTTTCTTGGCCTTTCTAGCTTGAAGTCTGGTGAAAGGGTGTTTTCTTCGTCGTCGTCTTTTTCTGCCTTGTCCTTGCTGAATGCCTGATTCGGTAGCGTGCAGGGCATTTATAGGTGTGTCTCGTCGGCCTAAAATGTCTTTGCCCGTTTGCAGCAAGACATTTTTGCCTGCCCTCATGAAGGCTTCTTTAGGGTTTTGTTTGTCGATGATGACATTTTGGAGAAATTCTTTGCCTTGCGTCAGTGCCGTATCTTTCAAGGCGTGCAATCCGCGTGTCACCATCGGTTTCAACACTGGGGCCACCGAACGAAAGGCCGATTTCACCATATCTCCTAAACCGTGTCCTCGTTGTCGAGCAACCCCTTGGTACACTGGATATATGACTTACTTACGAGTCGTGAGAGAACCGTTTTCGAAAATGGAGTTTCACCGTGACTTTTCCTTTGGTGAATGGAATATTTTGTCCCAAATCTCCTTTTATAGCAATGTTGACTGTGTCCAAATACGACTTGCTGACAGGCAAATAGTGAGGATGTACAAATTCCCGGTGGACGTGGTAAGTGTTTCCACCTTCCTGGTCACTGGCCGTGGTATTATCCACTTTGAAAGGAATGACACGCAGTAACGGTACAGAGGTGTGTCCCACCACGTTATACTCCACCACATCGGAGTACACAAACATTAAATTCAGTCCTTGGTTCAGTTCTACCGGTTTTCCGAACGCTTTGTAAAAATCCATATTACTGTTGATCTTGGGGCTCATATTGTTTGTGACCATTGTTGAATATCCACCCAAAATTTCAAACAAACTACCATTGAACCTGAAGGACAATGTGTCCGTATCTGGAAATTTCATCAGTAAGCGACGAGCCACTTTATGGTACTCCAGGGTGACACTTTCTTTTATTCTGATCAGGGCTTTGCCAAAGGCGAACTCGAGCCTGTCCGCAATAGTGTCCACCAAATGTTGGCCACTAAAATAAAACCCTGCTGAAATTTTCACGGTGTAGATACTGAAGGCTGGTTTGCTGGCTGGTCTTGTGATCCCTGAAAACCCGATGTCAGTCATGGCTTCTTGTAATTGTTGGTTCAGGATTTCCACCTCAAAAGTGTTTTGCTTTTCGGTGATGTTTTGGATTTGTGTAGGGTGAATCATTTCTACCAAAGCCACTTCCCAATGGGCTTCATGATCTAAGGGGATGGCTTGAGGTAATTTAGCCGTGTAACAGCACAACGTGTTGTTGGGAAACACCTCCATGGAACTGTCGCTGGGTAAGGTTAAGTAAAATTGGTTTTGGTGACTCATAATTCCAGAGTTCTGTGGCTGTCCGAGGGGATATTACTGGACGTCAGAGGCGTGTCTCCGCCCAAAATGGGGTTCTGGTTGTTGGAGTGTAAACTGACACTGGCACTGGACACAAGGTTCCCGTGGTTCCCGTTCGAGGAGAATTTCAGGGAGGGATTGGGAAGCAGGTAACCGATGCAACTGCTCAATAAAATGGTCCACAATTGTTTGTCTCCTTGTTGCAAACTCAAATTGGCAATGGCTGCCCCGATGACACAATACACCACGAAGA
The DNA here is from genome assembly GCA_028554795.2 of Sinohyriopsis cumingii. Lineage (NCBI taxonomy): Eukaryota > Metazoa > Mollusca > Bivalvia > Unionida > Unionidae > Sinohyriopsis > Sinohyriopsis cumingii. The sequence continues at coordinate 21,685,752 of CM068839.1, forward strand.
TTTGGCAGAAAAAGACGATTTGCGTTTTAGGCACACGTTCTCCACACCACACCCACAAGGGTTGTTTTTGTAAATCTTGCACAGAAGAACTGGGTGAAGAAGGAGGAGTGGTCGACGTAGCTGCGTCTGCTGTGTGAAAGGGCATGATGGTCACTTCTTCTTTTTATAGTCGATGACTTGCGAAGCGTCGATCCAAGAATCGAAACTGGGTGGATATCCTTTCCAACGTACTTTGACTTCTTTGACACGTCGTTTGCCCACTTTACGGGTTCTGCGTTCGAGAATGCTTTCGATGTCGTACACGTCGTCTTCTTTTTTGGTGACACGTTGTAACTCGGGCAAATAAAACGTTCCTTTGAGCACTTCTCCGTTCATGTCTTCCAATTTATAGACGACAGGATGACGGCCATGCACTCGTCCAGTGACGCGAAACAATTCGGTCGTCCAGTTAGGTAAGTAACCTTTGTCGAAAGTGCGTTTGCTTTTGCCAATGCGCACCCAATCTCCTACGGCCAACTCTCCACTTTTCTTGGGGACAACCTTCGTCGGGGACGTACCGAACAGACGCTCAAACACCAACACTTCGTTCTCGGGAGTCACGTCTTGCGGGGCACGTCCGATGCTTCGATGGTAAGATTGGTTGTACGCTTGCACCAGGTGCGGTAAGATGTCGATGTACTTCAGAGTGTGGTGATGCGTAAAATATTTCCACATGCGTTCTTTCAAAGTGCGTTGAAAACGTTCCACGATGCTGGCTTTGGTTTCGGGATTCTCGGTGGTAAAAAAATGAATGTCACGTTTCTTTAATTCTTTTTGGAAAGCTTGGTTCAGAAATTCGGTGCCTTTGTCCGTTTCCCATCGAAGAGGGTGACGACCGCTTTGTTTCAACACCCGTTGCAGGGCTCGCACTAACTCGCTGCTCGATTTGGAAGTCAAGGGCACGACCCAGGCAAATTTGGAAAAGACGTCGATGACACAAAACAAATATTTGTAACCACGATTGTAGCTGGCCAAATGAGAGACATCGGCTAAATCGGCTTGCCATTGATGATCGATGCCTTCCACTCGGGTGCGACTTCTGGCAAACTTGCGTCGAATGGGTTTGTGTAAAGTGTAGGTAGCTTGTTCTTGTAACCATCGTTGCACTTGAGGTAAACGGAGACTTTTCAGTTGCGTTTTGGCAGCACGATACAATTTTTGAACTCCTGCGTAACCTGCAGGATGGGAGGGATCGTAGTAAATGCTGGCTAAGACTTTTTCCATTTTTTTTTGTGTGTTAATAAGTCACCCACTCTTCGGTGATGCTACTTTGGGTGGGACGAAAGGGTGGTTTGGAAACAGATTTACGTGTCCGATGGGCTACGGGAGTAGAAGTCGAAGGTAGTGGTGGTGGAGGTGGAGGTGGCAATGGAATGGCTTTGGTTTTCTTTTCTTTTTTCGCTTCTGGTTTCCCTTCTTTCTTTTTCACTTCTGTCGAAGGAGGCGTGGACATCATCTTTTTAACCCAAGCTTTCATTTCTTCTCGTTGTGGTGTGGGGGACGGGGTCAACAAGGATGCTGCAATCTTACTCGAAATGGGAGCTGCTGACGGTGTTTGAAACACTTCGCGCATCTCTTCTTCCTCAGGTCTTTGTGGGGTAGCATCTCTGGTGACCCTTGGGGATGGTAGTGGTGGTGGTAATGATGATGATGGTGCTGGACTTTTCATCAAGGTCTTAAAATCTTTCAGAGTGGGTAAAGCTGTTTCGTCTAAAGCTTTCTGGTGAAAGAGTTGCAGTCTTTGCAAGAGTTGACCGTACTTTTGCGATTTTTCTGTTTCGGACAAATCTTGGCGATCCATCAAGGATTGCAATTCGTGTTGTAACTGGGACATCTCGCTCAAATTGGGATTGGGAGGTAAATGCGGGGTGCGTTGTTCTTGCCACCGATGGTATTCCATCCATCGTTTGTAAGGCACTAAAGCTAGTTTTCGTCCTTCCATGGGGTTGTCAGGGGTCGATTCTGAGATCTTGGAACTTCCGAGGCCTTTTTATCTTGCTCCCACCAGTCCTCCCAACATGGTTCCCAAGACTCCTTTCAGTATGGGGCCTAACAAGAGAGGTAAAATGCCTCCACGTTGGACCAACATCTTCTTTTTTTGACGAATGGGAATTTTCTTTCGAACCATTTGGCGAAGAACGTGACGATGTTTGCCTAAGCATTGTTTCTGGTGTTTGGACAAAGGGATCGTGCCTTTCAAAACGTTCAAACAACATTCGCACACGGTATCGATGACCTCTTTGGAGGCCGTTTGAATGAGTTTTTTTCGTAGGGGTGAAGAAGCTTTGGACAGGACAGATAACATGTCCCCATGTTTAGCTAAACGTGGTGGCAGTCCTTTCCTTTTCTTTCCTTGGGGTTTTCTGGAGGGTGACATTTTTCCTTGTGGGTTCCGGGACATTCACCGAACAGACACTAACATCGATGACTTAACGCACACCCTTTTATCTTTTTTTTTTTGGGACTATCGCTTTGTCATAAAGGTGACAATGTTTTTCCCAAAATCGCCAAGGAATCCTCCCCTTTGTTGACGCCTCTTTTTCTTGGAACGACTGTGTCTTTTCTTAGGGTAATGTCGATGCTTGGCTAAGCGCTTTGTCGGATGACGCGTCTGCCTTTGTCTCTTTCTTTTGTGGCTTCTTGGAGGTGACATCTTTTACAAGTTCACTGATACCCCGACTTGGTCACAGGCTCTTTTTATACTGGAACGCGTCGCCACTGATTGTCTTTACGTTTTATCAGTTTGAGGACAGGCATGACACGTCGTGCAGGGGTACGCAACGGACTAAATCGAGCCAGTTCTTGCTTGGACAAATCCAGTAAACTTTGTAACATGCCCGATCTTTCTTGGACTTTGATTTTGGGAGAAGGTACTTTGTGAGCAGCAGCCACTGCCACTAAATTGGAGGGTCCTGCCAATGGGGAAGTTCTTTTAGGGGTCATCAACGGAGATGTTCTTGGTGTGATCAACGTCTCCAAGTACTCTTCAGTTCTGGGTGTCATCAACGGAGAAGTGGATGAACGTGAGGATGCCGGAGACGCAGTCACTGCCGTGGCAGGTCGTGGTTTGCGAGTGTAAGGTTGCGTCCTGGCCGAAGTGCCTCTCTTGCGACTAGTTTTCTTCTGTGGACTTTTCTTTTTCTGGGGACTTTTTCTCTGTTTCTTTTTCTGGGGGCTTCTTTTCTTTTTCCGGGGTGGTGGTGTCTGGTAAGAGGAGGGTCCTGCCACTGGAGAAGTTATTCTTCTTGGGGACCTGGTCTTTGTCTTTTTCTTCTTGGGGCTTCGTTGGACTTTTGTCTTGGGGATAACTTTGGGGGCATTAGGATCCCATCTTAAGAGTGAGCGAATGATGACCCCTCCTAGAGTACCGCTCCCTCCAGGTTTCAAAATGATTTGTTTTTTGGTTTGAGTGTCAATGCGGGGATCGGCCAGTTGGACCAATGCGACTTTGTTTCGATCGAAAAAGCGTTTGGTTTGATGAGGAATCTGAATGATTCCTTGGAGTAATTGACGTGCCGTCACCGTGAACCATCGTAAGACTTCTTTGAGACTAGCTTCTAAGACACGGGCTCGTGTTTGTGGATCTTTTTCTCGACTGATGCCATACAAGGCACTAATCAATTTGACGGGAAGATGCGACTGAAGGGACGTCGTGTTCACACTGTGTGAGACAGACGAAAAAGGGTCTGAGGTTTTTATAGATTTTTTGATGGGGAGTGAAATGAAGTCGAGGACGGAGATGTGTACAGGACAGGCCCTCCGTCTTGGCACCAGTGGTGAAACAAGTGGGTACGAAATCGCAAATCATCGGGGGTCGTAGGTTTCAAATCGACGAGTAAATAGGCGTGTGGCGTTTGAGTGGCATCGTCGTACGCCTGAGTCAGCCAAGGCGTTCCTAACTGTTTGGCTAAGACTTGCACTTGCGATTTATCTCGAGGGCTTTTAAACAAGACCACGTAATGCGCATTGAGACTGATGGTGCGATGGGCTTTACTTTGTTGAAACAAATTTTGGGTGATGTAAATGACACTGGCATTACGGTGATGCCCTTTGCGCGTGAACCACAATTTAATTTCTTCTTCGTCTTCTCCTAACATGCCGTCGAAAATGACCAAATGGGTTTGACGGGAGTCAGAGACGATGCCGTCGTCTTCTTTAGGAATGCCTTCCACAAACACGATGGAATCGCCTTGACTTTCTCGCAAGAGGCTGTACGCCGATTGCCACTCTTTGTAACACCACACGATCCGTTGGGGGGGTCGATCGATCAAATGATGTTTATGTTCGATCAAGCGTTTGACGAATTCGGTTTTGCCTGAACCGCTAGGTCCAGCAATGAGCATGTTAAAGGGATGGCGAAGATACAAAGCCTCTAAAACTGGCACGATCTAAGTGTTCGTCGATGACTTTGACAGTAGAGGAAGAGGGAGCAGAGACAGTAGAGGTAGCCATGGTGTGAGAAATGTCACTTGTGACACGAAAACGAACAAGACAAGAGTTTATATACTTTTTCAGAACACGTTTATTGAATGTTTTTTTTTTCAAACATGAATACGAAAGACAAAAATACATAAAAGCCAAAGGCTTAAGTACAAGGATAAAAGGCACATGATAACGATGAACGTGGAATAAACACAAGTGTCTGTACAACATGTTTTGGGTAATGTTCTAACCAGTTCTATAGTAGGGGGTAAGGTCACACAAGTGTCCTCCCGAAAGGGTCTTTCAGGTCTGTCCACGACAGTCCTGTCCTGGGTGACGGGTTCTTCTGGCACCGTCACTAACACGGGTTGAAAAGTAACTTTTTTCCTTGAACAACTCTCGTGCATACTGGGCCACTTCTTGGGTCCAAGCCTCAAAATCCCATTCTTTCCAGGCACGGACATCTGTCCAATGGGGATGTAAGTCACAAGCTACACACACATCGTCATACACGTCTTGGGTAGCTAAAAGTTGACGAATCTTTTTTTCCCGTAGAGGTCGAGAAGTATCCAGATGAAAACGCAAGGCTTTGAGCAAAAGGAGTTTTTCGTGACCATTTAAGGCCATGGAGGTGGTAAGTACTGATCGTAAAGAGTCCACAAAGAATCGGCTGGTAAACGAAATCCCAAAAAACAAGTCACTAAGACACACACCACTTGTCGTCCCAAATTGAATGGATACAGTTCTTGTAATAATCGATGGTAATGATCCACGGTTTGAATATGGTCATTGAGTTCCTTCCACGGAATCTGTTGGATGACATGTGACATAAGTCGTGGCATGGCAGCCTGTTTTTATAGTCTCTTTGTTTCGGAAACAATACACGTACTTTCTAGCCAGAGATCTTCGTTCTCCAGTAGGGAATCTAAATCTTGCATAATGTAACCGAAACTTCAGAGTTCGTTTAGAAGTTTCCTCTTCCTCTAAGTAGATTCCACGTAAAATATGTTGATAATCCTTTAACTTGTCTTCCTCAATGTATTGCTGTAGGTGAATCTCGAAGTAACCAAAATAATGAACATTTCGATCATTCACTAACTCAAAGTGTTGAACAAGGTCTGACCACTGAAACAATATCTGACGAATCAGTTCTCTTATACCATTCAGGTACCAGTGGTTAAAGATCTGGTGACGTAACGGGTGCAATTGTTCTTTACGTTTGACTTGTATTTTCACCAGCTCTCGGTAAATGCGTTCTCTCAACTCCACAGGCAAAGCACGAATGTTCTCTAGCAAAGTATCCATGAATAGGTCATACTAAATCCTCTTTGGTCTGACACAAGAAATGTACTGTTTGCACAAACATGGTTTCACTTCAGTGTCAAATTTAAATCGTTGAGTCACTAATCTACACATTACAATTCGTTCAGAAGTTTCCTCTTTCACTAAGTTGACATTGTGTTCAAGATGTTGGTAATTCGTTAACTCTTCCTCTGGAATTCGATGCAGTACGTTTACAATGATGTAGGTAGAATCGTCCATACCAAACCAATCCTTTTTAAAACTAGAGGATCGTTGATCAATGTCTGTCCGATGGAACGCTTTCAATTGAATCAATCCTTGTATAGCCTTCAGGTACCAGTGGTTCAAACACCGGTGACGTAACGGATGCAATTGTTCTTTACGTTTCACTTGTATTTTGACCAGCTCTCGGTAAATGCGTTCTCTCAACTCCACAGGCAAAGCACGAATGTTCTCGTGTAAAGTATCCATGAACAGATTATTATGGTAAGAAGTTACTTCAATGTTTCGGTCCCACTAAAGGTAAGTAATGACAATTCGGTGACCATCGAGCATGTTCTACGTAGACCGAATCTTGCGGTTCCCAGTGGTGAAGTGACACACCGCAACTGAAGCACTTGACTTTATCTCCTTCGCCCAAGTAGAAAAATCCGGCTCTGGCTAATTCTTCAGGGGTCGGTCCTCCCAGATACTTAGGCCATTTTCCTTTGAACGATTGAAGACGATTTTCAAAGTCGCAGTATTCCGACAAACGCACAGGAAACGAATATTCGTTTTTCACAGGTTCGTTTCGATGAGGGTTGAGTGACATGGGCAGGAGTTTGCTCAGGGCTGGATGACATCCGTAGGGAGGTAAACGTGAAGGTCGACATTCCCCTTTAAAACGAAACCCAGTAAAATGTCCAAGAGGACGAGCAGCATCGCTTTCGCATCCCACAGGTTTGACACGCACAGCATCACTTTCCATGATAGGGGTAGGGGCACTAAAGTTCCCATGATGCTTTACGGCATCGCTCAGGTCACAAGGTACAGCATCGTATCCATCGCAAGGCTCACAATCGCACTCGTCTGCAAACTCCGTTACGCAATTACAATGGTAACCACATGGACAATCGCAGTTTCCTTCCGGACATTTTCCGTCGCAATGCATGGGTCTTATCCATCCAATATTAGTCACACTAGAGGAAGATACAACTTTTTTACAATCCCCAAACTGGAACGATGTCTCTTTCAAAGTATTCATCTTGTTTGCTCGGTCTTGGTAGTCACAATGAACTATCGATCTTGCCTAGGGTTCCTTTTTTATATATAGACCAATACCGACGTGACCGTACGGTAAGGTGAAATGATTGGGAAGTCGAACTCGCTTCTGGTATACAATTTGATAGACTTTTTCCAAGGGCCGACTGACGATGTGGTGAGTGGGTAAACGTACAATCTTGTTCGGTTGGTAGGTGGTCACTTTAAAGTTTCCATCCTCTCCCGATTGCAAGGCTTCTTTCAATACCCCAAAGTTGACCACTCCACTGGTACGATAATTCAGAGTCAGTCCTTTCACTTTGCACGTCGTGTGCACTTCTCCTTGTTTGTCACGGTATTCGTAGCCGTAATTTTTGGGACCACCACTGACAAAACTTAGAATCTTGTCGTCGGGATGCTCGTCTGTCCAGGCTCCTAAACGGTCTCCTTCGATGTTAGGGTGATGTTGAATCGGGTGATGGATGTAAATGCAACTGTCCGTGTCAAAGTACAGGACGCGTTCTTCTAACAGTTCTAAAGCTTCGTACAATTTTAAGCGAGCATGGGCTGTCACGTAAGCCGCAATGATGACATTTCCAAAAGGGTCGTCTTGTACAAAGTCCAGATCTTCTTCGTAATTGACCAAGATTAAATTCTCTCGAACGACGTCCACGTGTTTCATGTATTTGGTTTTTGTCGTGAATCATCTGGAAGTAGCGGGAAGGTTCTGTCAAATATTCCGTCTTGGGTAAACACGGTCGTTGTGCCATTTTACCCCACAAGCAATTTAACATCACTTTGGCAAACGATCTCCTGCCTTCGTTTTTCTCAATGTGGTCTAAAGTGATGCCTTCTTGTTCCCGGTATTTCTCTTTGAATTTTATTTGGTCTTCGGGAGTGTGACACCAGGAAGGATAGCCGCTGGCTTCTTGCTTCAGTTTCAAAAAGGCATCCACGTAGTCAGCGAAAATGCCTTTCTGACTGGGATCACCCTTGCGGTACTGTTGTGTCTTGGGAAAGTGGCAAATTTCGTACACTTCTAACAGTTGGTATCCCATGTCCAGAGCTTTGAACAATTCTACGCTGACCCAGGTTCCCGTCAAGGCCCGTTCTTCCTGGCTGTGCTGACAAGGTTGGTCTTGGTTGCACGTTTCGGCACAAGTACGGCACAAGGGAAACATCAGTTTGCCTTGACAATGGTGAGGTAAGACGGGATGGTATAGGTTCGTGGGAGGCAAAACTTTGCACTTGATCAAGCCTTCGTATTGTCGAATGTTTTTCAGGTCGATGTGTTCCGTCAGCAATTGCGGGTGCCCTACAGGAAAGCGACAATATTTGCACACGTAGGGATACAGCGAACACACGTCCAAGTATTTGATTTCTTCTCCTTTCTCTTCGTCGGCTTGGTACAGCAAACAGGTGGCATTGGTCCTTCCTCCGTACAAACTATCCCTCGGGTTCAGCGGGTCCATGAACTGGTAACTTTCCACGAGGCGTTTAAACTCGGGATCGGTTTTCATACGGTGATCGTACTCGTGTTCCCACATTTCCACCACTTGGTATCCTTCCTGTTCCAACTTTAGGCGTCGCTGACAAGTGTCCTGGTACAAGTCTTCCATGGTTCGTTGTAAAAACTGATTTTTAGTGCCACGGTCAGGGTAACAGACGGGACATCCGTGAAATAAGCAACCGTTAAACTCGTACACGATCTTGGGGTTTTCTAAGTCCCAGCCATCGACCGAATACGTTCCGATGGTCTTTTCGCCTCCTCCGTTGCGGGCATGCTGAATCCACTTGTCTTCCTTGTCGCACAAGTAATGTAACCAACGTAGGGCTTTGACCGAGTATTGACGTTTGACATAGTGGGTCGTTTGAGGACTGATGACAGCCACGGTGTTTTCAGGCATGAATCGTTGTCGATACACTAAGGAACACGCTTTGGCAATGGTGCAAGCTTCTTTCAAAGGATCGACCCCTCCGTGTTCCATGAACAGTTCTCGAAATTTTCCACAGCAACGCCGTAAAATGTCCACGTCGGAACGACAATACTTTAGCATTTCTTCCTGAAAGTCGAAAGGGTCCGAAGCGTGAGCCTGGTACCAAGCGTAGAAAGCTTCTCGTTGTTCGGTACGCATGTTGTCGGGGTCGTAATAGTGAGCCTCGGGCAAATGGGGTAGAACGGCGTGTTGATTGGCTTCCGTATTGAAAAAGTGTGGAAAGTACCCTTTAACCATTTCTGTCATTCCAAACGTTTTAGGCATTCGACTCAAAGGCATGGCCAAATAGCTCATCGAATCTTTAAACTGTACCTGTCCCACTTGCATGAAAATGATTTTGGCTCCGTTCAAAGTCACTTTAGGACGCTCGGTGCCTTGTTCCGTATAGTACCTCAAAAGAAACTGTCCATCGTATCCGGAGAAATTGTGAGCCATCACCGTGGCATGACGATGACAATCTCCGTAACGTTCGATGTCCTCTTGGCTCCACGTCTTGTCGACGGGGTCTAAGACCCATTGGGCAAAATCAGATAGCGTGTTCGGTCCTCGAAAGATTTTTTCACGCCCTCCAGGAATCTTGCTGCAGAGAGGGCAATGACTGAAGATAGGTTCTTGAATGCACTTCTCGCATTCTCGATGAGCCATGCAGAAATTAGGAATGTGAATGCCAGTCTCTTGCATGCATTCGAAATCGAAAAAGATGAAATTGCCTTTCTTCTTGTGACCGTCCTCTTTCTCTGGTGGGGGTTGGTATTTTTGCACGTAACATTGGTGTTCCAAGTCCACGATGTGGTGACAAATGTGACATTTTTTCTTTCCTGAACATACGTGTGCCTTGGTATTATTGATACGTATGACTTGTTCACACGTAGGGCACAATCTCAGGAGTTGACAAGCACATTTCTTCTGTGAACCTTGCGTTTTCAGATGTTGTTGGTAACAGGTAGGGCTGACAAACGTACGCAGACAAGTTGAACAAGGCACTGGTTCTTCGCTCAGACAGGGTGAAGAGGCCAAACATCCTGAGCATTTCGATCCACAATGCTTGTGTTGCTCTCGATTATTATAACCATGGTCACATTTCTCACAGTAATAACCGTATCCCAGGAATCCGGTGATACTGGTAATGGTATCGAAATGGTCATCGTGATGATAAACGTGAATGTATTTTCCGTCCTTAAAATCTTGCCCTCGAAACAACAAAGACCCGCGCACTTCTTGAGGGTACACTTTCAAGGTGTATCGTGGAGCTAGGGCATCTTGCAATTTTTGCATCTCAGGAATGCCACAGGGTGTGTCTTTGGACATGCCAGCTTGTCGTAACAGGAGTTCTGCTTCACTTCGTTGTTTGGCTCGGTCCGATTGTCGAATGTTCTCCCAGTCTCTTTTCCATTCTACCGTGTCGTTCTTGTTGGCATAGGTTCGTCCCACCACGATGGCACGGGCTAAACACATCTGGTCATGAGGATTGTGAATTTGGACAAGGCTACGCTTAATGCTGCGAAGGTCATTCACCAATAACATCTTTTTGCGTCCGGTCCCTTGAGGAGGAGAGACGTGGGTCATGTCCAATGTGGCTTTTCCATCGGTGATGTCAAACTGGTCATTAGATTGTTGCACGTGTTGAATCTTGTCCATGACTTTGGAAGCGGTCAATTCTGCAGGGGTGCTAAACTCGATCCAAACAGGGGATTTCAAACCGTCGTGTTGTATGGAAAGTCTCAAGCGATCGTCTTCTTTGGGTTGACATTGTCGCTTGAGTGCAGTGAGCAGAGAATCCCACACTCCGGTGATGAACCCTTCTGCTTTCTCTAACGGTACTTCGGACTTGAAATCTTTAAACTTCACCGTGTATTTGTAAGCCGTGGTTCTAAATTTTCTAGAGGAGCGCTTTTCCGTCTCTCGAATGGAATAGTATTTTTCAGGGTTGACTAAGGGTAGTGAACTTGGTTTAGAGGGTTCTGATTCTGGTTCACTCATGTCCTCTTCAAAATCACTGGCATGAATTTGTGCCAAGATTTCAGCCCTGGTACGAGGCGATAGATCACGTTTCTGCCTCTTACTTTCTTTTTCTTCTTCTTTCTTCTCGAATGAATTAGATCGTTTCATCTTGAAAGCAAAAAGTCAAATGACTCAAGTTCAAACACCATGAGCTACTTTATAGTCATAGCAGACCAGCGTATATAAAAGGGTGTGTGTCTTATCCTTTCACTATTCATTTCACTCTCAAGCCGAGCACAACGATGGAAGAGACTAACCAGATGGAACGTTTCGTCAGAGCTTTGCGAGGGGTCATTAGAAAATTCTCTTCAGACCAGCCTACGGACTACTCTCCTTCCTTTAGAGATAAAAGTCAAGATACTTGCTATATCTGCCAGAAGAAAGGGCATTGGTCTTCAGAGTGTCCAGACCGTCAAAAAAGAACAAAAACAGGGACTAAAAAAGACAAAAGTCAAGATACCTGTTATTATTGTAAAGAAAAAGGACATTGGTCTCCAGATTGCCCAAAAAAGAAACAAGAGGAGTCAGAAGAAAAGAAGGATTCTTCAGAAGAAGAGAGGAATTCTTCAAAAGAAGAGAGGGATTCTTCAGAGGAAGAAGAAGAGGAAGAAAAAAGACAATTCTATTTACAAGAGGCAAAGAAACAGGAGAAGAAGAAAAGAAGAAGGGAAGAAAATGAGGAAAAGACGGTGAAGAAATTCAAAAAACAGAGAGACTAAACAAGGAGAAAGAAGAAGTCAATGAACTTTTTATTAAAGTGTTGTGATGTGAATTGTGAATTGGATTGTAAAAAATGGATAAAAGAATAAATGAATGATATAAGGTAAGAGTCTTTTAGTTCTGATTTTAAAATAAGAACGTACACTCACGCACTCATACACAGACACGTACTATAAGGGTAAAATGGGTGGGGTTTTTTTTGAGTTATTGGCAAATTGAAATTGTATTTCTTTTCGAGATATGTGGGTGGCCCTGAAAAGGGCCTTTTTCTCTTTATGATGTACGGGTGAGTTTAAGCAATCAACTTTAACTGCCTTATGCCTTTGCCACGGCCAAGGCCTACTTCTGGACTGCGTAATGTTGATGATGATAATGATTGGGTTGAAATCACTAAGGGTGGTACGGTAGGCTTAGTCACAGGGTTGACGTGTTTAGCTCGGGAAGGTCGTATTCTCTTCGGTCGTGATAAAGAAGTCTGATACATTTGTTTCAGACTTCTTAACTCCGCTAAAATGTCCAACAGTACCGTGACCGTTTGATTTTCACCCTCTTGTTTCTTTGCTGCTACTTCTTCTTGCTGTTGTTGTTGTTGTTTTTTTCTTACCTCTTCTTCTTGTTGCTGTTGCTGTAGGAGAAAAGCCTGTTCCGCTTCCTTTTGTCGTTGTATAAATTTCTCCAATTCTTCTTTCTGTCTCTGTCTAAAATTCTCCACTTGCGGTAATGAAGAAGGTAACGAAGGTTCCGGAACAAATTCTTGCGAGGAGAGAAAATCCACAAAATCCCAATGTACCTCTTCTGAAAGTAAGTCCGGGTTCCCTTGGGCGGTCTCCCCTTCTGGTGCACCCCATTGAATCGTTTTCTGAGTTTCCGTCATGTTGAATCACTGTCGCATAGATTGACTGCACACAAACGCTAGCGAATCTATATAGACTACGTGACGTCACAGACTGCTCTCTTCGGATTGGATGCGGGCTGACTGAATTCTGTAACGCGTGTTCGGATTGGTGAATGAACTCAATCCGTTTCAATCCTTTCTGTCCCTATAAATAAGCGCAGTTCACTGCATTGATTCACCTATTGTCGGAGCCTCAACATGTGGACAGACGTTGAATCTTCAACCCTTGTGTCAACAATGATGTTCAGGACGGACATGCTCATGTATGTCCGATCCAAGTGGACCGTTGTCCACAGGACCACCAGCAGTTTGTGGATAAGAAGAGTCTACATAGAGAGACAAGGTTGCCTCAAGAGGACTCTGATGTATGGCCCTGCTGTAAGACGAAGTTTGAGGACAAGAAGATGTCGCAAATGCCCTTTATGTTAAGGGCATATTAACATAAACCAAAGGCCCTTTTCAGGGCCAGCCATATTTCTCGAAAAGAGATAGCCTTTGAATTGCCTACCCCTTTTTTATTTTATTTTATTTTTAAAAAAAATAGAGACCCTCCCTGTTTCAATTTTACATAGACCCTATACAGTCCCAAGGGTTTTTTGGCCATGTTAAATTTACATAGACCCTATATTGTCCCAGGGTTTTTGGCCATGTTAATTCCCATAGACCCTATATTGTCCCAGGGTTTTTGGCCATGTTAATTCCCATAGACCCTATATTGTCCCAGGGTTTTTGGCCATGTTAATTCCCATAGACCCTATATGTTCCCACGATTTTTCTCCATGTTAAATTTACATAGACCCTATATGTTCCCAAGGGTGTTTTTAATGATAAATCCCATAGACCCTATAAGATCCCCCTTCACTACTTGCAGGTCCGTGGGAGGCAAGACTTTATTTTAATCAAACATTCGTATTGTAGAATGTTGTCCAGGTCAATTTGTTCCGTCAGCAATTGCGTGTGCCCTGCGGAAAACGAAAATATATGCATACGTATAGATACAGCGAACACACGTCAAAGTATTTGATTTATTCTCCTTTCTCTTCGTCGGCGTGGTACAGCTAATAGGTGGCATTCGTCCATCGTCATTACAAACTGTCCCGTGGGTTCAGTGGGTCCACCAACTTGTAATTTTCCACGACGCGTTTAAACTCGTGATCGGTTTTCAAACGGTAATCATACTCGTATTCCCATATTTTCACCACTTGATATCCTTGCTGTTCTAACTTCAAGCGACGATGACAAGTGGCCTCGTAGAATCGTCAATCGTTCTTTGTAAAAACTGATTTTTGGTGACACGTTGAGGGTAGCGAAGGGAACATCCGAGAAAAAAGCAACGGTTAAACTCGTACACAATCTGAGCGTTTTCTAAGTCCCATCCACCCATCAAATACGATCCGATGGTCTTTTCGCCTTCTCCTTGTGGGCGTGTTAGACCGGTTTGACTTCCTTGTTGCACTAGTAATTTAGCCAGCGTAGGGATTTGACCCAGCATGGACGTTTGACAAAGTTGGTGGTTTATGGTCTGATTACAGCCAGGGTGTTTTCGGGCAGGAGTCGTTGACGGTACAATAAGGAACACGCTTTGGCAATAGTGCAGGATTCTTTCAAAGGATCGATCCCTCCATGAATAATTCTCGAAATGTTTTGGTACTCATGTTGTCGGGTTCGTAGTAGTAATCCTCAGGCAAATGGGGTAGAACGGTGTGTCAATTGACTTTGGTATTGAAAAAGTGTGGAAAATAGCCTTTTGACCATTTCTGTCATTTAAAACGTTTTAGGCATTCGACTTAATGGCGCGGCCAAGTAACTCGTCAAATATTTAAACTGTACTAGTCCCACTTGCATGAAAATGATTTTGGCTCCGTTCAAAGTCACTTTAGGACGTTCGGTACTTTGTTCTGTATATTATGTCAACAAAATCTGTCCATCGTATTCCGAGAAATTGTGAGCCATTACTGTGGCATGGCGATGACAATTTCCGTAAAGTTAAATGTCCTCTTGGCTCCATGTCTCGTCGATGGGGTCTAAGATCCATTGGGTAAAATAGGCTAGCGTGTTCGGTCCCCGAAATATTTTTTCACGTCTTTTATGAATCTGGCTACAGTGAGATAAATGACTAAAGATAGGCTCTTGGATGCATTTCTCACACGCTTGATGGGTCACACAGAAATTAGGAATATGAATGCCAGTCTCTTGCGTGGATTCGAAATCGAAAAAGATGAAATCCCCTACCTTCTGGTCATCGTCTTCATCTTGATATTTTGAATGGTATTTTGGAATGTAGCATTCGTGTTCCAAGTCCACGATTTGGTGACAAATGTGACATCGTTTCTTCCCTGAACATACGTGTGACCTGTCATTCTTGATACGTGCCATATAATCCCAATTAAAATCTGTATGTTCTGGAAGTAGAGTGTGTTGACCTTGGTAGCCTCTGCTATGCCATCGTTTCTTGTCTACACGGCTGGTGCAACCCAAATCACCGTCTTCTTAGTTGTCGTCATGTTTGAAAACTGTGTCGCATGGATTGACTGCGCACAGACGGTACCGCATCTATATAGGGAATGTGACGTCACTGGCCGGTCTCTTCGGTTTGGAAGACAGACTCCGCTCTGTGACTGAAATTGGTGAATAATCAATCCGTTTCGATCCACTCTTCTACTATAAATAACCGCAGTTCACTGCATTCCCTTCACCTGTCTCGACATAAGATGTAGAAAAATGTAGAATCATCTACTCTGTTATCGTCAGTGCTGTTCCGCACGGACTTACCGATGTATGTCAGATCACCATTGGCAATTATTCGGATCACCGATACGATAGTTTGGAAAAGAAGAATTTATGTTGAGAGACAATGCTGTTTGAAGAAAGTTCTCATCTACAGTCCAGAAGTCAGAAGAAGTTTGAGGAAGAGAAGAAGACCTATGCGTTGCCCTCTATGTTAATGGAATGATGTTAACAAAAAACAAAAAGCCCTTTTCATGGCCACTCATATACCTCGAAATGATTTGCTTTCTTTACTAAAACCGTTTTTAGTCAGTTTTATAGTTGTTTGCGTTTGTATGTGGTATGTGTTATATATGTCCATATCCCGACAAAACATTCTAGGCTTTTGTCACGCTGTTTCTTGCCGATTGAGGTCAGCCTCTTGCTACACTGTTACCAATCTTCAGTACTGTGACGTCATCTTACCTGTTCCATTCATATTGTCCGTATATAACCCCAACCTGTTGTCTGTATATAGTCCCTAGATATTTAGCATTGAGATTTCCATTGTTCGTTTAAATCTCGTCCGTATTGTGTCCCAGAGGTTTCTGTAATGTATTTTCCCAATGTCCGTATAGTATCCCACTTCACTACTTCTGTTTGAGTGGGTTCATCCTGTATGGATGTTGTTTCACAGGTGTGGAATTTACAATTTCAACGTCATGGAGAATTGTGTTTATTCTGGATATAGTTACTCGTATTCAGGTAATAACTGCTTAACTTCATTCCTTTCTTGTTGTTTCAAGTGTGAACTTTTCTGGTCCGGATTATTCATAATTTCTGAATTACTAAGACTTTTAACTCCAGAATCCGTAGAGTCCGATGGTATTCCTTCACTTAAATTTTCACTGAGTGAGCCAGATACAACTAAATCAATTGCATGTTTAACCTGGCTGTCTCTCTCAACATGCAGATATTCATTTAATTTATTTAGATCCCATTTTCAAAAACTATGGGAATTTTTTAAAAATTTTTAAAAACTAACATTTTCGGAAATATTTTATCCAACAAAAGTTTTCTGAAATATTTTAGCCAAGACTCATATATCCCAAGGACGAGCAACCCAATTTTCTTGTTACGTGTCTAGGCTATTACAGAAAGTAACCAAAAAAAAGTGATGACAACAAGCTTTGTAAAATTTAACAAATAATTAAATCCCAAGAAAAACAAGGTAACAAAGACAAATAAAAAAGTCCTAATATTAAAAAGTCCTAAATGAAACTGTGTTCGAATACCAATGAAATCCAAAATGGAAGACGATGACGTCTGTTGTAACCTATGAAGTGTTGCAGTGTCAACAATCTCTTGTTGAATCACAGAAATGTTATTCCAGTTTTTGAATTCTGTATAAATTTCGATAAATGTCGGTGTCTAAAACATTACGTTAGGGCACTAGTATTTCGAGAGAAAGAAATTTAAGAAAGTAAAATAATTAGCCAAACTTGTCACAACATAAAACAACTTGACTTCCCAAGTGCTAAGGCACAAGTGACATGTCTTTCTAAAAACATCATGAATAAGTCTAACTACAATGCAAAACAGATGCCCGGATGAGGGTCACATGGTCATCATCCTAGAACAAACTAGAAGCTTTTTACATGCCAAAAATTACGTACTCCCAGTATGGCTTTAACTGAAATCAATGGTTTTTACTCTGTGAAAGAATTTTTTACAAATTAAAAATAAAGTTGTTTACTAGAACTTACATTTTTTTCTGAATCTAGGTCAGCATTAGATACAATGTCTCAATCAAATTAACAAAATCAATCAGAACTGAACTCTATTCTGTACAATATAAAATCCAGTAAATAAAGTTACATTACAATAGTGTGTAATATAAATTTTTTTAAATTTAAAACTAACAAACATTTAAATTAAATCAAATATAAATTAAGTCAAATGCCCTTTGAATAGATACAATGAGAGATATATTAACTGGAAACAGGCGTTATTTTGATATTTCAGTTTTTGAACTTCTTTTGAGGCAGCACATTAATTTATGAATTTACGTTTCACTCTATTTACAAAGATGCTCTGTAAAAATGAAAACAAAGAACCTATGTTCAAACATTGGATACAGTGTGTGTGTGTGTGTGTGTGTGTGTGTGTGTGTGTGTGTGTGTGTGTGTGTGTGTGTGTGTGTGTGTGTTCTTCTGCACGTAGGTCCCTTAACCTCGCCCTGTTCAATCCTATTATTTTGGGTGATTGACGCATGGTCTAGTAGGCACTGGTACATACATAATCGCTAGGCATTAGGCGTTGTTAATCGTGAAATGGATTTAATTCATGCTTGGAATGAATTCTTTTCTCTCTAACGTGTTTGCTTATATTGATTTTTCACCTTTATGTGTATGTTTTGAATGTTTTGGTTGTGTGTGTATGTCAGTACTTACACTTTACACACACACACACACACACACACACACGCACGCGCTTGGTTCCATTACACGCATCTAAATCTTCTTCATCGACACCCAATCCCACACTACTGACATAACTTAGTAATTAATGAAAATCGACTTCTAAAATATCCGGAATGATGTATTGCTGTGCATTTTAAATTCGAAAATTTTTAGAAAGACAATCTTACTAGGCAACAGTGGTCACATTTGCCGCTGGTTATAATAGTGGTGGACCGTAAATAGCGACAAGCAGTTTATGGGCAGGTCACGGGACCAACGCCGAGAAATAAGAGTTAGCTAGGTTTGACAACAATGTTTAGTTACTACGGCTGCAGCATTTGAACTTCAAATGAGTTTACCGCTCCGGTGGCATACTGGTTAGAGCGTCTGTCTCGGAAGCGGTAAGTTGTGGGTTCGATCCCCGGCCGAGTCATACCAAAGACTTACAAAAACGGTACTAACAGCTGCCTCGCTTGGTCGGCTTGGTGTCAGAATAATGTGACTGGCAGGGACTTCATGCTACATGTCTGCGGCATGATGCCCCATTGCTGGATATCACTATAAACTGCCACACCGCAGACATTGTAGCGATTTGACTGAAACATTGTTAAAGCTACGTTAAAAATCCTAATCACACACACACACACACTCAAATGCGTTTGCTAATTGCCACATAGTGCTGAACTTTGGGCGTAACGACATTAAACACAAAGGTCTAAGAAACCGAATAACCAACAATTTTGAACTTTTAAGGGTTGTGTTCAATATCATTCTTAAAAAGCAAAACGCCATTTTTAAACCAATAGTAGTAAGGTGGGACGGTCTAGGGACTAGGGGAGTTCCATGTTAAAAAGGCAATATCCACTCTGGGGACTACGTAAATTTAACATGGGAAGCAATATCCACTCTGGGGACTATATAAATTTAACATGGGAAAAAAAAGGCATCCACTCTGGGGACAAGGGAATTTAACATGGAAGAAAAGAAACATCCATTCTAGGGACAAAGGCAATTGAAACATGAGAGAAAAAAATATCCATTCTAGGGACAAAGGCAATTGAACATGGAATTTTTTAAAAAAAATAAAAAATAAAAAATAAAAAAGGGGTAGGCAATGGAAAGTCAATCTCTTTTCGAGACCTATGAGTGGCCCTGAGAAGGGCCTTTGGGTTTCTTCTGCTTCTAATTTCTTCTATTTCTCCACCAACTTCTTATTTTCTCTCCTACACTCTTTCTCTTCTTTTCTTCCTTTTTCCTCTTCTTTCTTCTTCTCCTCCTCTTCTTTCTTCCTCTTCTCATTTTCTTCTTCTTTTTCAATTTTTTCATTCCATGCTCTTATCCTTATCCGTTCCTCTTCATCCTCCTTCTCCTCCTTTATTTCTTTCATCACAGCACTTATCATTTCCTTTACTTTTCTTAAGTTGTTAATCTCCATCTTCACTCGATGGGGGCTATAAGAATAGTGATCCTCGTTTAACCTCACTAACATTTGCTCCATCATACCCAAATTGTCCAGGACGTCTTGCAATGTTTTCATTTTATTAAGTTGGTTCGAAGCCATCTTCTTTTTAATTCTTTGTAGAATGGTTTGAACGACGAATACTGTGGGTTCTTATAGTGAAAGCGCGGACGTGATGGAAAACATCCCCCTAAGACATAAAATTGATATTACCTAAATCATAACCAAACAACGCGCGGACGTGAATGAAAACATCCCCTACTTTTCTCATTTCATATGATCTACTATCCACATACGTGAAGCATCAATAAACAAACCCCTAATCTACTATTCACACACGCAAAGCATTAAAATGAAACCCAAATCTACTATCCACACAAACCTACGTCAGCGCTTACAAACACAAACACAAACACTATAAAAAAAGAGTCAGTGTTTATATTCACACTACTCTACCTACACACATTGGCAAATCGATTGTTATTTCTTTTCTAAAGGTTTGGGTAGCCCTGAAAAGGGCTGTTTGTTTTTATTTAACTCCATGACACCTGGTTAATAATGGCACCTTCCAGGCCTGGCACCACACACACATCTTCTTCCCCAGTCTCTTTTCACTTTTTTGGGGAAAGAGCAGAGGTGGGATAAGTTGCTTCAGAATCCCAATTTTCTGTCTCTGAGATTCTGAAATTTCCTCTCTCCTCTTCTTTGTTTCTTCTCTCCTCCTCTTTCATCCTTCCCTCTTCTACTAGGGCCTCTGCAGCCAGCTCATTCACTATACGCCTGGCATATTCCAGGTGTACATGAAGTTCAAGCAGTTTTGCTAGTCTGGTGTTCATTCTCTTGATCAATCAACAAGGGTAGCTAGACTGCCGAACGAGTTTCAATTTATACTAAAAGCGCGGACGTGATGGAAAACATCCCCTAAAACAAAATTGATCTTACCTAGATCATAACCGAACAAACGCGCGGACCTAAAAGAAACACTCACTCACTTTTTTATACTGCCCATCACTATTCTAAAAAAATTTATTAAACGAATAATATACTATTCACATACGCAAAGCAATCCAATCAAACCCCAAATCTACTCTCCCCACACCTCAAACGGCAAAAAACATGATCTTAATCTACTATCCACACCAACGTACGTGAGCACTTACAAACACACAATCCTATACACAAACACATACACTCAAACTATAAAAAAGAGTCAGTGTTTATATTCACACTACTCTACCTACACACATTGGCAAATCGATTGTTATTTCTTTTCTAGAGTTTGGGGTAGCCCTGAAAGGGCTGTTTTTATGTTTGCTGTGGCAATCTTTTAGTTTCTAAGAATGCGACGTCCTCTGAGGATAGACTTTCTGACGATAGGTCTGCTTCTTCGGAAAGAGAAGAAGAACTCTTTGGTGTCGATACGACAATCGACAAAGCCTCTGTCAGGTTCAGGTTCCTGCTGCTGCTGCTGTTGTTGTTGCTGCTGCTGTCTCTGCAGTCTGTACTTCTCTGTCCATTCTTCTTTCTCCCTGTTCACTTCTTCTCTGAAGAGCTCTTCTATCAGGTCTTCAGTGACTTTTAGCATTCTCACATTCTCTATCTCTTCAGCTTTCGGTATCAGACTGTGTCTGACCCTATGCAAATTCACGTAGGTTTCGTTTAGCTTAGCTAGTTTGGAGCACATCTTCGTAGGAGGATGAGTCGACAGTGGATGGTTAGACTGGAAACTACCCCGGTTCTTAAAGTCAAAGCGCGGACGTGAAGGAAAACATCCCTCCACGGTTTTCGAGCCGCACCGTTCAATGAGTGTCATGAGAGGGATAGTAAGAAGTCAAAGAGCATGAATCAACATTCTTATAGCCAAACAAAAGACAAAGGCATTTTTTCAAAACACAACATTTTTTATTCAAAAATCACTTAACACTAACCAACAACTATAACATTTTAACAATAATCCAACAATATAACATCAAACAATTTTTTCAAATCTCAAACATTTTTTTTTTCAATTCACACTCTACTTTAAACAGGGTTGACAACGTTGTGAATGAAATTGTGATTTCCACTGTTGGAAGTCATTAGGCCATTGATGGACACTACGTTTCCTAGCTTGAGACAAAAGATAAGCATAATGGTCACAAAACCATCGATCTACTTTCACATCGTTTCTTGAAGAAGAACGAGGATCAAAATGAGTCACTAAATGTTCTAAGGAATAGCCCAGGCTGCGATGATGCAGAAAATACACACAATATTGTCCACACACCAAGGAATCTGTGCCTTGTAATTTCACATTATTGAATCGGGTGGTCTGAGCATTTCTTCTCATAAAGTCAATGATATCGTCTTCCAAAGGGGGCAATCCGTACGAATCGAAATATTCCACACATCCTTCTTGAGGAAAGTAGACGGCTACCCAGTGGGTTCCTGGGAGATGACTGTCGTCCGTGTTGATGACATAAGCTAGATGGTCTTGAGGTTTGCGATGAGGGAGTTCATCTTTAGCACAGACGACAGGATTCCAAGAAGCCATATACGAACTGTGGTTCAAAAGGTAATAAAGTTCCCAGGTATCCATGTTTTTTTCTTCTTCACAGGTAATAATAAGTCATCAATTCGATCCTGACTTTTTGCTTGAAAATGTCTGACAAATAACCGTTTCTTCGTTTCGTCTCCTCACTCTGATTCAGGAGAGCTTCGATACGATGGATCTCTTGAGTGGTTAATGGTGGACAAGAATGTTCACGCAAGTCTTTATACCACTGATGTAACACGACTTCGTCCGAAATGAGACTCCAAGCTTCGTCCAGATATTCGTCCAATTTTTCTTCTTGACTCAGCATCAGGCATTTATCGTGTTGAATTTGACTGGGATGATCGTTTTGACATCCATAGCAATCTTTGTTGATCAATTCCGTCATTTTTTCGACCAAGTGTTTGGCAAAACAGGAGACTAAATGGGCTTCTTGTTCTGGCCATCTTGACTTCATCATGACAACTTGTTCGTCTTTGTCTTGGGATTCTTCTTCCACGATCTCCTCACATTTCATCTCCAAAGTTTCTCCACTAGGTAAAGAGGGATAACAGTCTTCCATGGCTTCTAATAATCTAGAATGATTTCTCTCAAACTGTTGATTTCTATGGTATTATCGAATTCTGCATACAGGATGACGTTCGCCGTTTCATCAGGGACTCGGTTTGCAAACTGAATTTCCACACGAATCTGGCCGGATTTTATAGGGTGGAAATGTCCCTCGTCGCTGCCTTGGTCTGGAGTGAAATCGAAAGCCCACAAAGCGTAGTCTCCTGTGTAATCTTCGTACGTAATACCGTGACTGGTGTTGGTTCCTAACTGACCGGTGGCTTCGTACAAGGACAAGTACGATCTCAAGTAATTCTTCTTGTCAAAGTCGGGTTCGAAAGGTCGGGTACACAAGGTCTTGCCATCGCGACTGACTTCGATCTTGGACACGCCAAAGGGTCGAAAGTAGAAAGGATTTTTAGCGATAGCTCCGTTGAAGGCTTCATTCTCGACGATACCAACTATTAAACGTTTGGGTAGCTGTCCTTGGAACAGATGATCTTCGATCATGGATCGTTGCCCCTTGGGAATAGTGAAAGTTTTCACTTCCACGCGTCGGATCGGATACTTGGCGGTCGTTCTGCTCAACGTCTGACTGATGTCGTTTCCCACTTTAGGTAACACTTCCACACGGCGTACGTAGAGTCTGGCTTCTTGGATTTTGGTTTTGTAATTATCGTCACTATCAGCCATCAAATGGAAAGCGGTACTGCTACGATTCAGTCTCAGGCGAACATCCACTCCGTTCAGCAAATACTTTTCTTGCAACCACATGTCCAAATGCAAACGATCCATCAGTTCTAAATTTGTGTCGATTCCCATGATTCTCTTTCTTCGTTCTAGAAATCCCTCATTTGTTGATTTAGTTTTATCCTTTGTATCAATTTCGAATTCTTCAAACTGGTCTGCATCGTCAGCTTCCCATACCACACAGGCATTGAGATGAGTGTTCTTGGCATCTATTCCGTATGTCAAGAGATTTTCCAGGTAGGCACGATAAGGGTAAGTATCCATGCTGCTACTGACTAGTCTGTTATTCAAGTACAAGTCCACTCCGCTAAACAAGGAATGCATGAAATTGTTGACGGGACCTACTGGCTCAGTGTCTATATCATTTCCATCCTTATCTTGAACTTTGACTTTCAAGTACAAGTAACTGCTATTCAGATCGATGTAATCTTCGGGCTGTCCTTTGATTTCAAACTCGATGGGAGCGGAATCGGTCAATGAGGAGACGGGATGAAATTCCACCCATTGTGATTCTTGCATGGTCATCATGGTGGGGGGCATGGCAAACAGATCCAGTTCCGACTTGGAACAGGCGCAAGACTCTCGGTACATCATTTTTGTCTCTTTCTCAATAATCGAAAACGTCTAAGTCTCGAACGGTTCTTCTTTTCTTTGTCTTTCTAGCCTTAGACGTGTGAAGTCTGGTGAAAGGGTGTTTTCTTCGTCGTCTCTTTCTGCCTTGTCCTTGCTGCATGCCTGACTCGGTAGCGTGTAGGGCATTTATAGGTGTTTTTCGTCGGCCCAAAGGGTCTTTGCCCGTTTGCAGCAAGACATTTTTGCCTGCCCTCATGAAGGCTTCTTTAGGGTTTTGTTTGTCGATGATGACATTTTGGAGAAATTCTTTGCCTTGCGTCAGTGCCGTATCTTTCAAGGCGTGCAATCCGCGTTTCACCATAGGTTTCAAGACTGGGGCCACCGAACGAAAGGCCGATTTCAGCATATCTCCTAAACCGTGTCCTCGCTGTCGAGCAACCCCTCGGTACACTGGATACATGACTTACGAGTCGTTAGAGAACCGTTTTCGAAAATGGAGTTTCACCGTGACTTTTTCTTTGGTGAATGGAATATTTTGTCCCAGATCTCCTTTTATAGCAATGTTGACCGTGTCCAAATAAGACTTACTGACAGGCAAATAGTGAGGATGTACAAATTCGCGGTGAACGTGGTAAGTGTTTCCAGCTTCCTCGTCACTGGTCGTGGTACTATCCACTTTGAAAGGAATGACACGCAGTAACAGCACGGAGGTGTGTCCCACCACGTTATACTCCACCACATCGGAGTACACAAACATCAAATTCAGTCCTTGGTTCAGTTCTACAGGGAATCGGAAAAACTTGTAAAATTCCATATTGCTGTTAATCTTCGGTTTAAAATTTGGAGCCATTTTTGTGTCTCCACCTAAAATATCAAACAAGTCACGATTAAAACTGATGGACAACGTTTGGGTATCCTGAAATTTCATCAGTAAGCGACGAGCCACTTTATGGTACTCCAGGGTGACACTTTTTTTATTCTGTTCAGGGCTTTGCCGATGGCTAACTCGAACTTGGAAGCAATGGTATCCACCAAATGTTGACCACTAAAATAAAACCCTGAAGGAATTTTCAAGGTGTAGATACTGAAGGCTGGATTGCTGGCTGGTCTTGTGTCCCCTGAAAACACGATGTCATTCATGCCTTGTTGCAATTGTTCGTTCAGGATTTCCACCTCAAAAGTGTTTTGCTTTTCGGTGATGTTTTGGATTTGTGTAGGGTGAATCATTTCCACTAAAGCCACTTCCCAATGGGCTTCGTGATCTAACTGGATGGCCTGAGGTAATTTGGCCGTGTAACAGCACAACATCTTGTTGGGAAACACCTCCATGGAACTGTCACTGGGTAAGGTTAAGTAAAATTGGTTTTGGTGACTCATAATTCCAGAGTTCTGTGGCTCTCCGAGGGGTTACTGGACGTCAGAGGCGTGTCTCCGCCCAAAATGGCGTTCTGGTTGTTGTTGGAGTGGTGACTGGCACTGGCACTGGACACAAGGTTTCCGTGGTTCCCGTTCGAGGAGAATTTCAGGGAGGGATTGGGAAGCAGGTAACCGATGCAACTGCTTAATAAAATGGTCCACAATTGTTTGTCTCCTTGTTGCAAACTCAAATTGGCAATGGCTGCCCCGATGACACAATACACCACGAAGATTTGGCAGAAAAAGACGATTTGCGTTTTAGGCACACGTTCTCCACACCACACCCACAAGGGTTGTTTTTGTAAATCTTGCACAGAAGAACTAGGTGAAGGAGTGGTCGACGTAGCTGCGTCTGTGTGAAAGGGCATGATGGTCACTTCTTTTTATAGTAGATGACTTGCGAAGCGTCGATCCAAGAATCAAAACTGGGTGGATATCCTTTCCAACGTACTTTGACTTCTTTGACACGTCGTTTGCCCACTTTACGGGTTCTGCGTTCGAGAATGCTTTCGATGTCGTACACGTCGTCTTCTTTTTTGATGACACGTTGTAACTCGGGCAAATAAAACGTTCCTTTGAGCACTTCTCCGTTCATGTCTTCCAATTTATAGACGACAGGATGACGGCCATGCACTCGTCCAGTGACACGAAACAATTCGGTCGTCCAGTTAGGTAAGTAACCTTTGTCGAAAGTGCGTTTGGTTTTGCCAATGCGCACCCAATCGCCTACGGTCAACTCTCCACTTTTCTTGGGGACAGCCCTCGTCGGGGACGTACCAAACAGGCGCTCAAACACCAGCACTTCGTTGTCGGGAGTCACTTCTTGCGGGGCACGTCCGATGCTTCGATGGTAAGATTGTTTGTACGCTTGCACCAGGTGCGGTAAGATGTCGATGTACTTCAGAGTGTGATGATGCGTAAAATATTTCCACATGCGTTCTTTCAAAGTGCGTTGAAAACGTTCCACGATGCTGGCTTTGGTTTCGGGATTCTAGGTGGTAAAAAAATGAATGTCACGTTTCTTTAATTCTTTTTGGAAAGCTTGGTTTAGAAATTCGGTGCCTTTGTCCGTTTCCCATCGAAGAGGGTGACGACCGCTTTGTTTCAACACCCGTTGCAGCGCTCGCACTAACTCGCTGCTCGATTTGGAAGTCAAGGGCACGACCCAGGCAAATTTGGACAAGACGTCGATGACACAAAACAAATATTTGTAGCCACGATTGTAGCTGGCCAAATGAGAGACATCGGCTAAATCGGCTTGCCATTGATGATCGATGCCTTCCACTCGGGTGCGACTTCTGGCAAACTTGCGTCGAATGGGTTTGTGTAAAGTGTAGGTAGCTTGTTCTTGTAATCATCGTTGCACTTGAGGTAAACGGAGACTTTTCAGTCGAGTTTTGGCAGCACGATACAATTTTTGAACTCCTGCGTAACCTGCAGGATGGGATGGATCGTAGTAAATGCTGGCTAAGACTTTTTCCATTTTTGTGTTTGTTTGTGTGTTAATAAGTTACCCACTCTTCGGTGATGCTACTTTGGGTGGGACGAAAGGGTGGTTTAGAAACGGATTTACGTGTCCAATGGGCTACGGGAGTAGAAGTCGAAGGTAGTGGTGGTGGAGGTGGCAACGGAATGGCTTTGGTCTTCTTTTCTTTTTTCACTTCTGGTTTCTCTTCTTTCTTTTTCACTTCTGTCGAAGGAGGAGTGGACATCATCTTTTTAACCCAAGCTTTCATTTCGTCTCGTTGGGATGTGGGGGACGGGGTCAACAAGGATGCTGCAATCTTACTCGAAATGGGAGCTGCTGACGGTGTTGGAAACACTTCGCGCATCTCTTCTTCCTCAGGTCTTCGTGGGGTATCATCTCTGGTGACCCCTGGGGATGGTAGTAGTGATGATGGTGCTGGACTTTTCATCAAGGTCTTAAAATCTTTCAGAGTGGGTAAAGCTGTTTCGTCTAAAGCTTTCTGGTGAAAGAGTTGCAGTCTTTGCAAGAGTTGACCGTACTTTTGCGATTTTTCTGTTTCGGACAAATCTTGGCGATCCATCAAGGATTGCAATTCGTGTTGTAACTGGGACATCTCGCTCAAATTGGGATTGGGAGGTAAATGCGGGGTGCGTTGTTCTTGCCACCGATGGTATTCCATCCATCGTTTGTAAGGCACTAAAGCTAGTTTTCGTCCTTCCATGGGGTTGTCAGGGTCGATTCTGAGATCTTGGAACTTCCGAGGCCTTTTTATCTTGCTCCCACCAGTCCTCCCAACATGGTTCCCAAGACTCCTTTCAGTATGGGGCCTAACAAGAGAGGTAAAATGCCTCCACGTTGGACCAACATCTTTTTTTGACGAATGGGAATTTTCTTTCGAACCATTTGGCGAAGAACGTGACGATGTTTGCCTAAGCATTGTTTCTGGTGTTTGGACAAAGGGATCGTGCCTTTCAATACGTTCAAACAACATTCGCACACGGTATCGATGACCTCTTTGGAGGCCGTTTGAATGAGTTTTTTTCGTAGGGGTGAAGAAGCTTTGGACAGGACAGATAACATGTCCCCATGTTTAGCTAAACGAGTAGGCAGTCCTTTTCTTTTCTTTCCTTGGGGCTGTTTAGAAGAGGGATGTTTTCTGGAGGGTGACATCTTTTAGGCTACAGCACCAAAAGCACTGATACCCCCGACTTGGTCACAGGCCTTTTTTATACTGGAACGCGACGCCACTGATTGTCATTACGTCGTATCAACTTCAGGACAGGCATGACACGTCGTGCAAGGGTACGTAACGGACTAAATCGAGTCAGTTCTTGCTTGGACAAATCCAGTAAAGTTTGTAACATGCCCGATCTTTCTTGGACTTTGATTTTGGGAGAAGGTACTTTGTGAGCAGCAGCCACTGCCACTAAATTGCAGGGTCCTGCCACTGGAGAAGTAATTTTTGGGGTCATCAACGGAGAAGTTCTTGGTGTGATCAACGTCTCCAAGTACTCTTCAGTTCTTGGTGTCATTAACGGAGAAGTGGATGAACGTGAGGCTGCCGGAGACGCGGTCACCGCCGTGGCAGGTCGTGGTTTGCGAGTGTAAAGTTGCCGAAGTGCCTCTCTTGCGACTAGTTTTCTTCTGTGGACTTTTCTTTTTCTGGGGACTTTTTCTCTGTTTCTTTTTCTCGGGGCTTCTTTTCTTTTTCCGGGGTGGTGTCTGGTAAGAGGAGGGTCCCGCCACTGGAGAAGTTCTCCTTGGGACCTGGTCTTTTTCATCTTCTTGGAGCTTCGTTTGACTTTTTTCTTGGGGAGAAGTTTGGGGACATTAGGATCCCATCTTAAGAGAGAGCGAATGATGACCCCTTCTAGAGTACCGCTCCCTCCAGGTTTCAAAATGATTTGTTTTTTTGGTTTGAGTGTCGATGCGGGATCGGCCAGTTGGGTCAAAGCGACTTTGTTTCGATCAAAAAAGCGTTTGGTTTGATGAGGAATCTGAATGATCCCTTGGAGTAATTGACGTGCCGTCACCGTGAACCATCGTAAGACTTCTTTGAGACTAGCTTCTAAGACACGAGCTCGTATTTGTGGATTTTTTTCTCGACTGATGCCATGCAAGGCACGAATCAATTTGACGGGAAGATGCGACTGAAGGGACGTCATGTTGACGTTGTGTGAGACAGACGAAAAGGGTGTGAGGTTTTTATAGATTTTTTTTGTGGAGTGAAATGAAGTCGAGGACGGAGATGTGTACAGGACAGGCCCTCCGTCTTGGCACCAGTGGTGAAACAAGTGGGTACGAAATCGCAAATCATCGGGGGTAGTAGGTTTCAAATCGACGAGTAAATAGGCGTGTGGAGTTTGAGTGGCATCGTCGTACGCCTGAGTCAGCCAAGGCGTTCCTAACTGTTTGGCTAAGACTTGCACTTGCGATTTATCTCGAGGGCTTTTAAACAAGACCACGTAATGCGCATTGAGACTGATGGTGCGATGGGCTTTACTTTGTTGAAACAAAATTTGGGTGATGTAAACGACACTGGCATTACGGTGACGCCCTTTGCGCGTGAACCACAGTTTAATTTCTTCTTCGTCTTCTCCTAACATGTCGTCAAAAATGACCAAATGGGTTTGACGGGAGTCAGAGACGATGCCGTCGTCTTCTTTAGGGATACCTTCCACAAACACAATGGAATCGCCTTGACTTTCTCGCAAGAGGCTGTACACCGATTGCCACTCTTTGTAACACCACACGATGCGCTGAGGTGGCCGATCGATCAAATGATGTTTATGTTCGATCAAACGTTTGACGAATTCGGTTTTGCCTGAACCGCTAGGTCCAGCAATGAGCATGTTAAAGGGATGGCAAGATACAAAGCCTCCCAACTGGCACGATCTAAGTGTTCGTCGATGACTTTGACAGTAGAGGAAGAGGGAGCAGAGACAGCAGATGTAGCCATAGTGTTAGGAATGTCACTTGTGACACGAAAACAAACAAGACAAGAGTTTATATACTTTTTTTCAGAACACGTTTATTGAATGTTTTAAACATGAATACGAAAGACAAAAATACATAAAAGCCAAAGGCTTAAGTACAAGGATAAAAGGCACATGATAACCATTAACGTGGAATAAAATCAAGTCTCTGTACAACATGTTTTGGGTAAAGTTCTGATCAGTTCTATAGGGGTAAGGTCACACAAGTGTCCTCCCGAAGGGGTCTTTCAGGCCTGTCCACGACAGTCCTGTCCTGGGTGACGGGTTCTTCTGGCACCGTCATTAACACAGGTTGAAAAGTAACCTTTTTCCTTGAACAACTCTCGTGCATACTGGGCCACTTCTTGGGTCCAAGCCTCAAAATCTCATTCTTTCCAGGCACGGACATCTGTCCAATGGGGGTGTAAGTCACAAGCTACACACACATCGTCATACACGTCTTGGGTAGCTAAAAGTTGACGAATCTTTTTTCCCGTAGAGGTCGAGAAGTATCCAGATGAAACCGCAAGGCTTTGAGCAAAAGGAGTCTTTCGTGACCATTTAAGGCCATGGGGGTGTGGTAAGTACTCATCGTAAAGAGTCCACAAGGAATCGGCTGGTAAAAGAAATCCTAGAAAACAAGTCACTAAGACACACACCACTTGTCGACCCAAATTGAATGGATACAGTTCTTGTAATAATCGATGGTAATGATCCACGGTTTGAATATGGTCATTGAGTTCCTTCCACGGAATCTGTTGGATTACATGCGATAAAAGTCGTGGCATGGCAGCCTGTTTTTATAGTCTCTTTGTTTCGGAAACAATACACGTACTTTCTAGCCAGAGATCTTCGTTCTCCAGTGGGGAATTTAAATGTTGCATATTGTAACCGAAACGTCAGACTTCGTTTAGAAGTTTCCTCTTCCGCTAAGTAGATTCCACGTAAAATATGTCGGTAATCCTTTACCTTGTCTTCCTCAATGTGTTGTACTAGGTGAATCTTGAAGTAACCAAAATGATCAACACGTGGATCATCGGGGGCTTGGAAGTATTGAACAAGGTCTGACTACTGAAACAATTTCTGACGAATCAGTTCTCTTATACCATTCAGGTACCAGTGGTTAAAGATCTGGTGACGTAACGGATGCATCTGTTCTTTACGTTTGACTTGTATTTTGACAGCTCTCGGTAAATGCGTTCTCTCAACTCCACAGGCAAAGCACGAATGTTCTCTTGTAAAGTATCCATAAACAAGTCATACTAAATCCTCTTTTGTCTGACAGAAGAAATGTACCGTTTGCACAGACATGGTTTTACTTCAGTGCCAAATTTAAATCGTTTAGTCACTAATTTAATTGACATTGTGTAAAAGATGTCGCTAATTCGTTAACTCTTCCTCTGGAATTCGATGCAGTACGTTTACATTGTAGTAGATAGAATCGTCAATAACAAACCAATCCTTTTTAAAACCAGGGGGTTGTTGATCAATGTCTGTCCAGTGGAACACTTTCAACTGAATCAGTCATTTTATAGCATTCAGGTACCAGTGATTAAACATCTGGTGACGTAACGGATGCAATTGTTCTTTACGTTTGACTTGTATTTTGACCAGCTCTCGGTAAATGCGTTCTCTCAACTCCACAGGCAAAGCACGAATGTTCTCGTGTAAAGTATCCATGAACAGATTATGGTAAGTTACTTCAATGTCTCGGTCCCACTAAGGGTAAGTAATGACAATTCGGTGACAATCGAGCATGTTCTACGTAGGCCGAATCTTGCGGTTCCCAGTGGTGAAGTGACACACCGCAACTGAAGCACTTGACTTTATCTCCTTCGCCCAAGTAGAAAAATCCGGCTCTGGCTAATTCTTCGGGGGTCGATCCTCCCAGATACTTAGGCCATTTTCCTTTGAACGATTGAAGACGATTTTCAAAGTCGCAGTATTCCGACAAACGCACAGGAAACGTATATTCGTCTTTCACAGGTTCGTTTCGATGAGGATTGGGTGACATGGGCAGGAGTTTGCTCAGGGCTGGATGACATCCGTAGGGGGGGGTAGACGTGAAGGTGAACATCCACCTTTAAAACGAAACCCAGTAAAATGTCCAAGAGGACGAGTGGCGTCGCTTTCGCATCCCTCAGGTTTGACACGCACAGAATCCCTTTCCATGATAGGGGTAGTGAGAACAAAGTTCCCATGATGCTTTACGGCATCGCTAAGGTCACAACGTACAGCATCGTACCTATCGCAAGGCTCACAATCGCATTCCACTTCCGAAGCCCCACACTTGAATTGTGCCTGTCTAAACTTGTTTTGTGTTTCTCTGAAAGTATTCATCTTGTTCGCTCGGTCTTGGTAGTCCCAATGAACTATCGATCTTGACCATAGCCCCTTTTCATACTAGTCGCAATGCAGTCTCAAGCTTGTACATCGTTCCTTTTTTATGTTTTTATGTCTTGTTTTGGAAGGTACCGTCTCTAAGGTACCGTCATCATTGTACCGTAATGTCATGGGTGGAAAGGCCATAGAAAAGTAAGGGCAGTGCGGAGACCATCGAGTATGTTCCAGAATAGCTGAATCTTTATAGATACATAGATCCATTCGTAACTTCAGACCGCAAGCGAAACACTGTACTTCGTATTCCAATCCTAACTCAGGTCCCAAGTGGACAAATCCTGTTCTAGCTAAAATATGCGAAGAAGGTAATCCTTTCCTATCCGTAGGCCATGCTTGAAACGTGTCCAATCGACGGGCACAATCACAATAGTCAGGCAAGAAAACCGGAAAATGGTAGGGTTTGAACTTGGAGTTCTCATCGGGTTTTCCACTCGATTCTTGCTGTGGCGAAGTCATCCTTCTGGTGGGTGGCTATCCGCTTACAACCAAAGTTTTATACCAACATGTCCATACGGCAAAGTGAAATGATTGGGAAGTCGCACTCCCTTCTGGTACACGATTTGATAGACTTTTTCCAAGGGTCGACTGACGATGTGGTGAGTGGGTAAACGTACAATCTTGTTCGGTTGATAGGTGGTCACTTTAAAATGTTCATCCTCTCCGGATTGCAAGGCTTCTTTCAATACCCCAAAGTTGACCACACGACTGGTACGATAATTCAGAGTCAATCCTTTCACTTTGCACGTCGTGTGCACTTCTCCTTGTGGGTCCCGGTATTGGTAGCCGTAATTTTTGGGACCGCCACTGACGAAACTTAGAATCTTGTCGTCGGGATGCTCGTCTGTCCAGGCTCCTAAACGGTTTCCTTCAATATCAGGGTGCTGTTGACTCGGGTGATGGATGTAAATGCAACTGTCCGTGTCAAAGTACAGGACGCGTTCCCGTAACAGTTCTAAAGCTTCGTACAATTTTAAGCGAGCATGAGCTGTCACGTAAGCCGCAATGATGACATTTCCAAAAGGGTCGCCTTGTACAAAGTCCAGATCTTCTTCGTAATTGACCAAGATCAAATCCTCAAGAACGACGTCCACGTGTTTCATGAATTTGGTTTTATCGTGAATCATCTGGAAGTAGCGGGAAGGTTCGGTCAAATACTCCGTCTTGGGTAAACACGGACGTTGTGCCATTTTACCCCACAAGCAATTTAACATCACTTTGGCAAACGACCGCCTGCCTTCGTTTTTCTCGATGTGGTCTAAAGAGATGCCTTCTTGTTCATAGTATTTCTCTTTGAAATGTATTTGGTCTTCGGGAGTGTGACACCAGGAAGGATAGCCGCTGACTTCTTGCTTCAGTTTCAAAAAGGCATCCACGTAGTCGGCAAAAATGCCTTTCTGACTGGGGTCATCCTTGTGGTATTGTTGTGTCTTGGGAAAGTGACAAATTTCGTACACTTCTAACAGTTGGTATCCCATGTCCAGAGCTTTGAAAAATTCTACGCTGACCAACGTTCCCGTCAAGGCCCGTTCTTCCTGGGTGTGCTGACAAGCTTGGTCTTGGTTGCACGTTTCGGCACAAGTACGGCACAAAGGAAACATCAGTTTGCCTTGGCAATGGTGAGGTAACACGGGATGGTACAAGTCCGTGGGCGGCAAAACTTTACGCTTGATCAGACCTTCGTATTGTCGAATGTTTTTCAGGTCGATGTGTTCCGTCAACAATTGTGGGTGCCCTGCAGGAAAGCGACAATATTTGCACAAGTAGGGATACAGCGAGCACACGTCCAAGTATTTAATTTCTTCTCCTTTCTCTTCGTCGGCTTGGTACAGCAAACAGGTGGCATTGGTCCTTCCTCCGTACAAACTATCCCTCGGGTTCAGCGGGTCCATGAACTGGTAACTTTTCACGAGGCGTTTAAACTCGGGATCGGTTTTCAAACGGTGATCGTACTCGTGTTCCCACATTTCCACCACTTGGTATCCTTCCTGTTCTAACTTTAGGCGTCGCTGACAAGTGGCCTGGTACAAGTCTTCCATGGTTCGTTGTAAAAACTGATTTTTAGTGTCGCGGTCAGGGTAACAGACGGGACATCCGTGAAATAAGCAACCGTTAAACTCGTACACGATCTTGGGGTTTTCTAAGTCCCAGCCATCGACCGAATGCGTTCCGATGGTCTTTTCGCCTCCTCCGTTGCGGGCATGCTGAATCCATTTGTCTTCCTTGTCGCACAAGTAATGTAACTAGCGTAGGGCTTTGACCGAGTATTGACGTTTGACATAGTGGGTCGTTTGAGGACTGATGACAGCCACGGTGTTTTCAGGCATGAATCGTTGCCTGTACACTAAGGAACACGCTTTGGCAATGGTCCAAGATTCTTTCAAAGGATCGACCCCTCCGTGTTCCATGAACAGTTCTCGAAATTTTCCACAGCAACGCCGTAAAATGTCCACGTCGGAACGACAATACTTTAGCATTTCTTCCTGAAAGTCGAAAGGGTCCGAAGCGTGAGCCTGGTACCAAGCGTAGAAAGCTTCTCGTTGTTCGGTACTCATGTTGTCGGGGTCGTAATAATGAGCCTCAGGTAAATGGGGTAGAACGGCGTGTTGATTGGCTTCCGTATTGAAAAAGTGTGGAAAGTACCCTTTAGCTATTTCTGTCATTCCAAACGTTTTAGGCATTCGACTCAAAGGCATGGCCAAATAGCTCATCGAATCTTTAAACTGTACTTGTCCCACTTGCATGAAAATGATTTTGGCTCCGTTCAAAGTCACTCTAGGACGTTCGGTGCCTTGTTCCGTATAGTATCTCAAAAGAAACTGTCCATCGTATCCGGAGAAATTGTGAGCCATCACCGTGGCATGACGATGACAATCTCCGTAACGTTCGATGTCCTCTTGGCTCCACGTCTTGTCGATGGGGTCTAAGACCCATTGGGCAAAATCAGATAGCGTGTTCGGTCCTCGAAAGATTTTTTCACGTCCTCCGGGAATCTTGCTGCAGTGAGGGCAATGACTGAAGATAGGTTCTTGAATGCACTTCTCGCACGCTCGATGAGCCACGCAGAAATTAGGAATGTGAATACCGGTCTCTTGCATGCATTCGAAATCAAAAAAGATGAAATTGCCTTTCTTCTTGTGACCTTCCTCTTTCTCTGGTGGGGGTTGGGATTTTTGCACGTAGTATTCGTGTTCCAAATCCACGATGTGGTGACAAATGTGACATTTTTTCTTTCCTGAACATACGTGTGTCTTGGCATTATTGGTACGTATGCCTTGTCCACACGTAGGGCACAATCTCAGCAGTTGACAACCACATTTCTGCTGTGAACCTTGCGTCTTCAGATGTTGTTGGTAACAGACAGGGCTGACAAACGTGCGCAGACAAGCAGGACAATGTACTCTTTCTTGTCCTTCGCTCAGACAGGGTGGAGAGGCCAAACATCCTGAGCATTTCCATCCGCAATGTTTGTGTTGCTCTCGATTATTATAACCATAGTCACATTTCTCACAGTGATATTTGTATCCCAGGAATCCTGTGATAGTGGTAATGGTATCGAAATGGTCATCGTGATGATAAAGGTGAATGTATTTTCCATCCTTAAAGTCTTGGCCTCGAAACAACAGAGGCCCGCGCACTTCTTGAGGGTGCACTTTCAAGGTGTAGAATGGAGCTAGGACATCTTGCAATGTTTGCATTTCAGGAATACCGCAGGGTGTGTCTTTGGACAGGTCAGCTTGTTGTAACAGGAGTTCTGCTTCACTTCGTTGTTTGGCTTGGTTCGATTTTCGAATGTTCTCCCAGGCTCTTTTCCATTCTACCGTGTCGTTCTTGTTGGCATAGGTTCGTCCCACCACGATAGCCCTGGCTAAACACATCTGGTCTTGAGGGTTGTGAATTTGGACGAGGCTCGTTTTGTTGATGCGAAGGTTGTTCACTTGTAACACCTTATTGCG
The DNA here is from genome assembly GCA_028554795.2 of Sinohyriopsis cumingii. NCBI lineage: Eukaryota > Metazoa > Mollusca > Bivalvia > Unionida > Unionidae > Sinohyriopsis > Sinohyriopsis cumingii. Next base: position 21,721,611 of record CM068839.1, read on the forward strand.
TTGTCCGGTCCCTTGAGGAGGAGAGACGTGAGTCATGTCGAGTGTGGCTTTTCCATCGGTGATGTCAAACTGGTCATTAGATTGTTGCATGTGTTGAATTTTGTCCATGACTTTGGAAGCAGTCAATTCTGCAGGGGTGCTAAACTCGATCCAAACAGGGGATTTCAAACCGTCGTGTTGTATGGAAAGTCTCAAGCGATCGTCTTCTTTGGGTTGACACTTGTAACACCTTATTGCGTTGTCCGGTCCCTTGAGGAGGAGAGACGTGAGTCATGTCGAGTGTGGCTTTTCCATCGGTGATGTCAAACTGGTCATTAGATTGTTGCATGTGTTGAATTTTGTCCATGACTTTGGAAGCAGTCAATTCTGCAGGGGTGCTAAACTCGATCCAAACAGGGGATTTCAAACCGTCGTGTTGTATGGAAAGTCTCAAGCGATCGTCTTCTTTGGGTTGACATTGTCGCTTGAGTGCGGTTAGCAAAGAATCCCACACCCCGGTGAACCCTTCTGCTTTCTCTAACGGTACTTCAGCCTTGAAATCTTTAAACTTCACCATGTATTTGTAAGCCGTGGTTCTAAATTTTCTAGAGGAGCGCTTTTCCGTCTCTCGAATGGAATAATACTTTTCAGGGTTGACTAAGGGTGGTAAACTTTGTTTAGAGGGTTCGGATTCTGGTTCACTCATGTCCTCTTCAAAATCACTGGCATGAATCTGTGCCAAGACTTCAGCCCTGGTACGAGGCGATAGATCACGTTTCTGCCTCTTACTTTCTTCTTCTTTCTTCTCGAATGAATAGGATCGTTTCATCTTGAGTGCAAAACGTCAAATGACTCAAGTTTAAATACCATAGACTAATTTATAGTCATGGCAGACCAGCGTATATAAAAGGGTGTGTGTCTTGTCCTTTCACTATTCATTTCACTCTCAAACCGAGCACAACGATGGAAGAGACTAGCCAAATCGAACGTTTCATCAGAGCTTTGCGAGGGTCATCCAAAAATTCTCTTCAGACCAGCCGACGGACTATTCTCCTTCCTTTCAAGATAAAAGTCAAGATACTTGCTATATCTGTCAAAAGAAAGGGCATTGGTCTTCAGAGTGTCCAGACCGTCAAAAAAGAAAAACAGGGGCTAGAAAAGACAAAAGTCAAGATACCTATTATTATTGTAAAGAAAAAGGACATTGGTCTCCAGATTGCCCAAAAGAGAAACAAGAGGAGTTAGAAGAAAAGAGGGATTCTTCAGAAGAAGAGAGGGATTCTTCAGAGGAAGAAAGCAGCCAGGTGAAGAAAAAGAAACAGGAGAAGAAAAGAAGAAGGGAAGAAAGTGAGGAGGAAGAAGAGGAAAAGACTGTGACGGTGAAGAAATTGAAAAAACAGAGAGAGTAAACAATGAGATAGAAGAAGTCCATGAACTTTTTAAAGTGTTATGTTGTGAATTGTGAATTGGATTGTAACTATTAAGAAAAGAATACATTAATTATATAAGGTAAGTGTCTTTGAGTTTTGATTTTAAAATAAGAAGCTACACTCACGCACTCATATACACGTACTAAAGGGGTAAAATGGGGGGGGGGTTTGAGTTATTGGCAACTGAAAGTGTATCTCTTTTCGAGAGACGTGGGTGGCCCTTAAAAGGGCCTTTTTTGGTGTAGGGGTGAGTTTAAACAATCAACTTTAACTGCCTTAAGCCTTTGCCACGGCCAAGGCCTACTTCTGGACTGCGTGCTACTGATGATGATGATGATTTGGTTGAAATCACTAAGGGTGGTACGGTAGGCTTAGTCACAGGGTTGACGTGTTTAGCTCGGGAAGGTCGTATTCTCTTTGGTCGTAATAAAGAAGTCTGATACATTTGTTTCAGACTTCTTAACTCCGCTAAAATGTCCAACAGTACCGTGACCGTTTGATTTTCATCCTCTTGTTTCTTTGCTGCTACTTCTTCTTCTTGTTTTTTTCTTACCTCTTCTTCTTGCTGCTGTTGCTGTAGGAGAAAAGCTTGTTCCGCTTCCTTTTGTCGTTGTATAAATTTCTCAAATTCTTCTTTCTGTCTCTGTCTAAAATTCTCCACTTGCGGTAATGAAGGTGACGAAGGTTCCGGAACAAATTCTTGCGAGGTAAGAAAATCCACAAAATCCCAATTTACCTCTTCTGAAAGTAAGTCCGGGTTCCCTTGGACGGTCTCCACTGCTGGTGTACCCCAATGAATCGTTTTCTGAGTTTCCGTCATGTTGAATCACTGTCGCATAGATTGACTACACACAGGCGCTAGCGAATCTATATAGACCACGTGACGTCACAGACTGCTCTCTTCGGAATGGATGCGGGCTGACTGAATTTTGTAACGCGTGTTTGGATTGGTCAATGAACTCAATCCGTTTCAATCCTTCCTCTACTCATAAATAAGCGCAGTTCACTGTATTGATTCACCTGTTCTCGTCGCCTCAAGATGTGGACCACAGTCGAATCATCCACCCTTGTGTCTTCAATGATGTTTAGGAAGGACATGCTAATGTATGTCCGATCCAAGTGGACAGTTGTCCACAAGTCAGACACCAGTCTGTGGATACGAAGAGTCTATGTGGAAAGACAAGGTTGCCTCAAGAGGACTCTGATTTATCGCCCTACACTAAGACGCAGCTTGAGGACAAGAAGATGCCGCAGATGCCCTTTATGTTAAGGGCACATTAACATAAATCCAAAGGCCCTTTTCAGGGCCACCCACATCTCTCGAAAAGAGATTGACTTTCCATTGCCTACCCCTTTTTTGTTTTTTATTTTTTTTTATAAAAAAAATCCCATGTTCAATTGCCTTTGTCCCTAGAATGGATATTTTTTTCTCCCACGTTTCAATTGCCTTTGTCCCTAGAATGGATATTTCTTTTCTTCCATGTTAAATTCCCTTGTCCCCAGAGTGGATGCCTTTTTTTCCCATGTTAAATTTATATAGTCCCCAGAGTGGATATTGCTTCCCATGTTAAATTTACGTAGTTCCCAGAGTGCATATTGCTTCCCATGTTAAATTTACGTAGTCCCCAGAGTGGATATTGCCTTTTTAACATGGAACTCCCCTAGTCCCTAGACCGTCCCACCTTACTACTACCAATACATGGAAAACATGAGATGAATGTGTTCAAAAAGAAGGGATATGTGATAAATACAAAAACACTTAAGTGTTTTGTTCCGAACCGGGGTAAAAAACTTATTTAATACAGCGTAGTGACATAAGCCTGGACATATTCCTATATCATAGCGCCCTTCAGGAACGAAACATGCGTAGTTCTCTTGCTCATATAAGAATACACCTAGCTTCAATATTAGTACGTGCGTTCGACTGAACGTATGTCAATCTACCTTCTTATTTGCAATAAATTTAAAAATTAGAAATAGGAATTGATGCTAAGTACGAACGCGTTTGCAAATTGTCACCAGAATACCTATATTATGGTCCGAAAAGTAAGCCTTTAATATGGACACGGTTAAAACAATTATGATCCGAAAAGTAAGCCTTTAATATGGACATGGTTAAAACAATTATGATCCGAAAAGTAAGCCTTTAATATGGACATGGTTAAAACAATTATGGTCCGAAAAGTAAGCCTTTAATATGGACATGGTTAAAACAATTATGGTCCGAAAAGTAAGCCTTTAATATGGACATGGTTAAAACAATTATGGTCCGAAAAGTAAGCCTTTAATATGGACATGGTTAAAACAATTATGGTCCGAAAAGTAAGCCTTTAATATGGACATGGTTAAAACAATTATGGTCCGAAAAGTAAGCCTTTAATATGGACATGGTTAAAACAATTATGGTCCGAAAAGTAAGCCTTTAATATGGACATGGTTAAAACAATTATGATCCGAAAAGTAAGCCTTTAATATGGACATGGTTAAAACAATTATGATCCGAAAAGTAAGCCTTTAATATGGACATGGTTAAAACAATTATGGTCCGAAAAGTAAGCCTTTAATATGGACATGGTTAAAACAATTATGGTCCGAAAAGTAAGCCTTTAATATGGACATGGTTAAAACAATTATGGTCCGAAAAGTAAGCCTTTAATATGGACATGGTTAAAACAATTATGATCCGAAAAGTAAGCCTTTAATATGGACATGGTTAAAACAATCAACACGATTATGACATTTCTAATGGTTCTATATACCTTAAACAACAAACACCGAAACAAGGAAAGCAGTACAGTTTATCGAGTTTCGTTCCTTGAGAATTTCATGTCCCGTGTTTTGTCGATCCCGCATTAAGGTTGAGCCTTTTATTTTTTGGCTATAGCAATGTAGCTAATAAGATTATTAGATGGATGGATGGATGGATGGACGGACGGACGGACAAATAGATAGATAGATAGATAGATAGATAGATAGATAGATAGACAGACAGGCAGGCAGGCAGGCAGGCAGACAGACAGATAGACTACCAGATAGATAGATAGATGTTTTGCTTTTTTCTCCGTTTTTAATCATTAAGTATTTAAATTGCTATTTTTCTACTTTTCAGTTTATTTATATATCATACTTATGCTTATTCTGTTTGAATTTAATATCATTATAACCCTTTCTAAAGAATAATTAATTAAGCTTAAATTCTCGCGAGAATTCAAACATGATGTAGTTTCAAAATACATCATAATAGTCATTCCTTAATTGGCACGTGTAGACATGTTATGAAAAAGATTCTTGTATCATAACCTTCTTCTCATTTATGAATTAATCATCAGTTAAGACATGTATTTGCCCATGTTGAGAGAGAGAAATAAGAAAGATTTCCGGGCTCTCTTTAAAGACGGTGTCACTCCTAACGATTTAGATGCGGCTACATCTCGGGAATATGGCGTTGCGGGAGGTACGGGATGCTGTAACGACACAAGCCTCTTTGAGTCTTTGACGAATGAACTGTTTATTGAAATACTCAACATGTAAAATTACATTCCAGTATCAATCTAGATAAACTTAAATTACAGATATAAGAGATACATATAAAACTACAACATTCTTTCACTTACCAACATCATACATCGTATAATTTCTGCCTTTTAGAATATAATACAGATAATTAAATATTGAGTAAATTCACGATAGCTAAAGAATCCAAAATTCAGTACTTCAGACTTATACCGCAATCATTTAGTAGAAATATATTTTACTGAATTTAATCTAAAATGTCAACATATTAAACTCTATTATTTAAAGAGTATTTTATTTCTGAATTAACTATTATTGAGTATGACGTTGGTAACGAAAGTCGCATTTTACTATAATCAATAATATAATTACAATTAAGTATAAGTCTTCAAACAACTAAACTTTCCAATACATTATATTAAAGAATAGTAAAGAAATATTAAAATACACCCATTGTTGCAACGTACTGATGTCAGATTAACATCTTAACACTAAACATACTTTAATATTTTTAAAAATTGTACATAGACGATAACCTTATCTGTAACGATACAAACTTCCTTGAGTTTCAGACGAGTGAACTTGCGTGTCCGCGGATTTACGCTTTTTATGCCAGTTTCTTAGGACATGGCCAAATATGGAGATAGGTCTAGTTCTTGTGTTCCGTCAGAATCTCAAAGTGAGGCTCCATCTTTCCTTACAGACTATCGTCTGGGTCTATGTCCTTCATTAGGTAGACAATTTCGCCAGATCAGCTCATTTACACTTCTAGAAGCAATCCTTAGCATTCGTCTAGTTCTTCTCTCTCACAACTTACCGAGTGTAGGTTTTTGCTGACTTATTATACAAGTGAAATGTATAGAGAGTTTTGCCTTTTATTCATAAGGGCGCAATCTTTATTAAATAGTATATAACTGTAATACCGAAATAAATGGATTTAATCATAGTATATTTTGATAGAAAATTACGTTTAATATAATTTAGTCAAAAATTACTTTAGATACAATTTAGAGAAAATTTAAATCTTTTTAGTTTTACTAAAACATTCTGTCATAATAGTCATATACAAAAGCCAAACATTGCTTTCTTTCTTATTGGTTTATATTACTTTCTTCCTTTCTTCATCCCTTCTTACATTTTTGTTTTCTTTCCTCTTTCTTCCATCTTTTCTTATTCTTCCTTATTCTTCGCCGTTATAATAAAATTAACAATTTGATGCAATTCAGTGCATAGTTAAAACAAGAAATTTCAAACAGAATTATCCGTATAACAGCTAGCAGCCAAACAACAACAAAACAACAACTGCCCATTAGTGTTTGACACAGTATATGAGACATAAAAGCATGCTTTAAATTGCGCTTCCGTCAATTCAGTCTCAGTGAAATACCACATAAGAAATCAGACTGTTTTTCTGCTTGACGGTTATAATTTCGAAGATGATATTTTTTTTAATTTCGTATTCCGCAAAATTTATTTCTTTCCTGCAGCAGATATGTTCATTTTTGCGGCGTAAAAGGCATTTACAACATTAGACTCATTGCAGATAATTTTCCAGACTTAGATGGAATGAAATCCAAACAATATGATGATAATCGAGTTAGATGACACGTGTTAAAACTAGTTTTCCTTCACCTACACGTAAATACTTCACCGATATAATCTGTGTAATAGAAAACAGTCTGAATTCATTAATCAGACACAAACAATTTGATATTTATACCGTAAAATGTGTACCGTAAACCGTAAAATGTGTACCGTAAAATGTGTACCGTAAACCGTAAAATGTGTACCGTAAAATGTGTACCGTAAAATGTGTACTTTTATGTTAATGTCATAGTAACATTCAATATTTCAACATATTAACGTCACAACAGACAAATATGTTTTGCAGAAAGAAAAGGCACTAAATTGTGTAAAACATCGTTTGAGAAACAACGCAACAATAATCTGAACTGGAGAAATGGTATTGTCACATACACAGAGCATAAAAATGTTTCATCCAGTGATGTGGTTCATAAATACATGAAGAAACGCGAGGAAATATTGTAGAAATAAAAAATTAAAAAATGTATTAAATAACGAAATAAATAAATACATCGAATTGTAGAAAATCCTATTTTGTGTGTTGCATATTCACATCCAGCTATGGGGGATTTACATTTTCAGTACATAAACCATCTTTCTCAATGAGAATTTAAAAAATGGCATTTTGATCAATCATTATGCAAACGTTGATATATATATATATATATATATATATATATATATATATATATATATATATATATATATATATATATATATATATATATATATATATATATATTGATGCAAAACATCGTATTTCAGGTTTAATATACTTTGAATTTAAGTCTTCCGCTCTTCATTAGTATAATCATATATTTAATCTATGTTAAAAACAACTACGTCAGAAGCTCGGAAACTGACCTTTTGTACCAATTTGTCATAGGATTGTATCTGAGGCTGTTCTTCCTTTTGTTTGTCTTCGTTTATACCCAAATTTTTATCGCAAACGTATACCCTGAATGTTCGAAAATAAGACGAGGCTAAATTAATTATTCGTAATATTTTCTCGATTTGTTTTAAAGGAAGACATACTAATGACGCAAGCTTATTTTTAAATCAAGAAAGGAGAACATGTTTCTCCAAATCTGACATTGATTATGTCTTTTACAAGAAGGTGAAAGAATACTTAAATACTTACTTTGCATTCAGAATTCGTTTTGTCGTAATTGACATGTAATTTTGCAATTTGATTTTCAAAAAGCGTTTCTAATCTTTTTTTCTCCAAGAAAGCATTTAATCTATCTCTCCACATATTAACCTATAAGCATCCAAGATTTGCATTATAATTAGAGTACTCCGTCATAATTATGCTATCCATAGAGTATGCATCCTCATAGTGAGACCGCCTTATAATGAAATACATTAAAAATATATCCTATGATAATATTCACCTTATAACAGAAGCCGTGCTATACTGAAAAGCCTTATAATAAGAAAGTTCGATAATAGACGTCGTATTTTTTTTTTAAAACATAGAAGGCCTTGGACAGCTTTTTTCAAGATAGCGTTAGTTTTGATAGTTTGTGTTATTTTTGCATCCTAGTTATTTTGGGGAATTTCTGTGAGGAACTTATTCCCGGACGAATACTACATCAATATAAGAAAATACATATGTTATAAAGTGAAATAAACTAACCATAGACGTTCGAAAAAATGCTTAGAAGTAATGTAGTTTGTCCGTGAAAGTGACTAATTGTAGAACCATGAGATGAACTGTTACCTAATGTTTTTATTAATTAGTCCAGTTTTCATAATGGTGAAGACATTTTCAGCTTTTTCATGTTCCATCTACATACTATAATACCATGTACGTCTTTTTGTTGAGATTGCATTGCTCTTTCATTGGAGTCGGACAACTAGGGATATTCCCTCAAAGAAACTTTATTTAAGATTGTCTCGAAGGTTATCTTTCGTATTCGCATTAAAATAAATAACATTTATGGTAGTCATTAGTACATTCACTTCTTGATCGACTCACTAGAAATAATAAGGACACTAGAACAGTCGAGCCATGATTCAGAAACGAAATATTGAAAGTGATTACAAGATGCCGCGGCTTTTGCCATTTCTTTTCGTAATGGGTTAAGAGAAAAAAATGCCTTTCTTTGCTCCTGATCTCGATTTTCACGTCGATAAACAAGACTGAAAGGACTTGCGGATCGAGTTTGTACGTAGTGTGTTATTAATATCGTTGCGTAACAATATCAGTGTCCTAATATATTTTGTTGTATTCAAACGTTATCGGTCGCGCTATAGTACCGGTGTTATTGCACAGACGTAAATGCATCAAGTAGAAGGGCATTCAGTGCTAAATGGTATCTGTTTACCTTTCCTTTTATATTTTATTGAATATTAATTAGATGGCATATTGCATTGACTGCAACTGAAGGATCGCCATTTAAACCACACGGTGTCATCAAAAACATCAAATTATTGATTTATAGCCAATACATACGCGTGACTTTCATGTTGTACACTTTTTTCTATATCAAACATCCCCAGTGGACGTTTTGTTCACCGTATAAAAGTATTATTTTAGCTTGCCTTATGTTTCTTTCCTGTTGTTTATTCGTCTGTGGAAACAAATTCTTAATATCTTCCTCCTTACCATTATCTTTTTCCCTCGATGAAAATTTTGCCTTACTGTATGATTAAATGTTTGTGGGAACATACAGAGAGTTAAATAGAACCACGCTTAACCTATCTACCGACATATATACATATCATACAGAGTTAAATAAAACAACGCTTAACCTATCTACCGACATATATACATATCATACAGAGTTAAATAAAGCAACGCTTAACCTATCTACCGACATATATACATATCATACAGAGTTAAATAGAACCACGCTTAACCTATCTACCGACATATATACATATGATGAACCTGTAAATTAGGAAAGGTGTCCTTATTGGAGGAGGCTGAAGACTGAACATATCTTAGCCAGTGGTTTACTATCTCAAAAAAGACGCCTTCCACTTGTATACCTAGATTTAATGGCATAAATACATATTTCATAGCATCTCTCAAATGCACATACCAACTTTTTAAGATATAGTGTGTGTGTGTGCGCGCGCGCGCACGCGCGCGTGTACGTGTGTGTGTGTGCGTGTACGTGTGTGTGTGTGTATTTTTAACGTACCTTTAAACACACTTCAGTCATATTTGTTTGGTCTCTGATCAGCAAATATTTAGCTTAAAACCTATTACTATTAACTTATTTTGAACGCCTGTGTTTATTAACACGATCTGCTATACGTTTTGTGCATCTCTGTCGTTGTCTGATAGAAAAAAAGTTTCCAATTTAATAAATTCAAGTTTATACGTTTCTCAAACAAATGAGTTCCTTGCATTTCAAAATGAAGACCACAAAATTTGATTTTATATAAAATAAAATATAAAACAGAACGTTTATTACAACTTGAGGAAGAAAATCTAATTAGTCAAGAAATCATTCTTGTATTTGGTTCGGCAAACAACGAAACATACGGTTTATGCTGAATACGATAGTATTGGGTCCAAGTATTCTTTTATTCATTTTCTTGTAATTATTCACTATTTTTTCTGGTATATGTTTATTTTAGTTATATACCGTGGTGGCACAAACGGCGAAAACGAATTGTTTAAACGTTGCCGGCATTAACTAATATTTGTTCCAATAAATAATGCCAGGCAAGATGTATTGCAGCATTTTACCTGCTGATGTTATTTCAGATGCATTGGTATTAGCTATCCAAATCTTCTGATTTTGAAACTAGGTTTGAAATCTGTCCAAAACAGATCAAGTCAGCCGTCGTTATGTCTCTCGCCAAGACACTTTATTCCAATGACGTCGACACGATATACTTTCATGACAAAATGCCGTTAAATGTCAATCAATGAATCAATAATTTGTCTTCGTACTCCCCAGCACAGAAAACACTCGAGTTATCCACCAATATAGCATTTCGTGCACAAAAGTAGAAAATCAGTCATAATTTAACATTTTTATTATTTGGTTTCGTGCAGAGCAAGTTGAACCGCAATAGTTACGGATCTTCTGTTCAGGTCGTGCGTCATGAATGCAAACGATGGCTCTTAAGCTACAGATTATTGTCTTATTTATCATCTAAATTAGTTATGATTTTCTTTCTATCTCATTATGTGTTATACACAGGGTCATACGAATCTCTCCTCCACCCCATCACTTATCTCACTCATTTGTAATTTGCAACACATAAATGCAACCACTCTTTGGAACATCACCTTAACCGTCCCATCCTTGCAATCTTTCTTCAACTGCATTGCGTTAGACGGTTCAAAAGTAGCCTCTTAGCCGTTCATTTATTTAATCTTACGTTGATCAGGCATTCAATCGGTTGATCAGTACTTATTTCCGTCTCGCACACACTAACTGGATCAGTTTTTATTACATATCCATTTACAATTACATGGTGGATCTGGCCTTCAGTACTCATGTTCATCCGTACTTCTGCATACGCCAAAAATGTAATTGTACAACAGACTGGAACTACGTTTGCCACTTGAGATATTCAGTTATGGTCTACTTAAAGTATGGCGAATATTAATTATTATGACATTTAAACGATTTTCTATTAAATCATTACTTTCCACAGCGGTTTAACAAACAAATGCAGTCATATATTTACATTGACACACTTGTAGTCACTATACCAGATTGGATCCAGTACTAAAGATAAACCCATGGTCTCGCACGCATGTTGAAACAAGGGAAAGCGGAGGGTATGCAACACCTCGATCTTCTTACAACGACTTGGAACAGCGACGTTTCCTCTTTTGGAACCTTGATGAAAGGTGTCAACGACTTGGAAAAACGAAATTTCTCCTCTTGGATCCTGGATAAAAATGTGTCAACGACTTGAAATAACGACGTTTCCGCTCTTGGAACCTGTATAAACGGTGTCGACGACATGGAACAACGACTTTTCCCCTCTTGGACCCTGGATGAAATGTGACGAGGATTAGGAACAAAATGAAATGTGTCAACAACTTGCAACAACGACCTTTCCCCTCTTGGAATGTGTCAATCACTTGGAACAACGACTTGTACCCTCCTGGATCCTGGATGAAAGTGTCGATGACTTGAGACAACGACGTTTTCCTTCTTGGACCCTGGATGAAAGGTGTCAACGACATGGAACAACGACTTTTCCACTCTTGGACCCTTGATCAAAGGTGTCGACGAATTGGGGCAACGACTTTTCCTCTCTTGGACCATGGATGAAGGTGTCGATGACATGAAACAACGACTTTCCTCTCTTGGACCCTGAATGAAAGGTGTTGATGACTCTCAAGTACAAAATCAGCAGTCAAATAGCATGTTAAATTGACAAACATATTGGTAAAAGCAGAAAAAATTGGAACTGCAATAAATAATTGATGCGCAGGTACGCATCGCAGTGAAACATGCACCGTTTGAGGTTGTATACGTGATATAAATATTTCGCGCCAAATTTTGCTTTTCTAGGGTAAGTGAATTAGGGTATTTATATTGTAAGTCAACTGTACTGTCATATAATCAATATATATTGAGACTGTAATCATCTATTTATTAATATTACAATTCCATCGCTGGTTATTTAAATAAAATTAATTTCGGATGAAAGTTACTTTGAGTTAAAAAAATATGTGTATCCCCCAACTGTCGTTAGCGCAACTCTACATTGTGATATTGACTATATAACAGCCTCGTATTTCGGAATTACCTTACATTTTTCACTAATATATTTTCCGAAGTTTTCACACCGATAATTTTCGAATCCAGAATATGCAATTACTGAAAACAATTGATACAGAAAAGCAACCTGTATTTCCTCTTAACATCACTGATATGTTGTGTCAACAGAAACAATTATGTACAGAGTTTCAAAAACAATTGTATTAATGAATACAGAACAGAGTTATATGAACATATGTTTTTTGGTTAAAAACTAGTTTGGTAAAACTTCATTTTGCAAATACACGTTTATTTGCAAACATGTTTTGACACATTATGGGGAGTAAACTTGGAAATTATTTTTGTCCACGTGCCTCTTGACCTTAACTGTTCGTTTCGTAAACAACTAGGTGTCGATCTAGATCCTGACCATGATTCAAAATTAGTAGCAAACACGTATAAAGTTCTACTTTTATTTTATAATGATTGGTTGTTGTCGAGGTCATGATGGGACTACGTGTTAAAGATGGAAACAATTTTTTGATTGGTTTTCGTCAGGGCCATACTTGCTGTACGTGATCTTTAACAATTACCTAAATTTCTACGAGGTTCTGGAACATGACAACGTGCCCCCCCCCCCCCTTCCACATTGCATTTTAGAAGGCGTTATAACCTTTGTTTTGGAGAGTTATTCTCAGTAGAAGCTGGACTTTTGGTACACTGGAAGTTGTATGTTGTGCTGTTTGGAGTTATTTCAAATTACTTGAACTGGAATTATTTCAAATTACTTGGATTCAAAAGAATTAACTCTGTTATTTTTCTGGAAAATAAGTGTGCTCATCTCAAATTGTTGAATAACTACAGTATTTATAAAATATTTATTCAGATTTCCAAAACTGGAGTGATCATTCTTGTTTCTGTAAGGAACTGTAAACTTCAACAATATTTATTACAGCATACGTCATCGTCTTCCGTATTGGATTCTTCGTCGAGATTCCAACTTGAAATCAGTAAAACGTTTTGTTATTAGGAAAAATGTATTTTGGAATTGATTCTTAAATCCTTAAGTTCATATTTCTTCATTTCTACAGAATATTTCCAGGGAAAACAAATTTAATATTTTTTCAAAGCTTGTTGTTTTCACTCTTTCTTGTGTTACTGTTTATTCGAGCCTAAACACGTAACATAACAATTGGACGCTCGTCCTGAGGATAATTTTGAAATTTGGATAGAATATTTCAGACAACTGGTTTGGAAATTTTAATTCCCCTAGTTTTTGAAATCTTAGTGAAACCGGCAAGCCTTTTCTAAAATGTTATCAAATGAGGAAATCTTTCTTTCAAATCCTACCCAGGAACAATTCGATCTTTTCAAAAACAGATGGATTGATCTAATGTGCCAGAAAATATGATCTTTCTGAGGTAAAGGTTTCCTTAACGAAACAGGAAATAAGAAATAGTGTGGTTCAGGATTTGGCAGAAAAGAATATTTTGGATAAAAGTGCTTTGGTTTCGATCAGTAAGTCTGTATCAGACTCTGACACAACTGTAAAGGAATTACAATTAAAACACAATATGGAATTGGAGTTAAGGAAGCTGGAACTTCAGAAAAAAGAAAGGGAGAAAGAGAGATGCAAATGCAATTACAAGAAAAACAAAGGCATTTACAAGCGGAAGTAAAACAGAAAGACAAATGCAGTTACAAAAAAGCAATGCATTTACAACCGGAAGAAAAAGAGAAAGAAAAATAGATGGAAATGCAGTTACAAGAAAAACAGATGGAAATACAGTTACAAAAAAAACAAATAGATATGGAAGAAAGAGAGAAAGAGAAGGAAAATCAATGTAAACTGAAAGAAATGGAACTGGCAAATTAAAGCACGTTCATACTTCAAATGAAAATTTAAGTTTTGACCTTGCAAAGAATATTTGATTATTGCCCCCTTTCAGAGGAAACGAAGTAGACAAATGTTTTACTCCTTTTGAAAATATTGCTGAAAATTTGAAATGACCAAGGGAGCATTGGACACAGTTATTACAATGTGTACTCACTGGTAAGGCTAGTGATATTTACAATTCACTGTCAGTTCACCAACATGGCAAATATGATGTAGTCAAAGATTGCATCCTAAGGGGTTATAAGTTAGTCCCTGAAGCTTATCGGCAAATATTCAGAAATTATAGAAAAGAAGCTGAACAAATTCATATCTAATTTGCTAGAGAAACAAAGCATTTACTTGATAGATGGTGCTTAGTCAAGAAAGCTGAACGAGATTATGAAAACCTCAAACAAATTGTATTACTTGAAGATTTCAAAAACTGTCCATAGTGACATTAAGTCTTATCTTGACGAGCATCAGATTGAAACCTTGGAAAATGCTGCTCGCGCGGCTGATGAGTATTTTTAACTCATATAGTGCCTTTTGTAAATAAGATTTCTAATCAACATTCTTCTGGCAGAAAATATTTCAGCGTAATACAAACCGTTCTAAAAACTCAAACTGGAACAACTTCAAAAATCAAAGTTCAGAGAAGCTTGATTCAGGATCCCTGTCTCTACATACGTGCACCTATTTGAATAAAAAAGACACGTTATTTCTGATTAATACAAATTTTAAAAAATAGGCATCAGAATCAATACTGACCTATTTCAAATGCTCTTATTTCTAGGAGGTCATGGTCACTGTCATGTATTGAATACAATACGTGTGTTCGGTCTAATAAACCGCAGTCTGATTTTATTATTGAGAATTATGAACCATTCATATCGAAGGTTTCTATATCACTCTTGGGTGATTCGGCCAATCCTATCCCTATTAAAATTGTAATGGACACAGGAGCTTCTCACGGTCTTTTATTGTCAGGTACTTTGCTTTTTTCTGAGAAGTCTTCTTCAAATGAGAGTGTTCTTATTCAGGGGTAAAGTGCGGCTTTGTTAATGTTCCTCTCCATTGTGTACATTTGTCATCAGACTTAGTCCCAGGACCCGTGACAGTTGGAAAAGTCTCTGTTTTACCCGTTGAGGGCATTCATTTATTACTAGGCAACGACCTAGATGGATACAAGGTTGTGGTTAATTCACTTGTAACTGATAAGCCTTGCTTGAATACAAAAGAGTCGATCCAATTGAAAAATAATTCCCCGATTTATTTCCAGCTTGTGCAGTGAAATATGGCAAAGAAAGCTTTTGAGAATGCTGTAGATAAGGAAAGTATTCCTTTCGCTGACACATGTATTGGTCAGGATTTTGATAAGTTACTTTCACTCATTGTTTGGATCAATCAGAAGGTATTGATCACAGCGATCCTCTTTTAACGACTCGTTCTCTTTATTCTAATCTGATAAACGACAATCACTTGTCGTCGAACAGGAAAAAGAGCCTGAGATCTCCTGCTTGTTTCAAACGGTCATTAGTGAAACTGAAGCTAATGAAGTTCCTGTCTGTCATTTCATTAAAAATGGAATTTTCTATGAGACAATGGAGACATTCTGAGGTGCCTGCTGATGATGAATAGTCAGTGAACTATCAAATTGTAGTTCCAAAACCTAACAAGCATGAAAGACTTAGTCTGGCCTATGAACCTCCATTGACTGGCCATATAGGGATCACTACAACTTATCACAAGATCTTACCTCACTTCTACTGGCCAAAAATTAAAAGTGATGTTAGTAAATACTGTAGATCTTGTCATACCTGTCAAATGGTTGGAAAACCAAATCAGAAAATTCCCAACGCTCATCTACAACCTGTTCCTGCCTTTGACGAAACATTTGGTACAATTATGGTAGATTGTGTTGGTCCCTTACCTAAGACCAAATCAGATCACCAATACCTGTTGACTATTATGTGTGCGCCAACAAGGTTTCCAGAGGCAATTCCCTTGAGGAATATAAAATCTAAAACAATAGTAAAGGCTTTGATAAAGTTGTTTACTTAATTTGGCCTTCCCAAGTCCGTACAGTCTGATCAAGGCTCAAATTTCATGTCTGGAATTTTCCGGCAAGTTATGTACCAGTTAGGCATTCAACAATTCAAATCTTCTGCCTACCACCCTGAGAGCCAAGGCGCATTAGAAAGGTTCCATCAGACTTTGAGAAATATATTTCGATCATATTGTTTTGATACGGGTAACGAATAGGATAAAGGTATTCATTTACTATTGTTTGCTTTTAGGGAATCAGTTCAAGAATCTTTAGGTTTCAGTCCCTTTGAACTGGTTTTTGGACATAATGTGCGTGGACCATTGAAGTTATTGAAAGAGAAACTTCTTTCTAATGAAGATTCTGACATTAATCTTCTCGGTTATGTTTATAATTTTAAATATAAGTTGTCAAAGGCTTGTGAGGTCGCAAGAGCAAATCTGCACTCTACTCAATCTAAAATGAAGTCAAGATGTGATTCAAACTCGAAGGAAAGGAACTTACAGACTAGTGATAGATTCTTAGCTCTCTTGCCCATACAAAATCCTCTTCAGGCAAAATAGTATGCTCGCTACACAGTTGACAGAAAAATCAATGGTTTAAATTGCATCATAAATACTCATTGGAGGCGTAGACAAAAACAACTCCGTCCCATAAACATGCTAAAAGAGTATATTGAAAGAGAAATCCATGTTAAACATGCAATTAATTTAGCTGTACCTGTCCCATTCAGTGAAGATTTATGTGAAGAAATTCATCGGATTCTACTGATATTGGAGTGACAAATCTTCGGAATTCAGAAATTATGAAAGATCTGGACCAAAAACTTTCACATTTGCAAGAGCAAGAAAGAAATGAACTTAAACAGTTATTATTTGAATATGAGCACTTATTTCCAGATGTTCCTAAAAGGACATACAAAATTTTCCATGACGTTGAAATTGTGAATTCCAGACTTGTCCAAACAACACAAGGAAAGGGTGAACCCTCTCAAACAGGAATACTTGAAAAAAGAAATTTAATTTTTGCTGGAGAATGCTTTTATAGAGCCCTGTAAAAGTGACTGGAGTTCACACATGCACATTTGTTCCAAAACCAGATCAAACTTTCCGTATGTGTACTGATTATAGGAAGGTGAATAGTTTGACAAAAACAGATTCATTCCCATTACCAAGAATCGATGACTGTATTGATGACATTGGGAATGCCAAACATGTCAACAAATTTGACATTCTGAAAGGATTTTGGCAAATTCCACTAACGGAAAGAGCAAAGGCAATTTCAGCATTCGTGACTCCGGATGGACTTTACCAATATACAGAAATTCTGTTTGGGATGAAATGGTCGCCATGTACATTTCAACGTTCCATGAATATGATTACCTCTGGTCTAGACAATTGTGATGCTTACATCGATGATGTCATTATCCACAACGACACCTGGGAAAACATTTAGCAACAATTCTGAAATTCTTTGACAGACTCGCTGATACATGCTTGACAATTAATTTATGCAAACGTGAGTTCTGCCGTGCTAGTATAACTTTTCTAGGACACATCGTGGGACATGGACAAGTTAAACCTATCGATGCTAAGGTCAAAGCTATCCCTGAATTTCCAGTGCCTGTTAATAAAAAGCAACTGATGCGATTTTGGGGTATGGCCAGATACTATTGAAACTTTTGTTTAAATTTTTCTATAAATGCTGAACCCGTGAAAAATTTATTGAGTAAGAAAAACAAGTTCCTTTGGACTTAAAAATGTCAGGAGGCTTTTAACAAGTTCAAAGCCAAACTTCAAAGCGCCAGTTCTTACAGCTCCAAATTACAGCCAATCATTTAAGCTGTCTCTTGATGCAAGTGACGTTGGGGTAAGAGCTGTTTTGATTCACGAAGATGAAAATGGTATTGATCATCCAGTGTTCGAGATTCCTAAGAAATGAAATAAGCAACAAAGAAATTATTCAACAATCGAGAAGGAATGTTTGGTTTTGATATTTGCATTACAGTATTTTGAAGTTTACCTTAGTTCAGCTACTTCTTCGAGTGCTGTGCTTAGTGACCACAACGCCATTACTTTCATCGGCAAGATGAAAAATAAAAATCAAAGACTACTAAGGTCAAGTTTGTTGTTACAGGAGTATAATCTTGACATCAGGCACATCAAGGTAAACGATAATTTAATAGCAGACTCACTTTCCCGTGTTTAACAATGTATTATTTCATGTACCCTGTGTGTAATTTATATGAGTTCTTTTTAACCTCATGTATAATTAGTCTGTGGTAAAAAAAAGTTTTCTGTATTAATTTTTCTTTTTCTTTAGAGTGGGAAGTGTTATTATATTTGATTAATTGTATCTGATTTAATAGATATTTATTTCAATTTAATTATTTGTCAGTGTTAATTTTTTTCATTTTTCATTACATGCTATTGTAATGTAAATTTATTCACTAGAGATGATACTTTTTCCAGAAAATAATTTGACGTTGACTGTTCGTTATTTAAACAACCAGGTATTGACCTAGATCCTGACCTTGATTCAAAATTAATAGCAAACACGTAAATAAGTTCTATTTTATTGTAAAATGATTGGTAGTTGTCATGGTCATGATGGGACTACGTGTTGAAGATGTAAACAATTTGCTATCTTTTATTTCTTAGAGTAACATGATTGGTTTTCGTCAGGGCCACACTGGGTGTACGTAATTTTTAACAAGTACTTAATTTCTACGGGGTTCTAGAACATGATCACGTGACCCCCATTTTTCGCTTTAGAAGACGATGTAACCTTTTGAGTTATTCTCAGTAGAAGCTGTGCTTTTTCTTACACTGGAAGTTGTATGTTGTGTTGTTTAGAGTTATTTCAAAGTACTTGGATTCAAAAGGATTAATTCTGTTATTTGTCTGGAAAATACGTGTGCTCATGTCAAATTGTTGAATAAGGACAGTTTTTATAAATTTAATTTAGATTTCCTAAACCGAAGTGATAATTCTTGTTTCTACAAGGAACTATAGACTTCAACACTACAGATTAAAGCATACGTCATCGTCTTCCATTTTGGATTCTCTTCGGGATTCGAACTTGAAATCAGTAGAACATTTTGTCATTAGGACTTCAAAAATAGTATTCGTGGATCATTCTTGGATTTGATTCTTAAAACCTTAAGTTTATATTTTTTCATTTTTATAGAATTTTTCCAGGAAAATAAATTATTATATTTTATTGCAAAGCTTGTTGTTTTCACTCTTCTTTGTGTTACTGTTTATTCGAGCCTAACCACGTAACAGTATAAACAGTATTTAATGAGACTGCTATTTTATATTTGTTCATGTAATAATTCAATAGCTGGTGAATTATATATATATATATATATATATATATATATATATATATATATATATATATATATATATATATATATATATATGGCGCAAATCCAAAAGTTTACCGACGTTTCGAAACAAACAAGCTCTTCATCGAGTCAGCATTAGAGTATAGCCACAAAACATTCACTAAATATCACAGCCAAGACAAATTCTGGATTCCTACGTGTTTGTACGACCGGGAAATATACCCCCCAAAAAATGATACAAAACAGTAAAATTATTAAAAGGTCATAAAACGGGTAAACTACATTTATATTGCCATCAGCCAAAGAAGTTATATCACAAATTATCGCGCCTAGGATGCAGAGAACCAACCTGTTTTGACCTAATTCCAGCCTGGGAATAAAGAACGTACAGCATGCGTGCCGAAACATTAAATATTTGTACAAAATGTACAGCAGAAATTATATCCTGGAAAAATTATGCAAGGTGGTTCTAAGGAGTGTGTCAGGTGTATAATATAGCGGAATTATAGACAATAATAATAATAATAATGACGATAATGACAATAATAATAATAATAATAATAATAATAATAATAATAAATGTAAAGAGTATAAGGGATATTTACTTGCTAAGTATCAAGGTGAAAATGGCATGCGTCTGAAAAACTAATTCCTAGCTGTAATTTCGGTAAGACTGCCTAACGAATGTTAGACTTATTTTAATTTTCAATTGTAGTATCCAGTACGGTTCTTTACGTGTTTCCTTCTTTATCGGTACACCCAGGGTGTCATCAATCGGAAGGATCTCTTGAGAGATTGGACTGAATACACTTTCTAGTTGTAGTTGTTGGCGAGTTTCGCGTTGATTTATACACGTCTTTAGATGAAATAAACGAAATTTGCAAGGCGACGTTATTATAAACAAGCAAACGTTTGACACGATGGATAAACTTTTCGAAATGGGTTTCATTCATAGAAATTTGATGCAACAAGGCGGGCGGGGGAAGGGCACCGTGTTACAGTCGCAAATAGGAACAAACTCACAGATATGAAAACCTGAATTTAGAGACGATAATGAAATTGATTAGGTTCAGGGAACAAGAAAATACCAGTTCCTATCAAAAGTTACCTGTGTAAACACGGGCTCTATTGAGGTAAGCGGGAGTCTATAAATAAATATACCGACGTTGCGTCACCGGAACGTAACACTAACAGATTTTTCAAACCAATGCTAACACATACAAACAAAACAGTTCCGAAACCAAGAGCTGGCGTACAAGACCCAAATACAGAGTGGATATTAACAACGGCTTTCCCTCTTCCAAATCATTTATAAGTTCCTCATCTTCATCCGTTTTCAATATATCTTTATATCGCTAAATAATTCATATTTCACAGATCTCGTGAATTCACTCAGTTTGTATGCTTTGCTAAAAATCGCTAAGTGCATTGGCTATTCATCACAATTGACCTCATTTGTACATCATTCATATTCCAGTTTTACTAACTTCAATCAGCTTGTATCCTTTGCTAAAATCGCTAAGTGCACTGAATATTCATCACAATTGACCTCGTTCTTACATCATTGAAATTCCAGTTTTTCTGACTTCAATCAGCTTTTATGCTTTGTTAAAGTCGCTAAGTACATTGAATATTCATCGCAATTAACCTCATCTTTTACATCATTTCATATTCATCGTCAGTATTAATATATCTCTTGTTTCATACTTCTTAATTTATATATTGAACTCAATGATTAATTATGCTAACGTCTCTTGGAAGCTGATTTTAAGTAGGAAAATTAATTGTTCAATAAATTATGACTAACATTCATTAACATTCATTAACATCATAAATATGTTTGAAATGTGCACTCTTATCCAGCTTGAAGGTTCTGGTGGGACTTGTAGAGA
This sequence comes from Sinohyriopsis cumingii, assembly GCA_028554795.2. Taxonomy (NCBI): domain Eukaryota; kingdom Metazoa; phylum Mollusca; class Bivalvia; order Unionida; family Unionidae; genus Sinohyriopsis; species Sinohyriopsis cumingii. Next base: position 21,742,968 of record CM068839.1, read on the forward strand.
GTGATCCAATAGCTTTGATGTTTTCTTTTCTTTTCAATAAATACTTTCATGAAGCAATATGTATGACCCACAACAGATACATTGTATATAGTTGATATTTTCCATTGGCTTTCAAAAACATTAAATAATGTGTGGGTTATATTGACTGAATATTTTAAGTAAGTTACACGTAACATTGGTTGAAACTCCTGCTAAATTGTACATATATAGTTTATTTGTACTAATGTTGTGTATATTTAATTTGCATTGTTTGTGATGTTTTTATCCATTGTATGATATGGATAATTGTATTTTGGACTTGACCTTGTCCACAATCAGGTTCATTTTCTACCGAGCCTGAATAATTGATTCTGGTTTATATCAAATCTGAATCCAGAACATTGGAAATTCCCCATGAAGTACCGGACCTACCTGTTGTTTACCACATTTTATTTTATAATTGTATAACGGACTTTCCAAGTATAGCTAAGAGTTCATTTTGTAAACATTTGGAACCTTCTAGAAAAGAATTTTTCATTTGACAATAGCTTTCTTTTTAAAAACAAAATGCTCATTGTGACCTGAGATTATCTAGAAATCATTCATTCGTGCTATAAGATCTGAACAGAATCAGTGGTATTATTGTTGTGTCCAGTTTTTCATTCAGGCTGGAACTTATTTATTCAAATAAAAGTACTTAAAAATTGCATTCTTGGAAATAGAAACTTGGATTTATAATGAAATTCAAGAAAGGATATATTCTTGGGTTTTATTATATACATAATTGTGAAATATAGACACTTGTTGGCGAAAAAACGTTCATATTTTTTCTCATATCTGTATTTTCACATGTGAAAATTACATCCTTATATTTTCACGTGAAAATATAAGATCTCCCATCATGCCATTCGACGTTTTATAGCGTGTGGCTACAAAACTAAAACTTGTACCTGCAAAAACAAACACTTTTTGAACTAAAACAGTTAAACATAAACTAACTTATATTTCAGACATCGTAATTAATCATTGATAAAGAAATTTGACCAAACGCCTTTCGATTATATGCGAAGTTATTTCCCCTTAATTCCTTGACAACGAAGAGAAACCCAGAGCGATGCATTGGTGAATCTGACTTTCTGTTTTCAGATAGGGTCAAATAGTTTAGCTACAAATTAGGTCAACCAAATCCAACCGCTTTTTCAAGTCACTTATATTTATATGGTCACATTATGAAAGTTATGTGAATTTACCAAAACGGGGTGTTTGGGAGAGCGTGTGGTGACGAAGGGTGAGCTTAATCTACTAAGCTACGATTTTTTTTACAAAATTTGCTGTATTAGAAAAAGACAGTTTTCATTTCCTACGTTAATGCCGACTATATTTTATACTGTCGTACCAAAATATATATTGTAGCACACGGCTTCGCCACTCGTTAAAAAAATTATGTTTTTGATACAACAATATGAAATACATACGGTATTAACGTAGAAGAAGAAAATATCCTCTAATTATTATTGTGATTCAACAAAGACTGTTGGCACATCACTAAGACACAGGCCATCACAGGCACGTCATCTTTTACAGCGTTTATTTTGGAATACCACTAAAGTGTATTCAGAACCTTAACTATTACGATTTGTGTTAGACATTCGATGAATATTTTCGGGTTTAATTTGCAATGTCGTAAGTTCTTTTTACATTTTCACTTCGTATGCTAGGAAAAAAAAGATTATTTGTTGAATTTTAAAATGCTTGTTGTTTCTCGCTCTTTTCTGTTGCTTATGTTACGACCACGGAGTGGTAATAATATAGTGTGTTCTTTATTAACTGCAAGTACATTGGAAGACAGGAAACGAAAGTTTAAAATTTAAATATTAAGCTTTTTCTTTTAATTTTCACAAGTGGAATCAAAGCAAGGAGAAGCAAACAACCGAAACAAGTTGCCGCTTATATGGTCTTTGCTTCATAACTTTTATACAAACATCAGAAACTCCAAGACGACAGAGATATATATGCCCGGTTTTGTTTGCTGATTGGAGTGTTTTACTTTTTAACTGGGAAGCTTTGCGTACTCTCTATCATCAAATTTCGGTCAATAGAGTAAGGCTGGTGTCATTTGTAGAGAAAGACTATCGTGAGATTCCACCGGAAAGAATGCAACTGTTTTATCATTGTAAGATTTTGGCCATTAACCTTGATCTCAAATTCTTTTGGAGTCATTAAGTTACTTTATTCCGAGCGCATACTTCTCGTAAAAGTATCAAGTACGATGCTTAAATATTTATATGAATTTTTTTTATAAAACATGATTGCACGGAGTGAAATACCGCTAAGCTTTTAGTTCAACAGTCAACAGTGTTCACATTATGTATCCAAATTCCTACACAGGTGCACGGGTCATACTTGTTCACATATGTCTTAGATGGTTCCTATAAGTTCTCTGGGCATCATGCCCACGAAATGGCAGCCACTGAGATACATTTGCATTTATGCTCCGTGAAGCATTCAGACCAATCAATCCCGTAAACGGTAGCCACTAACAAGGCTCCAGTTTCCCAGTGATAGACCAAAGGAAACAATGTTAATCCGAAAAAGTAGGGCTGGTTGTGGATCCTGAACAGGATGAACCGTACCATAAAACAACCCTTGCTATTCGTCCACATCTTATATACTTCACGGGTGCTACATGTGTGGGACAGGGGTGATGGTAGTAGTACAGTATGAAAAATGATATTACTCTTCCAGAAGTTGGAGATAACATAAAAACCAATTCATCGCCACTGTTTCATAGGGAGAGGGGACGAATATAGGTGTACCAGTTGTTATATTAGGACCTCATTCAGCAATGAGACCACCGTCTTCACAATATTTTTGGGAGTGGAGAAGGATGCACCCTGTTTTTCCATGGATACAAATTTATTCCATGGTAATCAATGAATAGCCAGTCAATCGCGTAGAAAGTGGCAAAGATCTTCATCATTAAAGTACCTGAACTTCTGAACGTATGTTGCAGAAATGTTGTTCATTTACATAAATTACTATACTGAGGTAATACGTCCTCAATATGGCACAGTGTATCCTTGATAAATGAATTGGCTTGTGATACTCTTTTAAAAGCACTTTTTTTTTCATCCCGACTGTGAAAAGAGAATTAATAGTTTTATAAGTGCTTGCCTGACCCAAATATATTTATATGCAAAAAATAAACGATTATTATCTTCTCTTTGAGAACCTATTTGTCCTTGTTCTGAATAACCATCAGCGTGCAAGTTTAGTCATTTCGGAGGCAGGGAGATCGCTATCATATTTTATGAACACCATTCTGTCGCATTAAAGATCGGCCTCCAAATTTAACTCTCTGTGTGGTAGGTTGGCATCAACCAGAAAACTATTTTCCTTTCCACAGGGGAAGCTTCTATCAATAATTCATTTAAAAAGTTTTCTCTGACCGAGGATATCAGCCATAATTTGCATTGTGAAAACTGGGTACATTATTGGTGTACAGTTTTGCCGAAGCTTCAAAAGCTTTTTCTCTACGCATTACGTACACAGGAACAAAAGGTATGTAAGCTCTATACCAGATCATATTCAAATTAACTTTTCAGGGAGTACCTGCAGCAGTACATGAATACATTTATAATTACCTGGCATTTAATAGTTAATGGACTCTCTCTCTCTCTCTCTCTCTCTCTCTCTCTCTCTCTCTCTATATATATATATATATATATATATATATATATATATATATATATATATATATATATATATATATATATATATATATATATATATATATATATCACACACGCACACACACACACAGTGGGTGCATTAGTTCGTTGCTCAGTTAGTATTAAAAGCATCATAGCCTATTAACAAATGATTAATTTTAGTTGAATCAAACAAAAATGTGTGTGGGTGTAGTATGTGAAAACGCCCGCGCGCGCGTGTGTGTGTGTGTGTGTGTGTGTGTGTGTGTTTTACTTATGCACGCAACCGCCATAGATCGACAGTTCTCATTCTTACCCTGATTTTACTTCTTTACTTTTATTTAGTATTCAAAGCGTATTTGCTATATGTGACGATTTTTATGCACAGCAGTAATTTGCATCTGTATATCTGATGTTTTATCTTACTATATTTTCACTTTTGAATTTTCGATGTATGCTTATTTTTTTTATTTTTTTGTGCATTATGTACTTTATTTTACCATATTCATTTTAATTTACAAATTAGTTTACTTTGTATTGCTTTCTTTGCCTACATATATGTTTCAATAATAATCTCTTCTTATCCTGATGTAAGATATGCAAGCAACATACTTTCTGAGTCATGTGATGTTTATGACGTCACAAAGAAATTGATAACGGCGGTATGGTTATTGCCTGTTAGCTTGTTTGCTTGTTTTGTTAGTTAAAGACATTGATAACGGTGATATTGTTATTAAACGTATGCTTGTTGGTTTGTTTAATTGGGCAACGGTTTTTGATAAAATTGGTCTTGTTATTGTCAGTATTTTATTTTAAATAGTGGAGTGAATTGCAAAATAAACATTACAGTCTGTGAGAAAGGAGTAATGTCAGCATACATATGGCCTCTTCCGACTTTAAGAAATAAGTATATTGACAAATTGTGTGTCATTAGGATTTTAGCGTAGTTTTAACAATTGTTCAGTCATATCGCTACGATATCTGCACTGTGGCAGTTTATAGTGATGTCTAGCACTTAGGCATCACGCTGCATACATGTGGCATGATGTTCCACCCAGTCACATTATCATGACACCAGGCCGATCAGTCCTAACACAAACCGCTTAATGCTGAGCACCTAGCGAGGCAGCTGTTACTAACATTTTTAAAAGTCGAATCCACGAACTAACGCATCTGAGGCGGACGTTCTAACCATTATAAATATGAACAAATTAATTACTTTCAATAAAAATGTAATTACTAACTGAACACAAATAGTTTCTAATCATTAAAAGACTTTGAACAACAATGAATGGGTGTCATTCAATATTATCCTGACGTTTTCGATCTCTAAATTTAGGAAGAACTAGGCCTGATGGGGGAGGTCTATGGTGTCCGCCACTCCCCACCCCGGGCCCTCACTAAAAATCTTACATACTTTCCATCACTGGTCCCTTGAAATTTGACCATCGTTTGGGTATTATGCGTACTTTGAGTAAATATACAGATAGACATTTGCTTTGCTGCCTTCTCAAGCAAAGACGGGGTTCTTTTAAAATATTGAATATTGAAAGAAAAAATAACCCCCAAAATATTTGACCTGATCAAGCCCTAGGGTTGGTATTGTGCTGGACGTTATCCAAAGGCAATATCGATAAAGACGATATCGCGCACAAGCATGAATTTTGGAGCGCAATACATTCAGTCTTGATGCAATCTTTATATCATTGACTTCTCCCCTAGCTGCGTTGGGCTCGGGACGGGAAGATTCGTCGAGTTTCAAGAACCGGATCAGCATTTTCGTAGAATACTAAGTAAATAGCATAAACACTGATACGCGTATTTGCTATACATTGTATTTGTGTCGTCTCCCATCGCCACCTGTAAAACATGACCGAAATCGCCAACGGTGCCCAATGGGAAGCGTACGGAAATTAGAGTAAATTATTATTAAGGGAATTTTATAGCCCTACCGCTGAGAAATTAACGTTAGTTGAAGTTTACCGCGAAATTTAGAATCGAATGTTGGACGATGAGATCTCACATGAAGCTGATGTGTAATGTAACACCAAACATGACGGAATTATAAACTTACTTTCCTGCTGCTGTCATAAATCTGAAATCACATCTTGAAGAAAAAAAAGGAAAAAACAAAACAAAAACAAAACACAAATAAAACATAAAATATTCAGACAGTAATGATAAAAGTCTAATTTAAAATGACCACCCACCCATCACATTCCTCATTATGGGAGAAAGTAATATTTCCATTTTGTTTTCAAGTCTTTAAAACGCTTACATTGTCAACTTACACTTCAATATATCCGTATTTCTTGTAAAGAAAACAAGAAATCATACAAATACATATTCTAAGAGTACTATCATCATTTGATGAGCTTTCTCTTTGATTTGTTGTTGTTGTTGTGGGGTTTAACGCCATTTTGCAGCACATGATAGGCTATACATGGCGGCCAGTATTAATGGTGGAGGAAGAACCAGAGAAAACCCCGGAAAGAACCACCGACCCACGAGAAGCTACTGGCAAGCTTTCTCACATACCCACATTGGCTGAATCTTAGACTCGAACCGCCGCAGACAGAGGTGAGATGGCAGTGATCCGTAACGAAGAGCGCTTTAGACCACTCGGCCACTCGGGGCCCCCTTTCTCTTTGACTATTCGGATCTAATTCTAGACTATTCAATATGTTCTAACATGTACATAGAAGTTCAGTGTGTATCCTAACTATATAATCAAGTGAGAGTAAACACAACCCATGACTGTTTAGGATATTTGCAGTTTTACTCCATTTCTAATTGTAAAAGCTTGACATTGCAGTAAACGTCTGTCTACTTTCACATTTTTTCCAAAGTGAAAAAACATAAATGAAACTCCGTCACCCATAACGTTGTCCAGGGCCGGCCCAAGGGCAAGACGAACGAGGCAACCGAATTTGGCCCCACGCTTTCAGAAAATCAACTACACAATGCGATTTATTTGCTTGGAGAGCCCCTCATCGCTTTATTTGTTCGTGTGTCACGCAATGATGCCACAAGAAAACAATATGTGTGTTATCTAAATGTTAGTTACTGAGACCTGCTTTTTAAAGGAAAGGTGAGGTATTCTCCAGTAAATGGACATAATGACGAATTAAAGAACTTTGCGGTAGGGTATCCGTTTCCTTTCGGAATGTCTGCTGGACTCTTTAAGTAGACAGGAAGCGATGGGGGGGACGAAGATCGTATGGAACGTAGCCTTATATATATATATATATATATATATATATATATATATATATATATATATATATATATATATATATATATATATATATATATATATATATATATATATATATATATATATATATATATGTGTGTGTGTGTGTGTGTGTGTGTGTGTGTGTGTGTGTGTCAAAACAAAAGCATGTTTCTCTTTATATAACGATAAGAAGCGTATCTGTCAACTGACATCTCAAATAAATTAAAATAAAAAAGCGCTTACGTCTGAAAAGGTGAACAGTGTTAAACTCAACAAGGGTTGGATCAACTTTCAAATGGACACTGGTTAGGTATGCAAATCTGGCAGTATGTACGTGTCACGCATGCGTGTCTTATATGTGATCTACACAATACCACCTATGTCCGGAAGCTGCTCTACAGAAGGGAAGCCACTCGAAAATGATGAGGCAGATTAAACCTGCTTTTGACGTTTTCGCTTCACATATTATGCAAAATATGACGACTATGATGATGGCAATTTGAACTATATTTGAAGTCAGTATATGAAATGCTGCATTCAGAAACCAGCGTCTACATGGCAGCTTTGGCTGCTTTTTCTTCGATTTCGTTACCCTAATTATCCTAATACAAATGTGACTAGTCAGCGATCTGTGCATAATACTTTTCCCAGACCGTATGGGCAAAAAATGTTTATGTAAGCTCCCGAACCGTCATATTTAAGGTTTGGAAGGTCTTAAGTGCGTAAATGGAATATGAAAGATTGTGAAATTTCTTTCCTGAGAGATTACAAGGTAACAAAGCGAATAAAAGTAAACGATTCAAGATGTAGAGACAAAACTATGTTAAAGATCTCCGAAAGTGTATATGTTATCCGTGACATCCTTGAGTGCAGATTGGTGCAGAAGAGGCAGGGAATCATATAATTTGCAGTTTGACATAGAACACAATTCATTTTACTATATTTGCTCTACATTTGTTTCTCAGTACCGGCCTTTCCACTGTGTGACAATCAATACAAATCATATGTTAATCTAAAAGACCTTCAAAGATGACTTCACGGTGAAGTTCTTGTCAAAGGTTCACCTGCATTTTTGAGAGGCTGGACTGTAAACAGAGCAGCATGTAAACAGAACACAGATTTTACTTCCTGATCATCACCAAGGCATTATTACTCACTGTACACTGTCGCAGTAATACACACGGACAAACATACCCTGACCTCATATTCTCAAGAATAAACGATTACCTTTAAATCCAAACAAAAAATTCAATAAATCTAACTCTTCTATCACCACCAAAATGAGAGAGGAAAACATGCTCTAAAAATAGACTAGAACTACATTCGTGGGTACTGAACCAGAACTATTAATTGTGACCTGATTCCTGACAGGCCCAATTTTTGTGGCCAATTTTAGTAAAACTTTCATATTTGCGTGCCACACTTATTTCAACTTTATACATGAAGATTTTAAATTTCCTTGCAAACAAGACATGTGACTCCTGTCAGAAAATGTGTAGTGCTGGTGTTTTGGTCAAAGTGCTATTGAGAAGCCAAAACTAAATTTGCTATATCTTCCTTAATTATAGGAATTTTTCAATACAGTAAAACCATACTTGTAATACAAGGTAAAGCCTGTCTGAAAATATGTTTGAAATTAAAATATATTCATAAAAGAACTTTTAATGGAAATTTAAATAAACATTTAAATTTTAAAAGCTAAATTGTATCGAAAAATTAAAGTTTCAAAGACGTTTGACAACTCAGTTTGACAAATTTTAGATAGTAAAGTTGACTAATGAATGGTATTTAAAACAAATGGTAGTTGGGTTTGTACAACTGATAACATTTTCCTATGGGTAGTGAAGCAACATAATTCATAGCGGTGCATATAGGTGCATACACTAAAGAAAAAATGACATGTGCTATGTTCCACATTTATTGTGTCATGTACTTATGCAGTTGTTTGTATAACTAATAGCGCACTCAGACTTAAAGTTCTGATTGAACCACTACCATGTTTTATACCAAAAATGCATTCCATTTCAGTGTCGATAACTACAAAAGGCGACAATGGGATCGGAAAATACATTTTCTAGGAATGCTATACCTTACTTAACAATGGTGCTATTCTATCTCATGAAGACCTAAGCCATGTCTTTGAGGTGCTATATATCAGTGTGATGATATGAACTAACCTTGGTCACTTATGGCAGTACACTACACATGTCTTTATGAAACCTTACTATCACCACCAGACTAATGGAGAGCTTCCAAGCTGATCTAACACTAACACGTTGTTCCAGATACCAGGCTAGAACTGAAAAGATATAACATGTTTCACTTAATTCTAGAAAATAGTAAGATGTAGGTAAATGAAATTGAAATGTGTTAGATATGGTGATTTTAAAATAACATTAAAGTTGCAAGCATGAGAAAAAAAATATTAAACTTGACAGATTGACACTCAGAAATCTGAAGCAGTGGTGATGTATTAAAGCGTGGAGGGGTGGGGGCTATGTAGTGACAGAAGTGGTGATTTGCGATGGCGAGCTATTGTTATATTTGTGCTTCATGCAGTTCATTCACTGTACCAAGTTTCGAACGTCTGTCCTTCACCAAGTAAAACTGTACCAAGGTATCCATGGCATACGTGTCCGTTTTTATGCCACAGTTAGTGGCTGCTGAAAGATTTCTTCTAATTTGTTTACATCATAGTAAATTCGAAAGTGTTTCTTCATCATGCTGAGACATTTAGCAGCAATCTGGTTAGCGTCAAGATCACTGGCGCAATGGCGATCAGACAGACACCAGTGAAAGTTTATGTCTGGTTACCTCCAGAATTCCACGTCCATTTGTTTTATCAGCTTGCTTGATAAAGCGTTGCATTTGGTGTTAGAGATAATTATCGTTAATAATGAAATGTACCGAATGACACTTTTCACTTTCAGAAATGTGAAAGCTGTGATATGACTGGTGAAAGACAAGATCAACAGAACATGACCTCGTATTGGTGCCCATCACATCTACGTAATATAGGTAGTCTTGATTCTAATTAGTCTGTCCCTGATAGTAATTTAAATTATTAGAGTACAGAATGTGCTCTTTCTTAACCTGTTTTTTTCATTTTTTCCTACTTTTATCTAACGATTGTCACCGACTTACTTAATATACCTGTTGCAATTGGTTCTCTATACGTTTCTTACTTTATCCTTTTCCATGTTTCTTACACGTTTTTTTTTTTTTTTTTTTGTTGTACATATTCGTTTTTTTTCCGAACCTTTAACCCGTATAATGAAACAGCACAACCTTTCTTCTATGGTGTAGGTGCCTCGAGTTCTTTGGCTGGTTTTTATGTTTGTCAGATGGTTTTGCATACAGGTCCTTCTAAAGTTCGAGCATTTGTTGTTTTTTTTTTTGTACATGAACCAAGGAATTTGAACTTTCGCAATAATCACAGCTTAAATTTTACTTTTACGAATCAAATTTGCATCACTCTTAAATACTTTCAAGTTCTGAATCGCATTGCCCATATTCCAAGCCCGTCATCAAGAAAACGTTTACGGAAGACTGTTAATTTAAACCTGTGACAATCTTGTGTCTCATTTCGCAATTTAAGCAAATTTCATTTCCAGAAACGATATAAACACTGCCTGCTTTTGGGGTGCTGTCACGTTTATAAACAAACAAATGAGACTTTTAATTCCAAGCATATCATTTATAACGATAACGTTTTAAAAATGAAATACAACGCATTTTCTGATACGTTACTGAAACTAAGTGGGTCCTAAATTCCCCACATTACAGAATATGGAGATCATGTCGTGTTACCTGTCAGATATATGTAATGTTAAGTAGATTTCGATGAGGACAAAACGTATATTGCCAAAGGTGTTGTTTTTCAACAACGTGTGTCCCATATCAATTTTATATAATCGTTCTGTGGCTTTAGACTAAACTTTAAAGTTTTGCTTGTTTGCAATACTCACACATTTCCTAAAACGTCATGAAACATAAAACTTGATTATTTTTATGCCAAGTTAACTTTGTTTTAGATTGCATCGTTTATGCTGAATGCGTCGATAGCTCAGTCTCCAGTGACCTAGTTATACGACACAGAGTGAGAATTCAGTCTCCACATGCCAAACTTTATGACAGAAAGTGAGATTTCAGTCAAACTTCAAGCGTTCCTTTGGTTTTAAACCTGTTTGCTTCTGTTGCGGCATTGTGGGATTGCAAACTAAATGCAAGATTTCCTGATCTCAAAATTTAAATACTTGACAATCATTCGGTACATCCTCGGCTATTTCTGCAAGACGAGATTATTCCTCTGATGTATGTTGGCGCATTAACTTATAGAAAAATCATACATTGTTCTCGCTAGAAATTTCTCTGCAAAAGCATAAACCCAGTCTATACGAACTAGTTTGGCCATCTAAATGGTTTGATGTGACCGTAAGATTGACCTAGATGATACGAATGTGGTAAATAGTTTGGTCATTCGCAATTTCTCGGTTAATCCTTGCTTCGTAAATAGCCGAAGTAGTCAGAAGGGCAGCTATCGACATACATCCGAAGTAAGATCTGTAGGATTGACCAAGAAGTTGCGAATGCTTGACAACATGCAAAATCTACGCACCTCCCAAACTGAAGATTTGATAAATTAAATACTCCGATGCGCATGGTCAGTTTTAAGTTTTGCCAAAAACAGTGCTACGACGCTTCTACGTAGAATTTTACTTAGTTCAAATTACAGTCAGGGGATATTTTAAGATAGTTTTAAGTTGTCAAAATAAAATGGGGCCAATTATTTGGAACTCTTTTATATATGTATGTATGTATGTGTGTGTGTGTGTATGTGTGTGTGTGTGTGTGTCCGCCAAATTAAATACTAATCATGTGATGATGTGTCATACACAGTTGCCAATCATTTTTAGAAAAGGAAGAACCTACGATATATCCGCTAATATTTGATCTGTTCCAGCTCTTATTTTAAAAAAAAAAAAAACAACATAAAGGGTTTTGTTTGAAGAAAATGTGTTTGCTATTGAATCGGATGTCGCTAAAATAACGCTGAAAATAAAGGACTTATATACGGAAATTACAGACCATTGTTTTAATTTCTGGCTTATTCTAAAGATAAAATTCATATCTACTGCAAATGCATCATTTCCGGTTCATATGCTGCCTTATGGCTATTTGTGGTCCAACTGGAAATGTTGCAAATGGCCGAATAAAACTGTTTACCTGTTCTAAGAAATAAACGTGAATGTGTGTGGGGGGGGGAGTCATTTTATATCTTTGTTTTTATTTCCCATGAATTTGTATATGTACATGAATAAAAAGAAACCATAAATCAATACTAACCAAGATGAGACTAAATTCCTATTCAACTGATCCCACCAACACAGTCCTCCTCGGGTCTCAAATTATGACCTACTATTTGCTTCCATATTTCAGGGGCATAGCCCGTGAACAAAGCCTTTGAAGCCAGACAAATCCAATTGCACGCAAACGAAAGCTAGTGATAGAAATGAATTACTGCTACATTCCATCAGTTTCTGTGAAAATATTAACAAAATTTGTAGCAAGTCTGTGATAGGGTAGGTGCTCACCAGGAATTCATTTCTTTCAAAATCTAAACGGATACGCTCTTGCTAACTAATTGTTAGTATATAATAGCAGAAGAAGAAAATTGTTACGATGCGTTCGTGTATTTACACTGAAAACAGCATCAACTGCAAATGTACCGACAGTAGTAGTAGTGGCAGTAGTAACATAATTAGTAAGAGCAGCAGTATTAGTACATTAGTTTTTCTATAAGAAGACAAAATGAAAATAATGAGGAGGAGAATGAAAACTGCTGACTTTGTTTTTTTTTTACTGTTATTCAATCAAACCGATAGTTTTGGGGAATACGGTATGAAATGATATCATATCATATATATATATATATATATATATATATATATATATATATATATATATATATATATATATATATATATATATATATATATATATATATATATAGATATATATATATATGTATGCATGTATATATATAACATCTCATGACTTCTGATACTTCCGGATCTCAGCTAAAACCCTGTCGAAATATCTTCTTGTATTGAGCTCTTGTCTTGGTCTCTGTTTACATATTTATATATAAAGTATTCGACTCTGCTCCAACGCGGGTATGTGAGAAAGCTTGACAGTGGCTTCCTGTGGGTCGTTGGTCCTTCCCAGGGTTTTTCTTGGGTTCTTCCTCCACCAAATATTCTGGGCCATTAAATCCAAAACATATATATAACACAAAAACACATACTAGTAGTTGATATATCTCATCATATCGGGGAAAGGTAGTAATTATGGAGCTTCCATTGCGTGAAAAATACTTCCTGAAAAAGAAAAGCTTGGAAATTCTTTAACCATTGCGTGCAGACGAGTAGACGGTGTCATCGATGTTGAACGAAAATAGTGGGCCACAGAAATAAAATCAGCTCATCATTGGAGACCAACGCGGGGTGAAAATTGCTAATAGTCTAGAATTGCCGCTCATAGATTAAATATGTCGTGACTGAATATTTCTGAAAGACAGGGTAACAGCCTATGGTCATTTGATTTAAATTTTCAGCCGTTTTCATTGAGAATGATTATTAAGCTAATGTTTGAATTGTGGTCAATAACATAAGATGTGGTTAGCGACAAATATATAATACGAACGACCGAGTCCCAAATTACTTTTTGTGTGACATTATTTAAAACGTACATGTCTGAACATATAATGTATGCTTCGGTGTTGAAATACAAGAGAATACAATTCCAATCAACCTAATTTCTTTAATCTTTGCACTGAGCATGCCTCTTCTTCCGGTAGAGTTAAAAATCGTGTTAAAACTGCCCAATTTTGAAAGTTAACTGAATGGCGTCCATCCAATTATGTGCATCTGAGTACCACTTGAGGTATGTCTATTAGCGTGTGCATTGATGGACCAGCTATGCTAGCGTATATAATGACGATGATTGCCATAAAATAGTTCAAGACTGAAAACAGAGCAATAAACTGTGTTGAGGTAGGATTGTTGTGTATTTATATATCCATAATGATTATGATTTAAAAGACGAACCAGTTGTATTACCTAATTAGATGTAACCCTGTAAATTAAATCCTTGTTAACTACTTAATTCTCTTTTTAATATTCAATTGCACTTGCAATTACGGTCGTAAGTAGAAACCGTTTAGTTAGAATTATGTTTTTAAGTTAAGCATTCTTTTTACGGGCTATGTTTTCTGTATAACATTAGCTGCAGATTAGCGTACTCATTCTGTCTAAAGCGACTAAAATACAATACCTTATTTAACTAAACGCCTGTATATACCATTACTTAAATTGTGAAAATTCTTTTTGGATTACAATCAACCTGATAGATGTAAATATATATTGTGTGCAATCTTTGTGAAGTTTATTGATTTTACAAAGATATCCTTTGCTCCGTTTAATGAGCAGAATAGTTCCCTTGCAAATTTCATCATAATGGTATTTTTAATTTTATTTTAATTTGGATTTTATGTGAAGTGTTTGTGTTGTCATGGTAATTGCCAACCATCACCCTCACCCTGATAAAGAGTGAGAGATATACGTTTGTATCAATATGTCATTTCCATTTACTTATCATAACATGGCTACTGTTTCTTTTTATATCACATTTTGTTTACACATCAAGATATATGCATGTGTTTTAAATAGTTGATACAAATTCCATATTTCTGTCATAGTTGGTCTCCTTTAATTCGATATTTTTTACTCTCGTCTCATTTTATTTTAATCTACAGAATTATTTATTGTTGTATAGTTTTCTTTCAGAATCTAAACAGAATTTAATACATCTTTTGGTAAGAGTTTTGTTGTGATTATCGGCAAAAATAATACAAAACTGCGGAAATAAGTAATCTGATTTGAAATCGGAAACTAGTAATTTACATAGTATCATATCGTAATACGGTAAGATGAATAAATTTAAAACAAAAGTAAATGAATAAATTCAATACTATATTCAATGCTGGTGGACATCTAAGTAAACAAGAGATAAACGCGACAGAATGAAGTAGCGTGCAAGCAAGGAAAATGTTTGTTCTATTTAAGACACTGGCCGAAATGAATGACCTGTCCATGTGATTTTTCATTCGCGTATGTATTAGGGATAGGTTAACCTGAGAAGTGAATATGCTTGCCTAATTTATTATGCATGCTAAACGTGATAAATGTCATTAGATCAGGCACTCAAGAAGTATCCACTGCTATTACATACATACATACATACATACATACATACATACATACATACATACATGCATGCATGCATGCATGCATATAAGTTAGTATCACACGTGATGGTGTCAACAATGCTGGGTAGCGAATTGAATTTATGATGACTAATTGCTTGATTGACATGTTAACTAACGGTTTTAACGGATGAAACGGAACAATTACTCAAAAACGATTGGATGCTTTGTCGACACCCGTGAGAAATTGCCGTACAGCCATTTGAATAAGAACCCATTTTCGTCAAACCTTATTTAAAACGAATACGTTTCAGTTAGAGGTGCATTACTGCATTGTCTCGTAGAGGATGCTACATAAGATTTCGATTTAAGATTCTTTACATTATCAATATTGCTTACACTAAATTTGTTGAAAATAAAAATCACTGTGATCATCCGTTCTTGGAAGGTATACAGTATACCTGGATTGACGG
Organism: Sinohyriopsis cumingii; assembly: GCA_028554795.2. Taxonomy (NCBI): domain Eukaryota; kingdom Metazoa; phylum Mollusca; class Bivalvia; order Unionida; family Unionidae; genus Sinohyriopsis; species Sinohyriopsis cumingii. The sequence goes on from CM068839.1 coordinate 21,758,634, forward strand.
CTCCGCCCCCAATAACACAAGCAAGTTAGGTACTCTTGAATCAACTTGTCATAATCGACCAATGTGAGAAGGGCCACTTGTAAAATGTTGAAGAAAAGAAGTTTTCACCGTTTTTAAATACAATTACTCAAGCGTTATATTTTTCTTTTGCTATCTGGAAAATGGCAGCTTGACAAGCATTCTGTCGAGCTCTGATTGGACAATATACACATTTTGATATATACACATTTTGATGTTGATACTCCTTTCTAACATACATGTGACAAAGTGCGAATTACAAGTTATCGGCTTGTATCGCCACACACTATACTATACGGATTTATTAAACACTCAATAATTGTACAGCTAACTACGGGCACGCTCCTCTTCAAATTTTCAAGTTTATCAAAATAGAGGTAACAATATCTCTCTCTCTCTCTCTCTCTCTCTCTCTCTCTCTCTCTCATACTCGCAAATCTCAGAAAAAAACACGTGTTCTCGAAATGTCATACATTCATTTTATAATCTCCTATCGTTTAGTTACTAATTTTTAACCTGCCTACAAATATAACAATTTCTTCCATGACAGTAATGCTAGCAACACTAATTTATAATTACTTTTCGGTACATTCGACAAGGAAAATGTTAAACATGGAAATAAAGACGAAACCCCAAACAGAAATAACAGAGTATTCAAACCCACCCCCATCACGAGAAAAAGAAGAATTGAAATAGGAGCTGAAAAGACGGCCATTATGAAAGATAAAACAAAACCATGACTCTCTCTCTCTCTCTCTCTCTCTAAAAATTCCCTCTACTTCAAATCTATTACTAAAATCGCTGCTTGATTGTCCAATGGCTAATGCCAAGTAAAAGTCTGAACTTTTTCTCGACTGCACCAAATGTGTCAAGGCAAAATTTTCATTTAATACGACTTACGGATACACATAAAAGAAGATGCGATATGATTATTCATATTCATTCATTACGAATAAAAAATATCTGCCCTTGGAGTCAAGAGGAACCATGCGAACAGGAACATTAATCAGAGCTTTGAGTCAGAGACATTACAAAGATAAGGAAAAAAAAGTATTGTGGTTCCATAGATTTTCTTTAGTCCTTTCGACAAGATTGTGAGTGTGACATGATAAAACGCGAAGTGAATCATTATTACATAAAACAAAGCATCAGTTTTACCTGTGCCAGAGCCAATTGATGAATAACAAAAATATCAGATTTAAACAACAATGGAATAGCTTTCAAAAACTTGTTTTTGACTTTTGCGTTTCATTGCAAAACATTGATCATTTAACGTGTCAGCACAGTTGTTAAAATTCTTGATGGAGACAAATGTTTAATATTAATAGCGTATTTAACGGATATTCTTCTTTTCTCCATTCCATTCCAACATTTTCCAGTGTCGTATTTAATGAACGTTCCTCTTTTCTCGATTTCATTCCATCCTTTCCATTGTCGGGTTTTACTGACAAATGACTGTCACGTGTAAACAAATATGTTGCAGCTAAAAGGATACCTTCAGTGTATTCAAAATACCAGGAACTGTTTGTAAACTTTTCACGGATACTGACACATTTCTGCATTAACTTCTATCCAGTCTAGTTCTGGGTTGGATTGGAGACAGAATTTCATGTCTCTTTAAATCTGAATCATCTCAGGATACAAAGTCTAGCTTATACTGAAACCTTGTCATTGAGGACGGTATACAATATGTAATATCAAGTAGGTCATCAGGATGAAATTGACGCAGAAACGCACGAGCGATCAACATTTGCTTGCACTCATAGTGTCTCGTGGTTTAATACAATGGAACAGATGGATAAGTCATTGCTCAAGGAAATTGTAAAGGCATGCCATGACACACAAATAAGAAAACCCTAAGGAAATATTTGCATAATCAACAAAATTTGTATATTCTTGGGGATTTTCTTGCTTCACGTCAGTTGTTGCAAGTGCTTTATACGTTAATATACGTGATATAGATGATGTCTCACGAACAAATTCAGATGAAATGAGTCCAAGTTAATATCTCGTTTGTGATGAATCAAGCCGACGGAGTAACCTCCCTACAAAAGAGATAGACTTGAGTTGTTCGCAACAAAAGGTGTTGAGTTTTGTCACTGTCTTTCAATGAATGGCAGTGTTGGTGAAAATAAATCAGTAATGAGTGCCCCAGGTGCAATTATGTCATCTGCGGATGCGAAGGTTCGATCAAGCAATTGTATGGTGCAAAACTACAGTTTGGCCAACTGTAACGAGCCTAGTTTGAAATCCAATCCCAACGTCATTAGGTGGACTAAATACGAAGGTTGGAGTCTTCCAAACACTGTCATATTTATTATGCATAAACATTCATTGCTGCCAAGTATTGAAATCAGTATCGATAACCAAAATAATAATATAGTCTTTGCTACGGATCCTTCGATTTCAATAATGATAAAATATATTGTTCTTTTTCAGATCGTACTATGCCGGAATATATGAGTTGCTTGCCAATGACATCGCTTACGCTTGACGCAATAGCTTGCAAGAATGAGGATGCAGTGGTTGTAGATTACATCTTAAAGGGTAAGTCTACGTTGTATCTCCTATTCTATTATCAAGCGCTAGACGCAGACTGTATAATTGATGGACGGTCCTAGCTGCTATGCGGAATCAATCTTCACACAAATTTCAGTACTGAGCGATTCTTTTTCTTGTTCTTCTAGGAAAATGGAGAAAAAGATGTGAACAACAAACGTCATGAAGCATCTAGTTTAAATATCAATAAAACCATTGCGAGGTCGCTGTCTTCAATATTAATAAAATCAATGCCGGATATCTGTCTTCGGGTCAGATGCGTAAACGTAAAGCGCACGATCTTTTTTCCTGGCGCGTGTGTCTTACTAATATGCACGTGTGAAAGCAGGTACGGCATGATAAATGTCAACTTTTTGTTTTAAGTGGTTCAAAGATCATAGATTCGTGAAATTTAAGAATCATGTGTTTTTATTCTAGCTTTCATTTCTAATTAAAATACCAACTATGATCTCTTGGTAAGCAAATGCTTTTATTTGCGGCACGTAGTACAGCACAGTTTTCATATTGATTTCATAACCTACTCATGTACAGAGACTTATAAGAGTATAATTGTTGTGTTTCTTCTTTTATATTTTGTAAGCAGTCAACACTAATGAACTCTTAAAGGATAGAAGCTGGGATGATTTTCGTGACACCTTTGTATGCTTTGCACGTACTCTGATGCATTAATCTTACAATTTGCAAGGAACACTGTAGTGTAATTAAGTTGTTCAATCAACGGTTCTGGAACTATTTTCATAGATGCATCACGGCACATAATGCCTGTGATATTAGGAACTTCAGTTATATTTTTAAGCTGTTTATTTCAATATGTCTAGTCGGGAATTGGTGCATTGTTAAACCAGAGATAGATGCACCTAATCATTAACAGAGTTATACAATATTTATTTAAGAACCTCTGTCAAACGTAAACACGAAGATCGAGGTTTGGGGATTCACTAGAAAGCATGACCTGATCAGAATAATTTATCCCCAACAATAGAAAGTTATTATTTATAGCAATATAGTCTCCATGCTTGGGTTAAAGGTCGTTAAAATTGAAACTGTACCACTTTTCAGATAGGCATTGTTGGTTTATATTGAATATGTCAAGAAAATGCGTTAAAGATAGTGAAGTTATAACACGTTCAATCAATACGTGTTATAAAGCAGATTGACCCAAGTTGACAGACTGTAGGTTACCCCGGTCGCTTCATAGTTAGAAAAGCGATTCGTCAAGTACAAGCGCCACCCCATGACCATATGTTTTAAGGATTTTACATGTGTTACGTTTTTCTTTTATTTTATATACGTTTTACAAACTTTTAACACTTCTATTTTTCTATTTATCTTTTGATCATCATGTTAACATTTATTTGAAAGAGTTTATTTTCATAAATGTTCGTGCAATTCATGTTATTTTTCTAGAAGCATATCTTTATTTTCATAAATGTTCGTGCAATTCATGTTATTTTTCTAGAAGCATATCTTTATTTTCATAAATGTTCGTGCAATTCATGTTATTTTTCTAGAAGCATATCTTTATTTTCATAAATGTTCGTGCAATTCGTGTTATTTTTCTAGAAGCATATCTTTATTTTCATAAATGTTCGTGCAATTCGTGTTATTTTTCTAGAAGCATATCTTTATTTTCATAAATGTTCGTGCAATTCGTGTTATTTTTCTAGAAGCATATCTTTATTTTCATAAATGTTCGTGCAATTCGTGTTATTTTTCTAGAAGCATATCTTTATTTTCATAAATGTTCGTGCAATTCGTGTTATTTTTCTAGAAGCATATCTTTCGTAGTAAAAAATATTGTGAGAATCGAATTTCTAATTTAGTTGTTGTTG
>CM068839.1:22430542-22675542 GCA_028554795.2 Sinohyriopsis cumingii
TTTTTTCTTTGAATTATCTAAGCTCAGGTGATGCATTTAATGAACAAATACGTACTGAACAGACTTCTAAAGCATTTTTTATATGAACAAACACTTACTGAAGTTCTAAAGCATCTTGTCTATGAATAAACACTTACTGAACATACTTCTAAAGCATCTTTCTCCATGAACAAACACTTACTGAACAGACTTCTAAAGCATCTTTTCTATGAACACTTACTGAACAGACTTCTAAAGCATCTTTTTCTATGAACAAACTCTTACTGAACAGACTTCTAAAGCAAATGAAACAGAAAACCCGTTGTGTTGGCAAAACTTTACATGGCTATTTCTAGAAGATGCAAAACCTGTCAACACATGATAGAGACCAGGGCATTTTCCAGCACAGTAACAACAGAACAACAAAGCATATATGTCCCAAACAAAACGCGCGAAACAGATTTATCACATCACATTTAAAATCTGTAGCCTTCAGTATGTCGGAGAAAATGAAAAGCTACACAGAATGATCAACCTTTATATATCTGATTGAATGACAAAGAAGTTGTACAGAAGCCCAGTCGCAGAACACTTCTCTCGTGGCCACACTTTCAGTGATATAACACTTATTGCAATTGCTAACAGTTCGGAGAATAGACATGAAAAGGAATCTTACTGGATACGCCGCATTAGGACATTGAAACCAAGCGGCATAAACCAAGAACACTAGAAAAAGACAGCCATGCACAAATAAAATTATCATTTTGCAGCTGAGACATTTTCTTTTAAATAATTATCTAAATTTGTTTATTAGTCACCCAATAGCCTATAATTACAACTATAACAATGAAATGTCCGAGATATAATTTGTGCTTACATAAACTTACATAAAATAACAGACTTCGTTAGGGCCCATCGTTTTCTAGGCCAATATAAAATATTTTCCAGAATCCGAAACAAGCTGAAATAAACAGGTTGAAACATATTAAATTTAAAGGTTTCATTCCGGTATGTAAAATCATGTAAAGTTTTGCAAACACAACGGTTTTTCCGTTTTATTTGTTTGTCTTGTCTATGTTTTGCATTTGCCTTTGAAAAGACTCATTATGAGTCGAAAGAGCTCACGCCAATTATATACTAGTTTTGCGAGGGGGGGGGGATATGAACGGTTTTTTAAAGGTATTCGCAGTGAGGGTGACGAAATGTGCCCAAACTGATCTTCTTTATCAAGAACTGGGAAGAATGCCTCTTCGGTCAAGTAGGTATTACCCTATTTTTAAGTACCAGGTCAAAGTTATTTTGTTTCAATAATACGACAAATATTGATATTGTTTATAGCTCAATATTGTCTGATTTCAAAGGATATCCTGTGGAGGAAAATGGGCAAATTTGGTTCGACAGTTACTAAATAATCTTGGTCTTGGAGATGCTTGGATCAACCAATCCATGATAATACAATCTATTTTGTATCGCCTCTAAAACAACGTTTATTCCAAATAAAAATTCATAAGATATAAGATATGTGTAAATTTGTATTTATTGTTTGTCATTAAAAGAATATTTCAATTTGATAACCCATAACAAAATATGCATACAGAACCTGGTAGATGGAACACCACATCATACTCGTACACAAGTACTTCAAACAATTGATAATGAAAGTGATTCTCTGATTGCAACTGAATACATAGATCATCAGTCTTGGGTTGGGCCATTGTTTATGAAAATTCACTGAATTATCAAACTGTCAAATCAGCCAGGATATATGACATCTGTATAATTTCATACATAGGACATTAATCTTATGAACCGATCTATGTTCTTTCACAGCTTTCTACCTGCATATTATAACCTGCATATTATAAATAATGTTTTCATACTTCTTTTATTATAGTCAGTGGTATGCCATTTTCGTCGTAAATATCCCATCTGTGTAACGTAGTACCTCTTTCATGTAAAATGTCATCACAGTTACGACGTGCCTGTATCCGCTAATTACTTGTTTTGTCTCCCATCAGCGTAATGAAGATAGGAAGTTTTTTTGAAATTTCATTTTGTATCATTTGCATAGTTTTGTGCATTAAAATTTATCAAATAATGGCTGTTCTGTGGCGAGCGTCTCGGAATCATTCATTTGATAGGAAATTCTTTTTTAAATGTCATCTTAATCGATGAAATTAACTAACTCACAGAACTATTTCTCCTATTTATAAAAAAATGTACAAGCAATGCTGTCTGATGGAATTATCTTTTTAACTTTCTCCATATCTTGGCATGATCGAACACAAGTCCTTACTCGGGGACGAGCGCACGACCTAGTGGATTATGGCGCAGCTGTAATATATGGCAGCTATACGATACATGCTATCATAATTTTCTAGCCTGGTTGATCATATGAGCATCTTTATCTTTATATACACCGGAAGAGAAGTTGGAAACGGCACTTGCAACGTAGGAGAGTTTTACTTTCGACCTATATCAGTATCCGGGCAGATTTAAAAATCTTACAAAGACACAGACGTTAATTTATCTGCTAAAAATAACCTAGCCTTCTTGCTCTTACGTTTTTAATTTGCTGATGCATTTAATTTTCTTCAAGCAATGGTGTATCTATTAAACCGTGTTGAAATGTACTTTAATTCCCATGGAGACGACGTGTATCCATGACTACAGTTCAATGGCTGATAAAGTCTCAGATTAATTATTTTCAGTACACCATCATTGAAAATTGTAGAAATGGCAGATACATGTTTTCCAGTAATGTGATCTCAGAAATATATGTACTGATTCATAAATTAGATTTATATGATATTCAAATAAGGTGCAATTGTAACTTCTTCTTGGGAAAAGTGGGACGATTTGGAGAAAAAATTATATTGCCGTGAACATATTTATTTTCCTTTGTATACATTTTGCGTAAACAGTGCTTCAGCTCGTGCATTAGGGAAAAGTTCTATTTTTTTATATTTCATTTTAAATTATATTATAAGCTCTATTTATTCGTTCCATTCCTCCCTATTTTTTTAAATTATCAGCACAATGTTTGACACATTTGAACTTCATTCTTTTCTTTATCCTCGTCTCTCAACTAATTCCTCCTTGTTCAGTGTTATATACCTTCATTAATGCTAACGTTTAACCAGGAAATTGTCCAACCTCATTAGTCAATGATTTAATATTTGTCATTTAACCCTAATATCACCACCATATGTTGCTATATATTTGCAAATTTTGTATCGTTAATGGAGGAAAACATTACAGGCCACCGACTTTCATTTTGAACCTTTACCCTCAATATTCTCCATATACACATTTATAACATAAAATATATAACAAAGTCACAGTCCGATCTTTTCTCCGTCAATTTGTTTTGCAAAGCTTCTACTTTGTGTTTTATTCAATCTTGGGGATAGTTTAGACAGTTTAAATTTTCATGTAATTCAAATTATTATTTTTATCAGAATGAAAAGGTCAATGAAGAATGTACATTAGAGGTACGCTAATGGGAGTTAACCGATGCCAGAACATAATCTACAACTGATGCGTTTGTACACGTGAAGAATCTCTCCAGCTACCACCTGCCATACGACCATTTAAGATTAATAGATCAAAAGACTTACACATTTCAATTAATCTAGGGGCGTATGCATGTCTTTGTACAAGTGTATGTTCTATGGCTAGGAATGTACAGTCTGTCAGGGGTCAAAACTAATTGGACATGTAAACTTTGATCTATCTGATAAGCATTCAAGACATTGAGAGTTGAACGTACAAAATCTGGAATATTTGCTTTACATGCATTTATACCGCCAATCAGTTAGATACACGGTAACGGGTCAATAGTCAGTGCGTACATTATTTTGGTGATATATTGCGCAATTCAGTTGTAGTAGCGATCTTTGTCCATACATTACAGCACACAGGACTGCGAAATTTATAAATTAGCGTTTGTAGGATAACTACGGTAAACCAACGACTTAATAGCATTTCTGATTGCTAGTATAGACTCAGGTCACAATTATTACTTCCTGGTCAGCATCCATGAATGCTGTCCCAGTCTATTATTACCTCAGTCTTTCTTCTCCTCGTTTGTTGGCGATCCATCTCTAAGATATACCTGGTACTGATTAAAATAACATCGTTTTTTCTTTAGGATATGACCATCATTGTGAGACTGTTTGTGTGTATTTTGGAGATAGTACACACTGAGGAACCTAGCACTGATGCCGCTCCGGAGGTGAAATTTAGGACCCATATCACGTTGTTTTCTTTACAGTCCATCCGTTCAACGAATGTTGTTAAATCTGTGGCAAGAAGTTCCCTGTGAGTTCATTTTTCAGCATTCTTAAAATTAGCATATGATTAATTAGGATTTAGAAGCCCTTAAAAGTTCAGTACCGACAAGCAAATTAAGAATCTACATGGGGAAAATAATTGTGACCTGGGTGCATATGCAAAATGTTGCAAAATGATATTATTTCTCCATCATAAGTTTATTGATGCTTCGTCAAAACGTATTATAACAGCAACTGCCTTGGCGTGCTGTTGGAACTTCTCTCGCTTTTTACTGCATAAGAAAATATCCCCTACCCCTCTAGCTGACACCCTTTCCCAGACTCCCCAGACAATTACAGAGTTGCCATAGTGCAAAATCTGTCACATATATGGTGTTTATTCCTGCTATGAGTTCACATGGAAAATTGGGATTTTTTATGATAAAAAAGATAAAAATATTGAACATGCAATTTTGCACGTACTACCTTTGACGTCATGCCAAGAACCAGTTTTGGCTGTTTTCAACAAGGGCAATATAGCAGCAAGAGTTCATGAAACTCCACCCATCAGTTTAGGAAGGAATGTTGCAACCGTTAGGTCAAGAGTATCTCCACTGACTTTGTAGCTTGAATTTAAAATAAAATTATGTACGGGAAATATGTATGGATTGAATCAGTCACGGACAAGGGGATTTGTTTCCTTTAGTCTCAGACGAAACAGGTTTAGGACCAGCATATGGTTTTTGTTTTCTTACATTTTATTTACTGAATATATAATTAATTCCAAGATAATTTCTATGCAAATTTTACAAGCAGTAATTAAACACATTTAATTTTATACAGAAAACTCATTACTCTGCAGTACATTAAAATTCATTTTTATGTTTTCATTTAATGCAAAACAGTATTGATGCTTTGACATTAGGGTGATACCTTAGGCACAACATTTTAAGAAATCGAAGATTCGGTCTCTTTCTAACATGCGGACTGGACTTTTAGTATTCATTTGTATATATTTTAGCAAGAAACTTCTGAACAAAATTGACATATTGTTCTGCTTTCTTTGCCTTGTTTTTAATTTGAACAGTTACAAGAATTTAAAATGTAAACACACCGTTGCCTCTATGTGCCCCGGTGCTGAAAACGTTTCAGTATCATTGTAACAAGATGTACTTTCTCTAATTATCAAAATACCAGCTTCTCTCTGTGATACATCTAACTTTATGTTACAAATACTTGTCAATATTATCCTTAGAGTTAGTAAAGAAACTCGATTCCTCGGTATTTTTAACAGAGAAATTTTAAGTCCCTCCACTTAAATATGCTCCATAAAAATACGATTCCGCAGACCATAATGTTTTGAAAACCTTAAGGCGAAATGAATTGTAAATTAAGTTTGGTAATTTAGATTGTTTACAAACTGGAATAACGGAAATTAAACATGAGGTAAAGTATATACAAATGTGGGGTATTTCTAGCCAGGCTCTGAATCTTGACATGACCCAATGAGTCTTTCTTTGACTGGATTTTCATAAACTTCAATACAAGATTTCTTGCTCCAAAGTACTTGCACACATTCTCTCTCTCTCTCTCTCTCTCTCTCTCTCGATCGATCAATCGATCGATCGACAATTATATAGATGGGGCTGGGAGGGAACTTATATTTATATAATTTAAGTGACATGCCATAACGGGCTACAAATGAAGTGCACTTTTCTGAAAGACGTCTAAAACAAATACTCTTTAATGAATAGTCAAAGCTACAATTTCTACCCGTATATTATAATTATTTGGTTTGTGCTCTTCCCCTACCCATATGCACATTATGTTCGTTACGTTATCATATGACTGAATAACAGTTAAAGTGAAAAAGTAATAACAAGAACTTACGAGGTGGCGAAATACAATGTTAAAGCAATTTAAATAGAAAGTACTTCTTTTATCGACCATGGCCACATTTCCTTATGCGGCATTTCCGTCGTGAGTTTGCATAGAACATTAAAATTCTGTCATTTGGTGAACAATCTGCTGGTGTTGTTGATCACTTTCAAGGAAACAGTCTTCGGAATGACGTAGACTACGGCTATTACACGGAAGTTCGGGTAGGTCCAGATTATTTATGATGTATTACTAAACTGGATTCTTTTCTGCACATGCAGGCCTAACTTACCTGCACAACTTTACGGTAAAAAGAACTATTCTCCGTGTTTCGTAGAAGTGAGAACACAGTTTGGCATTGATATAATGTTTTTATGACAATGAGGTAAACAAACATTGTACACTTCATTAGAATATGTTTTGCATGTATACTTTACCGTTATTCAATCAAATATCATATTTTGACGTATATGGAATGATAAGAGTAACTATTTTAGTACGCGTTTATTGAGAGACTACCTACTTCAATGTTTGAATAACATATTTCTATTTTTCTTTTCGTACGCGTTTATTGAGAGACTACCTGCTTCAATGTTTGAATAACATATTTCTATTTTTCTTTTCGTACGCGTTTATTGAGAGACTATCTGCTTCAATGTTTGAATAACATATTTCTAATTTTTTTTCGAACGCGTTTATTGAGAGACTACCTGCTTCTATGTTTGAATAACATATTTCTATTTTTCTTTTCGTACGCGTTTATTGAGAGACTACCTACTTCAATGTTTGAATTAGCACATTTCTTTTTGGCAACTAAATATGGTTATGTCGTTATGGATATTTGTAGGAGAAGGTAACTGAAAATTAAAAATAATCAGCCATATAGGAAACTAAAGGGTTACCCTTCTGTCTTTTAAACATGCTTTTCACATTTATATTATACGTTCTGGACCACAAGAAATTTCAGCTCAAGGAATATTTAAAATAATACTTGCGTGTTTTCGAAACATGATATAATAATTCAGTATTTAGTTTTTAATGTAAAAAGTGGACAATGCAAATGATTAATCACGATTTATTTTTTGTTTTAAGTGCTATTTTAAGGCAAATTATTTTCCTAATGAAGAAATGTTGAAAAGATTATGAACTTGTGAGAATAAATTAACAGTTAGTCGATTTTAAATTTGTTGTCGGTTGCTGTAGCTTTTAAATATTGCGTAGATTGTGCCGATTAAATATTGCATAGATTGTGCCTATTTCCACTCTGCAAGCTCGTCTATTGATGTGAAAAAAATGAAGAAACTGCACAATGACTTACATCTGGGACAATCTTGGACCTTTCTTTGACATAGTAACAAAACGGGAAGAAATTTTTTATATAAAAAACTCATTTTAGAAATTGACTTAAGTTATACGTACACTAATTCACGTATCTAAAAGTTACGTTATCATTTTTGTCATTAAGCAAAGCATTACATTTGTATGCATTACTGTTTTGAGTTACCTTTTTCCTTCCGTATATATCGATTTTATTATTTTTCCCGCAGCAAATTATTGCATTGAAAAAGAATGAAATTCATCACCTGTATCTTTTCAGGAGCATAAGTCACATTTTGTTTCAGATATATCCAGATTTTGTCAACTTCAAGTTTCAGTTTGAAAACTATGGATAATTGTACGAGAAACATTCTTAAAATGAATAATTTTCTTTTCTGAGATATGAATAGAACGTGTTTAAAATTTAAAAAGATAACATTTTTCCTCATTCTGTCATTCCAGAATTGATTCAAGTTTCTAATTTAACTCCTCAAATTGAATCAATCAACAAAATCAAAAGCACATTAAAATAACGCCACTTATATTCTTAGACCCATTGGCTGTGCGGTATTTCGAAATTACGGTATTATATAATTTGATCTGTCTGATAAGCATTCAACTCATCGTGATTTGAATATACAAAATCTTTAATATTTACTCTGCGTGCACTTAAGACGCCAATCCATTAGACACACGGTAATGGGTCATCAGTCAAAAGTTTGTATGTAGATTATTTTGGTTAAATTGTGGTAGTGATGCTAGTCCATAAAGCATGGCACGCAGGGCTGAGAAACGTAGAAAGCAGTGTGTATAGGACAACCACTGTAAAATAATGACTGAGTGTGGTATCGACTCAGGACACAATTATTACTTCCGGGGTAGTACAAGTGAATGTAGTTCAGTCTATTTTTTAAGATATGTTTAGTATTTATTTAAAGAAAATTATTTATTATTTAGAATATCAACACCATGTTGTGATGACAGCTAATATGTATTGTTATCGCAAACCCTCACCATTTTATACTAGGCCGTAATCACCGGTCTAGTATAAAAATGATCATAACAAAATAAAATACATAAGTTAGGTCAAAAAGGTCCATATTTTTAGATACCTACATTAAAATAAAGCATACGACTTGAATCCACTTGACCAAATAAGTCAATGGCAGTTTATAGCAGAAGAAGTTTCAGCACCCCAATCCCAAATTTATACCTACAATTTTCACGTACGAAGGTCATTTTTGAAATCATGCGCTGCTCACAGTACAAACACAATCACTTTTCCTAGATGACAATCTGCAGAACAGTGTATACTAAACATGCTGATGCAAACGAAAATAGTTGTCATCCAAGCCGTTTTTGAGATATTCTACTTGCCCCGAACCCGCGTGTTTACTGCCTTGGGAGGCTAGTTCTTCTTCCTATCCGACTGTTGGTATTTCACTATCTACATACTGCAGATTAACTATGCACGGTGTAAAATGCCTGACATCAATTTCAAGAATAGCTCAAGCCCGAAACACCTCGTTCACACATATAACCATATATTTAATTAGTAAATAATAAGAGCTGAAAAAGTCACACCATAGCCTTAAGTTAAGAAATTTTCCATGGGCAAATATACGAAATTGGTGCAAGAGTCCAGCACGATGAGTTTGGCCATGAAACGACTTGCGTCTCCGAGCCGACAACTCCTGTTGTTCAGCCTCTACTGGAATCTCGACGATATCATCAAGAACGAGAGTTTGTTTTCGGCAAACTCTGTTTGCTCCAGGAATATCAACACGTATATTTTGTCTGCGTGTATATGTTGGTCAATAACATAATGTGACTAGTTGATAGTGATATTTTTCCTTGTGAAGCTCAAATAATTTACGTTGAAGTAAATCGCGGACGTGTTTTCTGGATACAATTTTTAGATTATTAGGGCGCCATGCTTTTAAGAAATCTGACAACCCAGTCTCTGAAATTACGGTACTCAGTGTTTCGCACTGAATTATGTCCGGTTGTAATCTGGTTAACGATTTCAGTTGTAGTTGCTCATCCTCTGATCGATTGTCGCAAATAACTTCATCATAGTGGCTAACATAGTTGATCAACCATTCGTGTGGTGATTCTCCTGTACACGACGAAGGCTGTCCATGGTCGCCACCCATGATTATTGCATTAGATTATGTTGACAACCAAACTAGAAATGTTTGCAATGTTTCTTTGGGTACTGTAAAAATCTCATCCCAGGTAATTATTCTCGAGATATATTTCTCACCCATTCGTTCGGGGGTCCACGCATCTTCATCTAAAGAAACTATGATACGTGCATGCTTTGACACCACGTTGTCTCATCTCTCTGGCAAGCCGGTGAGTTGGCGTCAACACAGTCATGTCAGACGTTTTAGATAATTCTATCGCACGCGTTTTTTTTTTTTTTTTTAACCAGAACCACCCGGGCCATTTAGATAGACCGTGCTATGTCCCGTGATTGGATAGTTTACTGACTGTGTAGATGAAATATGTGATAAATTATTGTTGCAACAACGACTACCTCGTGTTTTAACGTCAGCAGACTCTGAATATATATATATATTTGTTCGTGTTTTGTTCTACACGACCCCCAACCGGCATCGCTGGTATTATCGATAAATGGTTCAAGAAGGTCCATTTTACAACGACTAATATGAAACAAGTTCGTGATGACTTTAACAGCGTCATTAGGAAATCTGTTGATCATCTATAACAGGTTTATTGATGAGATGGGGAGCATTGATAATCTGAAATGAGTAAATTGAAGAGAATTGCTGTCGCAGTAGCTAATGATCGTGCCAATAATTATTTCATCTAGTGTTGTTGCATTTTTCAGTGACACCAATATATATCTTTTGCCGCTGTCATTGATTACAAAATCTAATTCAGCTGGATCCATAATTAACTTTGTGCAACGACGTGGTGACTACTGCGTAATTTTACCAATAATGTCACTGCTTATTTCTTTGTCATCTAGCGGTAACCAAAATGGTGTTTGTTGATCGTACAAAATTATCGCAGAGGCTACCATTAACGAAGTTAAAAGTTTAGTGTCGAACATATATTGTAGTAACACTATTGGAATCCAACCTGTCAGCATTCATTGAGATTGACATTGGTATCTGAGTTATTAAAATGTCTACCAATTGAAATTGACATAACTGGCTGAAAACTCGAATGATACAATCTCGGCAAAGCCAGTAAAATCGGTATTTGGAAGTGGCCCGTTTGTCATAAATCGTGTCATTTCGTGCATTGGGTGCCCAAATCGTTCAAAATAACGATGACAACCGCCAAGTCAAGGGAAAGCAGCAGGATAATCAGCGACATTGTGGACATAAATCATATCGAATGAATTATATTTTGTGTTCCAAAGACCGTCATGACCTAATTCAACACAAGATTGTGGTACATCATCGAGAAAATCTTTTGGAGTTGGTCGCCATGATATTTTTTTGTTGGATTATATGCACAAGAACAAACGACGCCGTAAAACAGTTTTTGAGTATATGTTGTCTATGTTATATTTTACCAAAATATGTTTAATATTTTGTTGGAGTTTTTCATTACGGTAAATAACTCAGTCTGGTAACATTAACTGATCAAATGTTGATTCATCTATAGCATCATCTACGTAAAATAACCAGACTGATAAAGGGTCATAAGTACTTCTGTTGAAGATTTTATCGTGATAAAATCGTATTATTCTCTCTCTTGGAAATTTTATCATCGAATCAGTACACGCATGTGAATTATGATCATATACATTATTGGAACACCCTTACTACGGTATTTACCAGAATTGTACAAAATCTAATTGGTTATTGTTTTTATAACTATTGGAGTCTTTAATCTTTTTTTTTTCTAAAATAACCACGTCATTTAATTTGGCTCCGTTGATATAAAAAACGTCCATTGTGCAATTTTTTAAATTCATGATTCTATAAGTCCATTATATTAACAAAATGCTTTCTTACATTTTGAGCGACACCATTTAGCGAGCCTGTTTTCATCGGGACAAGAGCAGCTATGCTGGTTCGTTTAACTGACAAATTCAGTAAAGAACTGCTGACAATGGACACGCGTTATTGTAGCATGGTTTGTCTATTCCGGTGAAAATACCTGCTGTAGAATTTTTATTTATATTGACATTTTTATATTTCAGCGATTATGTAACAGCGTCAAGTTTATCACGAATAATCCAAGTCGGAACATCTTCGCGGATATGTTAGACAATAAATTTTATTCTGAATATGTACTTGCTGTCATCAACAAGATTATTAATAATAGTAGCCGCTCGTTTGTCATCCACTGTGGAATCAATAAATATTCCATCGCCGTCTATCTTAAGTGTAAAAAACACATAATAAATTTGTTCTTCGCTATTTTGGTAAAGTCATTCGAATGGTGGCTGTTTCTTAATTTTGGTTAATCTGTCAAAGTCGAACTTGGTGATGTACTCTGGTTTTATCGCCAATAATCTTTTTCCTTCTCATAAAGAAAATCTTGTCTCTATTCTCCTCTGATTCTTGTTTTGTTAATCTCTCAATTTCACTCGCGGTTGATACGTAAAAAATTCACACTGTCGTATTAGAGAAAGTAGAATAATATAATGGAGAAAGCTGATAAAATCTTAATCTCCATTAATTTAGATGTCATCCAATATTCGTTAATTACGAAGCGAATATAGCCGGTGCTATACGACACTGCAAGAACAAAGAGCCCATCGATGTTGACGAAATCACGTCCTACATGCGATTCATTGTCTGGAAAAAGATATATCTTTCACACAGATTTGATTATGAGCTTTTAAACTGCGTTATCAATGATGGGCCAGTTATTGACCAAGTGAACTCAAATAAAACAGATAACAATTTAAAAAAATTACATGCCATCACACAAAGTGAAAATACAATACATGGAAAGACATGCAAACACAAAACACCGCGACTAGTTAGTTCAATAAATTTAGAGACCGGAGATAAAAACAATTTTCATCGAAGTACTCTGCTGGAAAAGATTTCGACATGCAATCCATATTCAGTGCAGATTGTCGCAAATTGTGATACTAACTCAGCTACATCAAAATAATTTAATCATAAACAAAATTTCATTACATCCAGTAAGGTGGGTATTTTTTTCCAACTACAATGAACGGCCTGATCTCATTTATACTAAACATTTAGACATTTCCCTGGTCACGTGTTGGAGCTAAAGATACCTGAACGCTATTATGACACGTAGTGTTTCCCACAACACTGTTACGTCGTTGAATGCGCTATATAACTCGCTAGTATTTACAGACAAAAATCGATTATTGTACACGCTGTAGAAAAATCTACCTGTTACATTAAATATAAATACTTGGTAAATAAATTATAAGATCTGAATACGTGTGTATGTTTAATGTCTGTCTGGTTAGTAAGCGCATATGTACATATAGATTATTTTGTCGTATATTCTTAACTGAGACAGTGCCCGAAGTGGTTAATGCGTACATACAAACTTTCGATCGACCAGTGAAAACTGCTTCATGGGTTCGAGTCCCTAAAACGAAAAACGCGATAGACATATTGTCAGCGTCTGCAACAGATGGTAATATAGTGTATGTGGGAGTACCAGCGATGCAATGAAAAAAGACGAGATATATTTAAATGGGTAATTGTAAACTTGTAAAAAACACTAACACAAGTGAAACTTGCCCTGACCCATCCAGAGCCCCCCCCCCCCCAAGGGATTTCATTTAAAGCGCCCTGGGATCACTGGGGTGGGGGGGGGGGAGGAGGTGGGAATACTAGATTAAAAATTAACAAACTAAAATTCAGCCTGGACAACCCTCTGAATCTCTAAAATTTCGTTCTGAAAAATTATTTCGCACTTAGCGATTCACTAGGCGGGGAGGGGGTATTGGAAGAATGATGGAAAAAGAAAAATCTGCTGAATCTCTAAAATTTCGCACTTAGCGATTCAACAATTGTAATGGAAAACGAAAAATATAACAACGACCCAAGATTTAAGAGATCCCCAACTTCGTACAACCTGGTCGCAGATATTTCCCTTTGCTGTTCTGTTTAGGTGAAATAAATTTGCCGGCTATGGGTTTTGTTTTTGTCCCCCCTCCCCCCCCCCAAAAAAAAAAGAAGAAATAATCGGTATCGTACTCATGGTCTTTGGATAGTTTAATGAGTCAACACTACTTGGCTAAAACAACATTTTTTTAGCGTCCATTTTCCAAAACATGGTCTTGATGAAGGGCTTCCCCACAAAATCGGCCGCCATTGTATTGTTTTGGTGTGCCCCCCCCCCCCCATTGTTGCTTTTCTTTTGTTAATTTGAGTTCTAATCGTAGATTCACTATCATACGAGTTTACAAAGATGAGGAAAATGAAGTGGTAATGAGTCGCATTTTCAGCAGTTGGAAAGAATGTTGATGATGTAGGACAATTGTTATAGAAACATTATATGAATTTTAATTTTCTTTACATACAAGCACACGCGGGCACACATACATCGACACATACACGGATTGTATTGTGCTATTCGTAGTTGTTACAGTTGGTCTTCTGTTTTCTTTGGCAAGAAAGTTTACCTGCAGATCAAACTGCCAGAAGGTCATTATAATGAACGTTTATTAACAGATCAAAATATTTAGCAAAGGATCTTTATGTCTGCTAATTTACATGTTTATTTTCATGTTGATTCTTGCAAGTTAAAGAAAATAGATCAATCTACAAGTTGCAATCAAATGGATCGTTCAGACGCCGTAAATAGTGCCAAGCAGTTGGCAAACCTTAAATTAGCGGCGAACTTGAAGTTTCCCCTTCGGCTTTGTTTATGCTGAAACTCTTAAACGACTAAAACAATGCCAGCTCACTCAGACTGACTGGATTCTCAAACACAATGGCACTGTTATACATACATACATACATACATACATACATACATACATGCATACATGCATGCATGCATGCATGCATACATACATACACACATACATAGGGGGGCCCGAGTGGCCGAGTTGTCTAAAGCGCTCATCGTTACGGATCACTGCCATCTCACCTCTGTCTGCGTGGGTTCAAGTCTCCGGCTCGGTCAATGTGGGTACGTGAGAAAGATTACCAGAAACTTCTCGTGGGACGGTGGTTCTTTCAGGGGTTTTCCCTGGTTCTTCCTCTACCATTTATACTGGCCGCCATGTATAGCCTATCCTGCGCTGGAAAATGGCATTAAACCCTCATACACACACACACACACATACACACACACAGACAGACATACATACATACATACATACATACATACATACACACATACATACCTACGCACGCACGCACGCATACACACACATACACACACACACACACGCATACACACACATACACACACACACACGCATACATACATACATACATACATACATACATACATACATACATACATACATACATACATACATACATACATACTCCAGGCAGACGATAATAGAGGATAATTAAGGAGACATCAGCTAACTAGATCCAGATTTCTAATAAATAAGCCAAATGTATTAAACGTAACTAAATTCCTACATCCTACACGAAAAAGCACCTTGATATTACAGATAACAGTAAATAAGAAGTGTGTTTTATATCTGATAAGAATACTATTATTATTTCAAGCAAAACATGCCAAGATTAATATTATTATTTCAAGCGGACCATGACCTTAAAGTAAATTGAATGGACACATGTTTGCAGTTATGTTCCTGGTATTGTGCCTATCTGATATCAGACACAAATACATACCTCTCGCATACAGACTGAAGCGTTAATCTCTACCAAATTACAAATAAAATGCCTATGTCCACTGTCTAGAAAGTAACTAATTAGGTACCTACTTTGCTGAGTAAGTAATTAAGTTATTAACGTTCTAACTGATTAACTGCATATAATACATTGAAGTGTGAATCCACTTGTAACCCAATCTAGCTGACCATGACCCTTTTGGTACAGTACGTGGTATGTGTGCGGGATTGCTACGCCGAAATCCAAAGTTCGAATCTTAACGTTACCTATAATGTAGCATCCCTTCCCTTTACTTAGTTATGCAATATATATATATATATATATATATATATATATATATATATATATATATATATATATATATATATATATATATATATATATATATATATATATATATATATATATATATATATATATATATATATATATTTTATTATTATCATTGCAAGTCAATTGGCTCTTGAGCAACAATACAAGAACATTGCTGAGAAGTATGCATACATATACGAATATCACTAGAATTTATTTTACTTTCCACTTCTTTTAAAGTAAAATATACCATCATGACATAAAGAAAGAAAAACGAACAGTCTAATCTTCCAACTGTAACAGAATAAACAAATACCAGTGTTATATTACAGAAGCAGATCATTCTGATTTCAGAGTTTTATTTGTCATAAATCAATACTATGAAACCTCTTTCGTTTACATACCTTTGTGTGATTTTACAAACCATTTTTTCAATACTTAAATTTATGGATATTCTTTGGACAAAAATAACTTGTACGTCAAATATATTTAACGTCGGGTGTTCAAATAATTTTGTTTTGAAGCCGCAAAATCCATGAAAATTGGTATCCCACTAAAAGTTTAGTAAACTAAGAGATGTATCGCCTATGTTACAGTAATGTCAGTGTATGATATCACTATTATAATACATACGAGAGACAAAGTCCTGAAATCATAAGTGCTGTTAAAAACAAATCTGTGCAATTCGGTTATTTCTTTTTTATTTACATCTTTCAATTTGAAACCTCAGTGAAACAAGGCCTCAGGTATTACGTCAAAGTTTCTTAAATATTATTCACCAGTGGATATACTACCTGTCGGCGATCCATTACGAGGAAAGAAATGTCATTCGTCACGTTTGTGAACCGCGGATAACAGTTACGTTAAAAGCCTACGGGTTATGATTGGCTACGTTTGCAAGATGACTTAGAATGATTTATGGTAGAGAAGGTAACGAAGGCCATTGCACACGTTTACAAGATGCTTGCTATTTAAGCCCGAGCTAACACGTGTTGCCTTAATCTTACAATAAATGTCGGCCGATTACTACAACATATTTTAAAAGCCACAGTTGTGCATTACTCCTCAGATCTTGAAGAAACCAGGATCTGACTTTAATCAGAAGTTAGGAAAGAACAAATTCCTTACAAAAATATCGCTAAAGTCGTAAACGTGTGTTTCTTGACGATAACGAATTTCAAGACTTAACTAAGGCATTAAGCAGTAGCTGTCTTATTTCAGAAGACATCGGAGAATAGAAGACTCAGATAGCAAGTGTACTACGTGGTAATCCACAAAAGCCGAGGTATATGAGCTACAGATACAACAAGCAGATACAGCCCAATAACCGGTTTCTATTAACTTATTAAGGAAGAGTTTGGGTATTCGAACATCTCTATACAGTTGGACTAAAACACACCACTACTTATATTACAGTGACTACTCACAAAAAGAGTCTAAAGAGGAAGAAAGACATATAAGTCATGGCAACGATTACTGTCGAATTCAGTGTGTTGCTTGTGATTGTGACACTCACTCTCATGACATCAGCTGCCATAGGTAAATATATAATTTTTTCAATTTGTTTCTGTTTTCTGTCTATCTGCACTGTATGGCTGTATATTACTGTTTTATATATTTTTTTAGTCGCACCCCCCCCCGCCCTAGGCATGTGCACGTGCTTGCCACATTATTTATACCATGACGGGGACTTGACGCAGACGTTATCCTGTGATCATTTCCTACAATTTCAGCCCGAATCGGTGGAACGGTGAGATTTAGGCATCTCAAAAGTAGATATATCGATGTCTTTGCCGTTACCATTGAAATAACTTTAAATAAGAATGCATCAAATGTGAGTACATTTTACGTATATCATGATAGTGCTTTATACGTACCTTTTATCCTGAATAATTCGCACCACTGGGCCAGATAAGATACGTTTCATTTAGCAGAGACAATAAACCATCACACAACAAAGTATTATCGCAGTACCTCGTTATATAAAAGATACTAAGGAGAAGATGAAAGGGAAATGAATAGACATTCACTTATCACCATTCACATCGCTAACATAGACCCCCCCCCACGCCTCGTTGCCATCGAAATCTCCCGCTACGCCATTGATTGTATTATGTAGGTCGAAATCGTGTAAACTCAAATATGTCTTTCAGCCTTCTGTTTATGGAATTGTATTCCTTTACATACAAATTTTTTTAAGAGAATGCGGAAAAGGCTTGGGTTAAGCACGCTGATGATCCACGTGCATCACATTATTCTGTTTACCAATCATCGTTTCAAAGCAAACGACAAATATTATGTATTAAAAGATTTGGGTTAGACACGTTCAAACACATGACCGCTTCGGTGGCCTAGTGTTTAGAGCGTCCGCCTCGGATGCGGGAGGTCGTGGGTTCGATCCTCGGCCGAGTCATACCAAAGACTTACAAAAATGGTACTAACAGCTACCTCGCTTGGCGCTCATATTAAAAGGTTAGTGTTAGGACTGGTCGGCCTGGTGTCAGGATAATGGGACATCATGCTACATGTCTGCGGTATGATGCCCCAGTGCTAGACATCAGTATAAACTGTCACACAATGCACACACCGTAGCGATATGAATAAAAAATTGTTAAAGCTTCGTCAAAAATCCAAATCACACACACACACGCACGTAAACACATAAAATACAGTCTTTATTCAATATTAACATCGTTTTCAGCCTTATCACTACCGCAGTCATATTTATATTTTCATCTCAGCAGGTTTTCAAAGCGTCTGTGGTATTCAGTTTTTTTTTTATTAATAACTCTCGAAAATATCTTCTCCATTCTCCTAAATGGTTGACTGAAAATTCACTGGCCATAGAGTAAGCATGTGCAACGGAATTATTTTGGTCTCCTTATCACGGTTCTTTATCAGTGTGTCAAGAGTTCAAATAGATATACTAAACTTTGAATTAAAGTAAGTTTCCAACGTTGTCAGTCATGTCAGACATACATATTTAATAGTATGTAATTGATTGTAAATCATGTCAGGCGTATATTGTAATATTATGGAGCTGGCGTGAGGTGCGGCCCGCAGCCCATGGTCTGAGGGGACGAGGGACATTGGACTTAGTGGAAACTAAACATATGCTGTTTCAGATGAAGCAGTAGGTGAAAAGCGTCATAATTTGCGATGGCGATCGATCGAGGTTGATTTTTTCTGATATTGCTCAAGAAAGGTAGGATGGTACTGAAGTAATTACAATGTTCGTCAGTCTGTCAGTCGGTCCATCCGCCAAAAATTTGGTTTTGCAAGTTAAGGAATAGGAATTGTTTGATTTTAACCAAATTTGTCACGCGGATTTATAGCGAATGGCCCTCGAATAAGTACGGTTTGTAGCCTTCACTGTCATCGTTTGCAAAAGTAATAGCCCCGGAAAATGACCATCCCCTTCAATATCGTTTCTTTCTGCGGCTTAGTTTTCTCAATGAGCGTTGATTTTAAGCAAAATTGGCATGTATATGTAAATTATCTGGGGTCGATTTCCAGCATACCATGACATCTTTCTCCTGACTTTGATTTCAACAAATTTACAGATCTTTTTCTTCAACCAAATTTGATGTGTAGTTTCATACCGGGAAATGCCATGTCAAGCATTCTAAGATATTAATCACAGGAATAATTCTTCCTTGATAACACGTCCTCCTGGTATTGAGTTCCGCAGCAAAGCTTTACCAGGTTTCTGTATTTTAAGTAATATTTGGACTGCTGCTTATATTGACAACACCTTGTTTTCATTCGCATCCACGGTTACATTTAAGTTATTCACCCATATAATGTGACCTCGTGACTTTGATTTCTTCCACTTTTCATTCCGCGTGGATTGTAGAGTAGACTCGACTAACGGTTGCACGTGAGAAAGCTTGGCAGTGGTTTTCAGTGGGTCGGTGGATCTTCTCGGGTTTTTCCTTCACCAAAAATACTGGCCGCCATGTACAAACCATTAAGTGCCGAGAAGTAGCATTAAACTCCATAAAAGCACGCAATAAATATTATTATTATTTGAAAATAATGCAACTGCGCGCGCGTATACACGCTCCAGGTACAAATTGTGAGATCTGCCTTTTTGCATATAGCATAAATAGCTTGAATTATAATATGCCATTTAAAAAATATCAATGTGCTCATTATCGGAAATAAATCCAAATTATATATGAAAGCACTGCTTTTGGCATATGTTCTAACAAACAAACGTTTTCCATACAGAAACCATTAATGTGCTAATCTTAATTGACAAGTTAAGGCAGGGCGTAATTCTGCGTATTCTAAACGCCTAATATTGATTAGAAGGGGTTGTGTTTTCTTTGTTTTATTGTACATGCAACACATGTTGCAGTACTGTGCTGATTAGAACAAACTGTGTGTGAATGGGCCCAGTAGATAATGCCCCTTGAGCCATTTTTCTTTAAAACGGAAGCTGCAAGAATCCATTATCACTTTTTTGTCAGAGGAACCTCACCGATCCGGTTCTTTCCATACTATCTCACTAATAGTCCACGAAAGATCTAATACAGTTTCGTTCTTTAGGGACCTACATGGCAAAATTACAAATGGTGCCACTCTGAGAATCCCGATAAATGAATTAGATTAAATGAGATTGACATGTGTGTATGTGAGTTTAGCACATGTTGATACAATTTAGGGAATAATTGAATCTGATGTGAAATAGTTACAATTAGATAACAAAGAATGACCCTCGTGCGGCATTTCACATTAAGGACCGAAAGAATTTTACGCATAGTTTCCAACTGTAAATGATCGTTTCTTTTTTTCTTGTCTTGCAGGTTGTAAGGATCGGTATGTCTGGATAGCCGATGGATCCTATTCATGTAAAGGCTTGCTTGATCCGGCAGATAATGTCGGATTGTACCCAAAGAGGGAGTACTTTTGCAATACGTACAAACTGACGTATTGTTGTCAGACCTGCAAACTGGTAAACGAGGTACTACTACTGCTACTACTACTAGAATATAATGATAATGATAATAATAATAATAATAATAATAATGATAATGATAATGATAATGATAATAATAATAATTAGAAGAAGAAGAAGAAGAAGAGAATGATGATGATGACAATGATGACGACATCTAAATTTATTCTGATAGTAGCATTTGCAAAATCAAACCGTGCACTATAATTTCCAATAATAAAATGTATCATGACCCGTACGATATGTCATACTGATGTAAACACCCCGACATAAGCAACCAATGTTTGCCCGTCTGTGTATGTATGTATGTATGTATGTATGTATGTATGTATGTATGTATGTATGTATGTTAAGGACTATTTTGACGGTTCATACCATAAACAGAAGAAAAGCAAATCAAAACATGGTAGGCTAGTTCAAGAAGTAAATTATGGGTTGATGCTTTGCTGTCTGAATAATATATACCTATCTGTTTGGTTGCAGGAGCTGAAAAAGCAGGAGCTTCAGAAAAAGGAGTTTCAGAAACAGGGGCTTCAGAAAAAGGAGCTTCAAAAACAGGAGCTTCAGAAAAAGGAGCTTCAAAAACAGCAGATACAATCGAAGGAAATCAAAAAGCCGATAGTTGTAAAGAATCAGCTTCCAAATGTGATTATGCCTGCCAAGTCATCTCTCACCAGCAGACCGGAAAACGTCTTCCAGCAGTGGATTAGCACTCTCTACCAATTTTTCAATCAATTAAGCAAATCGAACAATTTGCAGAATCAAGTTTAATACTTTTTTAGAGACCGTTGTTGTATTGGAAATGAGTGCTCAGTTTCTGCTCTAGGAGTTTTATCGTTATATTTTCTCTATATCTCAGTGTAAACGACTTGTAGCATAGATTGAAGGAAACATAAATGCACTGCGTATATTTGTTCGCACCTACGTTGGCGGAAATCAGTACATGGATATCGCAACGTTTGAATTGTTTGGGAAGATTTAATTTATTATATTTTATTTGTAGACTGGAAGGGTAAACGAGAAATTAGGTTTAGAGGCGAAATATCATAACACTAGACACCTCTCCCTTTTATCCTCTAACAATCCGATCACATAGGATAATAGAGTAGGAAATATAATTGAAAGCGCAGATGCCTGTGATGTATTTCTTTTTAACAAATATTTGCACGGCATACTACATCAGTCCTATATTTTAACTGAAAAGTCAAGAAACTGTTTGTTCATCGTCACTTGTTTAATGTTAACTTGAAATCCATATTCTTTGTAAAATTGCTATTTTTTATTTAATTTTTGTCAATATTTATTTTATTAATTTTACTGATCTTTTATGATTGAACTCGTATTGTAGGAGGATTACAGGTTTGATGTTATCCACATTTATATCATTTTCAAGGTGATAAATGTAAATAAAAATAGTCTTAATTAATCGTTTTTATTTTAATTTAAGAAACCATTTTTCACAGATAACAAGAGTGTATGGCTGTAACGCTGCTTATGGAGAACTTATTTCTGATTAGCTCCCTTTATGTATCATTCTTAACTGAATTTTCTTTGAATCGCTAGTGAAGTTTAAGCGAAGACACCGCTACGTTTGATTTAGCCAACAAACATATATAAAATACATGTTATGTAAGAACTATGCCGCTAGGAGTTTGAAAACAGTGGTACCAAAAGTATCCATAAGATCTGGCATTACTTCCCATATTTTGCACATGCTCCATGATGGTAACGAGAAAGGAAAGACGTGAAATTGTTTATAACGTTCATCAGAGATTATTTGCATGATTTTTGATACTATTCACCATTAAAAATCTCCAATATTATTGTATTTTGATATTTAATTGAAATACAATATTAATTAAGATTTATTCCAAAAACGCATCTCTATAACGTCACGCGACTAGACCATGCACTCCTATTCTTGCGGACAGAATGAGACTAGTACGGCCTTTCCGCCATATTAATATTTTAAATTAGGAATTCTTTTTAAATAATTTATTCCAGCAAAACTTTAACGCAATTCACCACTTGTCTTATAAATCAGGTATAACTTTTCCATTAAAAATAATGATTTCTGCTAAATATTTGGTTATACTAATGTAAATTATTTTATTCTGCATTGATTGAAGTTCAATATAGTGATACGGCAGAAATTTATCTCCATGATGCTGCTACCTGTCTAAAAAAGTGTTACTATACTCTTTCCTGCTATTCTCGCTGACTAAAGGGTGTTGTTTCTCTTCTTTTCACATCGACTTCTGTTATGTGTAACTAACCCAAAACAGTATTTATCTCTCCGCAATCCGATTGGATACAACTGACAAAAAACGATCCAATCAGATTCTGGTCGCTCCTTACATTGATCTAGCAAAGGAATTTCACTAACAAGAGGCAGTAACTCTTTCAAACAAAAGAAGGTGCTCAATGGAAAACAATGTTTCAGTCAGCTACTTATTCTCAGGGTCAAAGAGACATGACCCTTAGTTAGTTAGAGTAGATGAAACGAAAACAAATCCTCCATGCTGGAAATGTAAGTTTACTATCGAGAGGTAGGTTATATAAATTGTTTCTGATCCTTTTACCTATAGTGTAATAATTTGTGGCAATGAAATATTTCGACTAACTAATTATCCATAGGCTAATCCTTAAGACAATATTATGATGTTTAATTTTGAGATCTTTTGTAATTCTATCAGTTATTTGAGCTAGATTTGAATTAGAAGTCTTCTAAATTAATAACCTGGTTGCACAACGCATCTCTGCATTTTAATATTCTTTGGACGAAACGAAACAGTGTACTCGTTGTTAAAAGTCATCGCATCAACGATGTCCGTACTGAATGTCTCTCAGTCACAGATTTGTGCACATTTGTGACTGTTCTGACATTTGTGTTGTTTTGGCACACAATTTAACAGCGGGCATAAAGAAGAACACAATTTAGAACAATACAATATAAAAACTTGGACAACTTCTAACCTGTCACTTTTACAACACGCCCTTGGTCATAAATATAGTGGTGGAAATAAACACTTCCTTACATGTAGTTGTAGGTTACAATGAGATAAAATCTGAGTAACTACAGTTTTAAAGATGTCTTTTCGTAGTCGTTTATTCCGACATAATACATCATGCACATTATCAAAATGCCCCTGAATAAAAAGTTTATTTTTTACTGTTAATACATTATCATTAATTTTCATTACATGGAGAGCCAATTATTCGTACGAACTCAAAGTCTGCCGATTGATTGAACCGGTTAATCGAAGTTTCATAGAACATTAGTAAAGAAATTAGAAAGTAATATTGATGAATAAAGAAATAATACAAAAATAAAATCATGTTAATTCCGAATTAGGTATGTTGTCCTATCAGTTTTCAATTTGTATTAATTTTATTATGACTTTGTATCTTAACGACAGCATATATTGTCATAGACCGAGGGTACAAAGCTTTAATACGATGGGTGGGAAGAATGGTTTTTCCCATCTTGTAAATTAAGCATATTGTTAATATCAACGAAAACATACTGCCGAAGGAGTGAATTTTAAATTGGCGATATGGCCTGAATTGTAGAGATCGTGACTTACTCCAAAATATGCATGCAATTATTCATGTTATGTGTCAAGTGCGATCGTCGGTTGCAACTGCGTCACACCACGTTCGATCTCTTGCATGTCGTTAAATACTAATAAAAACTTCCAGAACCTTGTTTCATACAAATTTATCACACTCAGAAATATGTTGCTCACATTAAAAATTCCATCAAAAGTAGCATCGGACTATCACTAAACTTTGTGTCTGCATCAGCTGATTCCACGAGATACGTCCGCAAGCATGATGTCCGAAACTAGAATATATAACCGGTTCCATACACATGTACTAAATTGATAGATTAAATTTCACGTGTTTATTGCAAATACTGGCATTCATTTATGAGTGTGCTTTGAATTGTTACTATTAGTCTATGTATATTCAACCTTGTTGTTCAACGGTACTTGTTTACTCTTCACTCATGCTTTGCAGACTTGGTTAATTTGGCTTTGTTCCTTGACGGACCTACTATACTATAGTACAAGTCTCACGGGTCATGTAGGCATTGAACATCGACTATTTCAGTAATGGCTGTCAATTCTTAGAATTTGATTCTGCATAACTTTAAGTGGCAAGTATTCACTTCATTTGGATTCGTATATATCCATATTCTTTTGGAAGGTAATTATGTAGCACACCTTCCCACCAGAGGTGAATAAGACAAAATCAATGTTAAAGGTCACTAGCCATACTCTAACATTTTGGTTTTTACATTAGATTTGCATTACAGGATTAAAAGTAGTTATACGCGTACAAACATAATAAAAATTGTGAAGTGTTAAGAAGAAGTAATAATTTAATTAATCAAAATAAAAGTAAACAACACTGTTCCTTCCACTTAACTACGAGTTCACACCTATAGAGGACGCCAAACGGAAATGACGTGCATTGATCCCCACAATACGAAATACATGCTTCTTGTTGTGGAAAAATAAAACACTATAAACTATGGATAAGGAATATTGAGATGAAACTCTTGAAAACTAATTTACTGTTCAGCCTTGTGTCGATATGCGTGCACGAGGCACTCGATAGTGTCTTTTTAAAAACTGTTCCTTTATTTCAATTTGTTTTAAATTCCCTTTAATACAGGTAAAACCAATGCTGGCTTGCTTATGTCTGCCTACTTTGTAAATAAAGAAATCGGCACACTTAAAATAATCCCAAGGAACAAAAGTTGGTTTCCTTATGTCGGCCGACTTCATACAAAATCGGCACACTTAAAGAATCCAAAGTCAGTTTCCGGGGTTGGCATGCTTTGTAATAAAATAACCTTTGTATTTGATATCATGTCGGTAAGTTTATGCAATGAGTTTACTGCTCGCTGCCATTTCACCTTAGCTTCTATTTTTTGCCACATGTAATCAAAATAAATGTTCGTATGGTAAATAGTATACACAGCAATAACTTGCATTAATCATACATTTGTAAACCATGCTAGCAAAAATATTATTATTTGTACTCACAGTAAACTTATTTTCACATATTGATTTTTATTTGCGAGATATCGTCGTATAGTTAATCTGGATACTATACAATATTGCTTAATTTGCCCCTTATAACGTATCAAGCTTGAATGTCATGTGTCTGCAAGCAATCGGGTGATATTCCCATCTCATTTGCAACTGTGTTATCTGACATATGCGATAAACACTACAGTAGGGATGCAAACGCCAGCCGGCATCTGCTACATATACGGAGTCTGTGGATATATTTTTTTCTTTAACAAATATCGCATGATGAAAAAAGAAGGAATAAATGATAACAATGCAAGGTTAGTTTCTTTCATTTTATTTTCAAATAATTGTTTTGTTTGTCTCTTTTATTAGACTGTGCAGTGTGTGTATGTGTGTGTGTGTGTGTGTGTGTGTGTGTGGAAGCATGTATTCAACACAACATTATTTCGTTTCTTAAGTCTTCGGACACATACTTGAGAAAAAAAATTCACCATAAGTTCTGGGACAGGAATAAAAAAAAATATCGTCTCCCGATATAGATACGGAAAATAAGGTATATATATATATATATATATATATATATATATATATATATATATATATATATATATATATATATATATATATATATATATATATATATATTAATGACTGATTCAACAGACTTGTACACCTATAAATGAGAAACGTTCCAGATTAATACCTCATAAT
The DNA here is from genome assembly GCA_028554795.2 of Sinohyriopsis cumingii. Lineage (NCBI taxonomy): Eukaryota > Metazoa > Mollusca > Bivalvia > Unionida > Unionidae > Sinohyriopsis > Sinohyriopsis cumingii. The sequence goes on from CM068839.1 coordinate 22,456,830, forward strand.
TATTTTTTTAAAATTCTTTTGAGTTCATATTGGTTGCTTGGCATCCGTCCATCTACGGGAGACGATGACGTAGCTCCAAAGTAAGCTTTTGTTTTATCCTTCTTTCCAGCTCTCTTTTCAGCTTGTTTTATTTTTCTGTTTTCCTCTGCGATTTGAACTCCCTGCCTGACAGTTAGACGCCAGCTGGAACGGTTGTTTGCACAGCTCTCCCAGTCGTTGACATTGATGTTTGCCGTCTTCATATCCTTCTTGCAAACATCTTTGTAGTGCAGATGTGGTCGTCCAGTTGGTCGTGCACTTTCTGCTAACTCCCCATATAACAGGTCCTTGGGAATGCGGCCTTGATCCATTCTCTTGACATGGCCAAGCCAGCGAAGGCGCCACTCGCTGAGAATGGAGAACATGCTGTTCATTTTGGCGAGTTCTAGAACCTCTGTGTTGGGTACTTTATCCTGCCACTGGATGTGCAGAATGCACCGCAGACATCTCATGTGGAAGCTGTTGAGTTTCCTCTCGTGTCTTGCATAAGTGGTCCATATTTCGCTGCTGTAGAGAAGTGAGCTGAGCACGCAGGCTTGGTAGACACGCAGTTTGGTCTTCTCGGTGAGGTTGGGGTTGTTACAGACCCTCTGGTTAAGTCTGGCCATCACTGCTGCTGCCTTGGCAATCCTGCCGTTCACCTCAGAATCAATGGAGAGTGAGCTGGAGATGTTCGACCAGAGGTATGTGAAGTTCTCGACAACTTCCAAGTTGTACCCATCGATGGTGACAGATGGAGGGGAGTCTGCGTCCTGTGCCATGACGTTCGTTTTCTTCAAACTGATTGTCAGTCCAAATTCCTTACAAACGTGGGAGAGGCGGCATACCAGCTGCTGAAGTCCATCTTCCTTGTGTGATGTCAAGGCTGCATCGTCGGTACCTCTGTGACTTTAGTCTTAGCACGGAGACGGGCGATGTTGAACAGCTTGCCGTCAGTCCTGGTATGGATGTACACTCCCTCGCTGCAGTCCTTGAATGCGTACTGGAGAAGCATGGAGAAGAAGATTGCAAAGATCGTCGGCGCAAGGACATAGTCTTGTTTGACTCCGCTGATGACTGGGAAGGCTTTTGATGTTGCGTCATTGAAGCACACTGTGCTGTGCATGTTCTCGTGGAACGATATGAGGACAGCAAGCAGATGTGGGGGGGGGGGGGCAGCCGATCTTCTGCAGGAGTCTGAAGAGTCCACTCCGACTAACCTGTTCAAACGCCTTCGTCAGGTCTATGAAGGCAATGTAGAAGGGCATCTGCTGCTCGCGACACTTCTCCTGCAGCTGACGTAGTGAGAACATCATGTCTACAGTAGACCTGCCGACTCGAAATCCACACTGGGAGTCTGGGTAGACGCGGAACGCTAGGGTCTGCAAGCGCGACAAGGCAACACGGGCGAAAGCCTTTCCGACGATGCTGAGGAGGGAGATGCCCCATTAGTTGTTGCAGTCACTACGGTCTCCTTTATTCTTGTACAAAGTGACGATGTTGGCGTCACGCGTGTCCTGTGAGATGTATCCCTGTTCCCAGCAGAGGCAGAGGAGTATGTGTAGGGGCTGGAGCAGTGCTGGTTTCCGCTCTTGAGGACTTCAGGGGGAATGCCGTCGCTTCCAGGAGCCGTCCAACAGACAAGGCAATCGATGGCTATTCCGAGCCCTTCCAGGGTGGGTTGTGTGTGTCTAGCTCCTCCACAACAGGCAGGTCTGGAATGGCGTCCAGGGCAGTGTCAGTGACATTGTTTTGGGTTGCATATAGTTCGAAATAGTGCTCAACGCATCGCTGCAGTTGTTTACCCTGGTCTGTGATGACTTCGCCCGTCTTGGACTTGAGGTGGGCGGTCTTGTAGCTGGCGGGGGGGGGGGGCCTGTCGCCTTCTTGATACCCTCGTACATTCCTCTTGCATCCCCGGTTTTGGCAGCTGTCTGTATACTGCTGAAAAGGTTCAGCCAGTAGGTGTTGGCACAGAGGCGGCCAGTCTTCTGGGCGTTGTTCCTTGCAATCCTGAGAGCTTGTAGTAGTCTGTAGCTAGGTGCAGCCTTGTATGCCAGGATGGCTTTCCTCTATGCCTCAGTCACGGGCTCCATCTCCTCCCAGCATGCCTCATACCAGTCGACATTCTTTCGCTCCCTCTTCCCGTAAGCTGTGATGGCTGAAATGTACACAGAGTCACGGATATGCGACCACTTGGAGTCATCAGGTGTCACTTTGGTGAGGGCTTCCTGCAGTTTGCTGATGAACTGTTGTGTTTTCTCTGCGTTGCCTGCACAGCAGGTGCAGATGCGTGGGTGACCCTTCTTCTTGGCGTGGTGCAGCTTCTTGGGTAATATTCGCACCTTACTGGCCACGTGGGAATGGTCCGTGTCGCAGTCGGCACTGTGGTAGCTGCGGGTGAGGAGGACACTGGCCAGTTCTGCACGCCTGGTGATGACGAGGTCTAACTGGTGCCAGTGGCGTGAACGTGGGTGTCTCCATGACACCTGGTGGATCTCCTTGCATTTGAAGAAAGTGTTGGTCACACATAGGCTATGGGAGCGGCACATTTTCAGCAGTCGCTGACCATTCTCGTTGATCTTGCCCCTTCCGTAAAAGCCGAGACAGGTGGACCAGGCCACATGGTCAGCTCACACTCTAATATTGAAGTCTCCTAATAAGTAAAAGCCTTCATTGTTGGGGATACTGGATATTGCCTGATCCAGAGCCTCATAAAACTTGACCTTTTCCTCGTGGGTGGAGCAGAGGGTTGGGGCGTACACGCTGAAGATGTTGACCGGGCCTGAGGATGTTGACAGCCGGAGGCAAGGATTTTCTCAGCACCTGATGACGCGTGTTCTTTACGACAAAGCCACACCATGCTGCCTAGATTCATCCGAGGGCTTCCCTTGCCAAAAGAACGTGTAATTGGCTTCCCTGATGTTGCCGCTGTCAGCCAGTCGGGTCTCCTGGAGGCAGGCAATGTCGATGTTCAGTCGGGAGAGTTCTCTGTCAATGACGGCAGTCTTCCGTGCATCGTCGATCTGCTGTAAGTCAGCGGTCAATCCAGGACACATGGTCCTGATGTTCCAGGTTGCAAAACGAAGAGTTGGAGTCTTCTTATTTCTTCTTTTAGTCTTTCCTGGTGCGAAGTTTTGTGGCCCATTTGTCGAGATGGTTCTCTAAGCTCCATGCACCCAGTAAAGCAGGCGGGCCATGGTGGGCAGCACCTTACTGACTGGAAGCTGCCCAGCTTGAGGCGGGCGGTAGCTGTCCAGTGAGACCTGCTGATCTCTTCTACCGTCAGAAGTAACCCCTGGTGCCAAGTTCTACGCCAATCGAGCTTTGACTTAGAACTGGTAAACTGCTACTTCTCGTGTTGTACCGACGCCGTACGACGACGCTTGAGTGTCCTCTCCAGTGGAGCTATGAAGCCTGGACAGGGTGGTATGGAGAAACAGCTGTTGTCCATGCAGCAGATCCCCCCTCTCCACGCAGCTGGTGGGCCCTCTATCCTCTTCTCATATTCACCGTAGAGCTTTTTGCGGGATTTACGATGATTTAGGACTTTCCCATCCCTCACCCTATTCGATCCCACAGCTTCAACCCACTGATTTTTTGTGGTAAACAGGGTCTTTCGGAAAAAGAAAGAACCCTTTTGTCTCATCATCACTCATTTGGTTATATCCACACGCAACACAGTGTACCATATTTGCTGTACAAGAGAACGATCGTAAGTTATATCACATAGACGTTTACGTAGGGAAATTAAACACTTGAATTGCAAGGATGAAGAGAAGGGATAAATATATGTCATATCCGTTTTTGGCACGCGGAAAGTACCGATTGTTTACGGAGATTACCGAATAACTTTTACATTTAAAAAAGCGGATTATTAAGTCTAATTACACATTTTTATGGTGTGCATACATAACAAATGTGTTGTTTTATGACTATAATAATATCACACGTTTGTACAACTTAGGTGGCCAGTTATCGTTTAAGTACGTAGACAATTTTTGGTCAAAATGAATCTAAAGGTGTGATCCAGTACAATCGGTCACAGTGAAAGTTATTCATATTGATAAAACAAATTCGTACTACCCTCGACTGTGGCGATTCCACTCGACGCACTCTTATTTTGACCCAGATTTATTACATGGCCACCATTGTAAAAGTTCATAGCGATATATAAGTTTCGTCTGGAAAGTTTCTTGGTGACAGTTAAGATGCAGAACATTCAGGATTGAAAAGATTTGGGTTAAAGAAAATTAGTGTTAAATTTTAAAAAAAAAAATTATGTTTAATTTAAAATGAGTAAATGCGTATACGTGACCCATGTGAGTTGTACAATACAAATTGTTTATATATTTGATACGGATTGAGTGTAAACGGACAAATGATGATAGTTATATTATATGATAACTCTCTTCCGTTTTTGCCACTGGTTATGGAGTATCTGTTCGGCACAATCAGATACATCCAGCTTCTGGGTCCTGATATGATTGGTCTGAATTACGCCACATTACTAATTTCCGAAGGTGATAAATATTAGCGAAATTCGAAGATCTGCAGATAGCTGTCATCAGTAACAGTGTCATAGACTCTAATCTCCATGAAATTCTTTATTGAGGTATTTACGAAATCACGTTAATTAGCTAATAGATAGTAATACAAGTAAGACAAGTCAACAGAGTTTTTTTTTCTCTCTTATCAAAATAGACGGAAACTACACATGTAGTACAATAATTGAAATCCATTAAATTCAGTTAAATTCGATTCAATGCTATTGATTCAGGCTAAACGCAAAAATAATATTGTACCTGATTAAATATAAATAGCTATCTCCCACCACAATAACACTTTACGGCTAAATTATAAATTACTTATACAATAGGCTATCCATTTCTTGCTGAATCATTAGAATGGGGATACAAAAGCTAGCATACAAAATAATTTGTGTATCACATATATATTATACGTAATCACACATATTCATGTTTTAGTCCTGTATCACATGTATATAATACGTAATCACACATATTCATGTTTTAGTCTTGTATCACATATATATTATACATAATCACACATATTCATGTTTTCATTCGTGTATCACATGTATAGACACAATTGCATGACAAACTAGTAATTAATTCTCATCTATCAAAACAGATATTCCGGATTCCTATGAAAGACATCAAGGTATATAAATAATTATAGAGAATTATACATATACACCAGACAGAACGGAAGGTGCTATTCCTGGATTAAACAGAAGAATGCTTGACTATGGTGGGCAGAATATATATATATATATATATATATATATATATATATATATATATATATATATATATATATATATATATATATATATATATATATATATATATATATATATATATATATATATATATATATATATATATATATATATATATATATATATATATATATATATATATATATATATATATATATATATATATATATATATATAGAGAGAGAGAGAGAGAGAGAGAGAGAGAGAGAGAGAGAGAAAGAGAGAGAATCTCGAGAGTATGTGATGCTTGTCACGTCTGAAGTACCATAAAAGCTATAAATAGACAGGAACCAGTATCTAGGTTACACATAAAAGGAATGTGCTCTGGGAACAAACGATACTAAAAAATTAAATAATTGGCTTATTTGACCTCATTACCCCAAAAAGAGGTGGACTCTTAAAGCATAGTACCTTTCTTGTTTCAAGAACCCTTGAAAACATTTATTATCGCCGCCTGTATTTATCTTTCATTGACCTAATTTGCTACGATAACCCAACCTATCTGGAAAATATTAGACGGTCATGGGGTTTGCTATTCATGTACATCAAATGAAAATTCGGCCATTAAAGTTCATTCTACTGTGGCAATTTATCCTATTTGATCTTCGTTTGCATTTATAGAAGATCTGGAAATAAGAACACTCAATACTAAACAGCCTTATAAATTTGGCTAATACTAATTTTGACGCACCACTTATTTTTATTTATGCTCATGTTTCCTATCCAGGAGTTTCAGAAAATGGAGATGCATTAACATTCCCAGGCCTTATCACAAATTTTTCTTTGGTTCATATATCCATAAAATATAAACACATTAAAGAGAATAATACATTTCTTCATGATTCCATAAAAATAAGCAATAAAAGATAACTGCCTAAGTGGCATTTTCTCTAGAAAAATATACATCTGTACGTTTATCCTTACAAAATCTCACAACTATTGTCTATGGAGCTATGTCTAAATTGGCAATATATATTTTTGTTTACTGCATCTTGACATATTCTCTTTTAAATTAACGTTTCAAACACGTATTTCACTTTAGTCATTATTTATAAATTTTAAACAGCATGCATATTTATTAATAAAATCAAGCGAACAGCCCATAATTTAAAAATAAAAGACTTGAATTTAAAACAAATATTTAAATATTCCTCGCGGGTCTCAATACTATCTTAAAATTTATTTTCAATAAACTAAAGGAAAACAAATAATGTTTGAAGATTTAACACACACGCACATTGATATGTATCTCTGAAATTATTTTTCCATAAAGTGATCCCATATTTCATTGTTGATGTGATGCTCTACCCAAATCTTTAGTTAGTTTCTTGATTAATTATACACGTACATATGTAGCCTAAAAAGATAATATACCAAAATGCCTCTGGCAAGTATAGGTATCATTTATATCTATATTAAAGACGGTGTCTTCAAATAGCATACTAGTTCTTGCCATGATCATAATTGTTAATGTCTGAGTTTGAAAAGCAACCGGTTAGGCAATGAGTAGCCAGCATTTTGCATATGAGTCCTTATTTTACAGCCACGTTGATCGTACTTATCCATACGTATCACAATGAGCGTGATAATACTGAAACACCAAATGACAGTTTGCACATATTGGTAAGATCAATTGCCTAGTTAGATATCAAATTGAAGTTTTCAGTGCTGAATCAGGTATCGAGCATTTATTTCCAAGTCTGTAGCTTTGGCTGTCAATTTGTTTATGAAATAGTTACCAAGACCAAACATCCTATCCGATTCCGGGAAGGAGCAACTTTCTTTCATGATGGCAAACAAGTTAAGACTTCTCTCGTGCGTGGTGTCTACCTTTATACCGTGGTGTCTACCTTTATAGAGATCATACATTCTTTTTCTGCCAGCAACGTTCGCGGAATCGCTCAAAGGTCATTGAAGACCAAACACAAAAAGAACAGTATACAAAGAAACATATGAACAAAAAGCAAAATAGTATGAACACTTATCTCATATAATAATAAATAAAACAACCAAAAGAAGAAAGGTGAAACAAATTCGGATGGAATTTAAAGTTGTCAATGAAAAGGCGCCTAAACAGTACTTTGGCTTTGTTTTTCCATGGCCGGGAGTTCCCTATTAACTGATATGCAATTCACATATCGCGATAGAGAGAACATCTTTGACTCGTTAAAAATTATTACTTTTGAGAATCGGTCAGTATCTGTGAAATTACCTGGAATCTAAGCCGTATTTTACATGGCTTTGAATGAACAAAACGCATTAGGAAACGAAATCATATCTTATATCGCTACTTAGAGAATATCAGTTTTCTGTCAATACACACGAAGCGGAAGTAAAGCGTCATATGCGTGGGTGCGGCCCTGAAATAGGTTAAATAAACCAACAGAATACCAGCGCATCAGTGACGCGTGAAAACCGGTGTTAATACGTGGATATCGTCATATCAATTAACCTAGCCCAACAATTCTGCGCAGGGGTTGTTATGTATGAATACGGTTTTATTTATCTTCCTATAAAATGCTAATGTACACAGATGTATTTCAATACATATACCAATATACAGACATAGATGAGTATTCATTTCGGTTTAATTTTAAACGGACAAATTACATCATTCGACCATACGCAACATTTTCAAATAAATAACCGGCAAATGATCAGTGTATTGTTGTTTAAAAGTATTTTCAAACAGTGTAATGAATGCATGAGTTTTCCCAAATCTAAGATTAATTCCTTAATGGGCATAAATGTACGTAAATATATATATATATATATATATATATATATATATATATATATATATATATATATATATATATATATATATATATATATATATATATATACATACACATTTGCACGAAAATTGATTGTAATAGTTGATATTGTCTTACTCTAACGGGAAACAGATTATAAATTATTTGCACGAAAATTTTAGAAATTATTTGAAAAAAACGTGAATTATAAATTCCAATAATAACAACAGTTAAATGTTTCATTATTTGGTACCATATGGACTAATGCCAACACACCACCATATGCAACCGAGGTTTGTCCATCTATGATTGTATGTATGTGTGTGAATGTGTGTATGTGCGTCATTTGGATTTTTCAGTCTCATATCGCTACGACGTCTGTGGTGTGGCTGTTTATAGTGATGACTAGCACTGGAGCATCATGCCGCAGACATGTAGCATGATATCCCACCCAGTCACATTATTCTGACACCAGGCCGACCAGTCCAAGCACCGAACTCTTAATACTGAGAGCCAAACGAGGCAGCTGTAAGTACCATTTTTTACAAGTCTTTGGTATGACTCGGCCGGGGTTGAACCCGCGATCTCCCGCAACCGAGACGGATGCTCTAATCACACAGTAATGTCTAACTGAGAGACCCATCGATTTGTGATGGACCCTTTCCGTTTACAAATTTCTTTGAATCAAGCATCACTTTCGGAACAGACGGTAGATATGGTTAGAAAGAGTGATTGACAAACACGTGGAACTCAATGTTTTAATCATCCTACATACTAGTGCAAATAAAAATGTATGGGCTTTAACTACGCTGTATGTGCGACTCTCGAGTGTTTAGTCAGTGACGTCATTTGCACAACCGTGCACTCATTCCCATGGCAGCTGTTTGGAAACGTTCCCCCGAACAGCAATGGTTGGTTGGTAGCTTCAAATTGCCGCAGTGCATCATGGAAACATTACGGCGATTCCGTACATCTAGATTCCTGAATGATGATAAGTATCTGCAGTCCCATGAGTACCGGACATATGGCACTGTTGTCAACTTTTTTATTGCCGCGTATTTGGATACTCCATCAGTGTCATATTTAGTAGAAGAATATTAACTATTTCCCGGAAATTATTTCGACTGTTTTGGACTATGAGTAGAAAGAGAATTTAAGAGATTTTCTTTATAGGAGAAGATCGTGTTCTACGTATTAACGATTATACTCAATGAAGTTATGGACATTAAATGTTTTATTTATTGCGGATATCTTTTTCCTTTAATTATTAATGTAGCAAATTTTGTACATCACCCATCTTTAACAAAAGGGAAGCAAAGTGAAGTTTAGCAAGTTTTATCTCTTTGTTTTCTTTTTCATCCATAAACCAAATCTTTAGTCAGTGGTGTTTCTACTGGAAAAAATTATAACTCTTTCTGTTATTCTGAGAACTGTGTTTTTTTTTTCTTACACATTGCTAAATTTTTATTTAATTTTTCTGGACGTTTCCATCTTTCTGTAAAGTACACTGCTACTCCGCGATATGAAAATTCTCTTGTCAAAATCGTTTGTGGATTGCTTGCCTCAAAGTTGTATTGAGCTCTATGTAGGCTTTACGCATCGATTGTTGTTGAAAATGAGAACTCGTGTATGTCATTTTTATTCACGTAATGAAAACACAAAATACACCTTTTATCAACGATGTCCACATTTCCTTATGTGACATTTTCGACGCGAGTTCGCATAAAACACCTAACTTCCGTCATTGGTTGGACAAAGAGTAGGTACGGCGGATCGCCTTCAAAGACTTTCCCTCCTGAATGTCGTAGACGGCTGCTATTAATCGGAAGTTTGGGTTGGACCGGATTACTTCTAATTTATATGCATCAGAAGTAAATTGAATACAGTTTTATCATACCTTTAGGGAAATTTGTAGGAGAAGACATCTCAATTTTGAATATATCAAATAATCAGTTTGATAGGAGACTAAACGCATATATTTCTGTCCTTCTTTAAAACATATTCTACGTTATGGACTAGAATTGCGGTGGCTGTTAAATTTTGCGTTGCGATCTTAGAATTAAATATACGATTAAACTCAATTTAATTTCATTTTCAGACATATCCAAATAAGAAGACTGTCAAATTCTCTGTCTCCCTTTTGATCTTAGTTGTGTTCTGATCGTACTTCCATTCTCATAAAAAATAAACAGATCAGGACAATGATTACAAGGCACCCATACTGTAACATATTTAATGATTTATCGTTGTTGTTGTTGTTGTTCGTAGTTGTTGTTTCTTAAACCTTTAAAAATCGGTTATTATTAATTAAATATGAAAAGGTCCAAAGGCAATCTCTCTATCATTCTCTCTTGACCAACGTAGCAAGGTACGATTGAAAATCAATGAGGATTTGTACTTGGATTTTCGTTTGTGTAATACGAAGATGTCTCTGGACGTATGAATGATGGTAAAAATTAAGTCAAACCGACTAAAAGAAGATCACTTACCTAAGACTAAGTCAGGTAAATAATACATGTTGACCATTATATGTGCGTCAACAAGGTTTCCGAGGCAATTCCTTTGAGGAATATTAAAACTTTGCTAAAGTTTGACTTTACTCAATTTGGCCTTCTGAAATCTATCCAATCGGATCGAATGTAAAATGTTAGGTCTGGTACTTTCCACCTATTGTGCTTGAACTTGACATTCAGCAATTCAAGTCAAAAGTGAAATTATGGTTTAACAGAACTATAATAGAAAGAACCTTTGAGTCTGGTAATAATGGGGTTCTGTCTCTCTCGCTCATTCTTCAGAATTTTTTTCAGATTAGATATTACGACCCTTATAAAGTTAAGAAGAAAATAAATGAGTTAAATTACTAAACAGTTCTCCCGGGATCTAAATAAATTATAGGAGTATCAGTATATTGAAAGAGATAGCCAGGTTAAACATGCAATTAATTTAGTTATACCTGTCTCAATCAGTGAAGATTTAAGTGAAGGAATATCATCGGATTCTACTGATATTGGAGTGACAAATCTTCGGAATTCAGAAATTATGAAAGATCTTGACCAGAAACTTTCACATTGCAAGAGCAAGAAATAAATGGACTTAAACAATTATTTTTGTTTTGAATATGAGCACTTATTTCCAGATGTTCCTACAACAACGAACAAATTTTTTCATGACGTTGATTTGTAAATTACAAACCTGTGAAACAACACCCGTACAGGATGAACACTCTCAAACAGGAATACTTGAAAAAGAAAATTCAGTATTTGCTGGAGAATGATTTCATAGAGCCCAGTAAAAGTGACTGGAGTTTGCCATTCATACTTGTTCCAGAACCAAATAAAACTTTCCGTATGTGTACTGATTATAGGAAGGTGAATATTATGCCATAAACAGATTCATTCCCATTACCTGCGTGGGTTTGAGTCTTGGATTCAGCCAATGTGGGTATGTGAGAAAGCTTGCCAGTAGCTTCTCGAAGGTCGGTGGTTCTTTCCGGGGATTTCCCGGGTTCTTTCTCCACCATTAATACTGGCCGCCATGTATAGCCTATCGTGTGCTGAAAAATGGCGTTAAACCCTACAACAACAACAACAACAACATTCCCATTACCAAGACTCGATGACTGTATTGATAAGATCGGGAATGCCAAGTATGTCACCAGATTTGACCTTCTTAAAGTATTTTGGCAATTTCCACTAACGGAAAGAGCAAAGGAAATTTCGGTATTCGTGGCTCATGATGGACTTTACCAATAAAAAGTAATGCCGTTTGGGACGAAGAGGTTGTCAAGTACATTTCAACGTTTCATAGATATGATTACGTCTGGTCTAGACAATTGTGATGCTTATATCGATGGTGTCATCATCTACAATGACACCTGGAAAGAACATTTAGCAACAATTCGAAAATTCTTTGACAGACTCACAGATGCATGTTTAACAATTAATTTATCTAAAAGTGAGTTCTGCCGCGCTAGTGTACCTTTTTTTAGAACATATCGTGGGACATGGACAAGTTAAACCTATAGATGCTTAAGTCAAGGCTATCTCTGAGTTTCCCGTGCCTGTAAATAAAAAGCAACTGATGCGATTTTTGGATATGGCCGGATACTATGGAAAATTGTGGTCCAATTATTTTTAAAATTCCTCAACCTCTGACAAATTTATTGAGTAAGAAAAACAAGTTCCTTTGGACTGAAAAATGTCAGGAGGCTTTTGACAAGTTGAAAGCTATACTTAAAAGCGCGCCAGTTCTTAAACTGTCTGTTGATGCAAGTAATGTTTGGGTCGGAGCGGTTTTAATTCAAGAAGACGAAAATGGTATTGATCATCCAGTGTGCTATTTTTTCTAAGAAATTAAATAAGCAACAATGAATTTATTCAACAATCGAGAAGGAATGTTTGGCTTTGATATTGGCATGACAACAGTTTGGAGTTTGATATTGGCATGACAACAGATTGAAGTTTACCTTAGTTCATGACAACAGTTTGAAGTTTACCTTAGTTCATGACAACAGTTTGAAGTTTACCTTAGTTCATGACAACAGTTTGAAGTTTACCTTAGTTCATGACAACATTTTGAAGCTTACCTTAGTTCATCTCATTTTTCGATTATTGTGTCTAGTGACCACAACCCCCTTACTTTCAACGACAAGATGAAATATAAAAATCAAAGACTAATAAGGTGGAGTTTGTTGCTACAAGAATATAATCTTGACATCAGGCACATCAAAAGTAAAGATAATTTAATAGCAGACTCACTTTCCCGTGTATAACAACGTATTATTTTCAGGTACACTGTGTGTAATTTAAGTGAGTTCTAATTAACCTCATGGTATAATTAGTATGTGGTAAAAAGAAAGCTTTACCACATAAATCTTTATTTTACTTGGGGGGAGTGTTATGTATATTTGATATAATTATATCTGAATTTAATACATATTTATTGCAATTTAATTGTTGGTTTGTCAGTTTTAATTTTTTTTATTAATGTGTGTTTGTGGGGGTGGGGGTGTATGTAAGTGTGAGTGATTTGGATTTTTAAAGTAGCTTTAACAATTTGTCAGTCCTGTTTACTATGATGTATGTAGTATAGTAATTTTTAGTGATGTCTAGCACTGGGGCATCATGCCTCACACACCCAGTCACATTATTCTAGCACAAAGCCTACCAGTCCGAGCACTAACCTCTCAATGCTGAGCGCAATGCGATGCACCTGTTTGTGTCATTTGACCTTCAGCATCGTTAACCAATCGGAGCGATCTATCTACGTATATATATATATATATATATATATATATATATATATATATATATATATATATATATATATATATATATATATATATATATATATATATATATATATATATTATTATTATTATTACTGTCGGTCATAGGTTTTATGTGTCAACAATGTTTACGTGCACCCTGAACTGTGTCCTGCCAAGACAGAAGACCATTTCATTGTACGTTTTTGACATACCAAAATATTTAGCAATGGCCTATTTATGTTTACCTTTCTTTGCATAATTATTTACGTTTATAATGGAAAATCACTTAATATACACATGGTAATCAAACTGACCATCGAGACGCCATGAATAGTGACAAGCAATTGAAATGCTAGTGTTAGCGACGACTTTCAAGTTCCCCTATATCCTGTCATGTAGAAAACTTACACTGATGCGACCCCACCCAGATTGAATATATTCATAATCAAACTGGCACATACATACATATATACATACATACATACATACATACACACACACACACAGACATACATACATACATACATACATACATACATACATACATACATACATACACACACACACACACATACATACATACATACATACATATATACATACATACATACATACATACATACATACATACATACATACATACATACATACACACACACACACATACATACATACATACATACATACATACATACATACATACATACATACACACACAGACAGACAGACAGACAGACATACATACTCCAAGCAAATAGCAAATAAGAAACGAAAACAAACAGAAAATTTAAATGATAGCTGTATTGAGATGGTTTAAGAAGTCACAAAATAGGTAAAATATAAATGTATTTTACATATCTAAATTGCTACATTCTAAGATGCATCTGGCATAGACAAGATAAAAGACGATGATATGACTGATGACAAAAAATAAAGTGTGATATGATTAATGTCAGTTTTACTACTCTTTGACTGCTAGTTAAGGTTAAACGTTTTATCTCTTTTGAAGAGTTATTGCATTTGATTGGTACTGCTCCCCTATCCACTTGTTCCATGTGTATAGCTATTCCTGAGTCACGTGGTTACCAATCCATGACCTTTGAACGATTCTGGAATCATTTGTAGTTTAAGAAAAGAAACAACAACAATGAAACAAATTAACCCATAACCGTAACATCGAAACCGTGTTCTTGTCTCTGAGTGAAGAAGTACTGACAATAACTTATAAGGCGGTATATATTTTTAAAGCAATACAAAACACAGCGAAATACAAGGTTTTTACGATGTCAGCATTTCTTTTTAAGACGTTTACTGATCGAGTTCGCCCAGAATACTAAAATTCGATCAGTTGGAATCGGTTCACAATTAATACTTCCAGTTCAAAACCCACGAATGTGGTTCTAGTCTATTTTTAGAACATTTTTTCCTCTCTCATTTTGGTAGTGATAGAAGAGTTTTATTTATGCATTTATTGTAGGGATTTAAAGGCAACTGTTTATTCTTGATAATATGAGCTCAGGGTGTTGTTGTCTGTGTGTATTTCTGCGACAGTGCACAGTGAGTAATAAGGCCTTGGTGATGATCCGGAAGTGAAATCTGTGTTCTGTTTACATGCTGCTATGTTGACAGTTCAGCATCTAAAAAAAGAGCAGGTCAACCTTTGACGAGAACTTCACCGTGAAGTCATCTTTGAAGGTATTTTAGATTAACATATGATTTGTATTGATTGTCACACAGTGGAAAGGTCAGTACTGAGAAACAAATGTAGAGAACATATAGTTAAATTAATTGTGTTCTTTGTCCAGTTGCTGGACAGTCCGCAGGTACGGTGGATCTGGTTCCTAAATGACGTAGACGGTGGCTATTACATGGATGTTCGGGTAGGGTCAGAATTGTTTATGATTTATACACATGATATCTAAATAGGATAGTTTACTGGAATGGCAAGCCATTGCTACGATTTTATATTTATGGCAAATGAACTTTCCTCTGTATTTTATTAGCATTATAGACACAAGATTCCATTTTTTCTTTATCTTTTAGTGCAACTATTTAAGGTAAAAAATGTTTTCATGCATACATTGTCATTATACAGGTAAATATGATACCTTGTCCTAGTTGCAATCATTAAAGCGGCATATGATCTCTCACGTGACTGTTGAGAAATTACTTGTATGGACGTTTGAATTAGCAGATTATTGTTGATAATTCCGTGTGGTCATACTGAATAGTGTCATTATGACGGTTTGGGCTTTTCTGTTTTACTTATTGGGGTTTGCTACACGTCGCAGTCTCTACCCCATGACTTTGGCTAGCATGCAGCGTACTTTGCCCAACCTATGCCTGATTAATATTAATAATCCACTAATGTGACCAGTCATAGGGATAGAAGCTTATGACGTTTAGGATAAGGTATATTTGAAAGGTCATGGGGATATAGGCTTATGACGTTTAGGATAAGGTATATTTTAAAAGTCATGGGGATAGGGGTTTATAACGTTTAGGGTAAGGTATATTTTAAAGGTCATGGGGATATAGGCTTATGACGTTTAGGATAAGGTATATTTTAAAAGTCATGGGGATAGGGGTTTATAACGTTTAGGTTAAGGTATATTTTAAAAGTCATGGAGATAGAAGCTTATGACGTTTAGTATAAGGTATATTTTAAAAGTCATGTGGATAGAGGTTTATGACGTTTAGGGTAAGGTATATTTTAAAAGTCATGGGATAGAGGCTTACGACGTTTAGGGTAAGGTGTATTTTAAAAGTCATGGGGATGGAGGCTTATGACATTTAGGGTAAGGTATATTTCAAAAGTCATGGGGATAGAGGCTTATGACGTCTAGGATAAGGTATATTTTAAAAGACATGGGGTTAGAGGCTTATGACGTTTATGATAAGGTATATTTTAAAGGTCATGGAGATAGAGGCTTATGACGTTTAGGGTAAGGTATATTTTAAAAGTCATGGAGATAGAGGCTTATGACGTTTAGGGTAAGGTATATTTTAAAAGTCATGGAAATAGAGGCTTATGACGTTTAGGGTAAGGTATATTTTAAAAGTCATGGAGATAGAGGCTTATGACGTTTAGGGTAAGGTATATTTTAAAAGTCATGGAGATATAGGCTTATGACGTTTAGGGTAAGGTATATTTTAAAAGTCATGGAAATAGAGGCTTATGACGTTCAGGGTAAGGTATATTTTAAAAGTCATGGGGATAGAGGCTTATGTCGTTTAGTATAAGGTATATTTTACAATTGAAAATTGCAAATTATCAACCATAAAAAAGACTAAATGCCTATCTTTTTGTTCGTCTTTATATATGCATTTCACATTTCTGTCAAAGACAACAAGAAACGTACATTTCAAGGAATATTTAAAATAGTATATGCGTGATTTTCTAATGTCTATCTTAAGTGCCATGTTTTAATAATTCAGTATTTAGTATTTGATGAAGACTGGGAGAAGGTAAATAAAGTGCAGTTGTTTGCATTGATTTGTATTTATTTTGTATGTGGGTTACACTGGACAACAAATTTTTACAAAAGTCATGTTACTGAAATAAAATTAGTCAATTCTTATCAATTTTTATGTGCTGAACACGAATATGACAGTCAAATTGCAAAATTGGCTCTAGTTTTTTTTGTAATCTGCAAGAAATTAATGTTGACATAACGAAATGCATTCCAATAGTAAAAGGTCAACTGTAATAGCCTACCTATAAAAAATCAAGTCATTGACTACATATTAGATTTCTTCGCCTGTCTCTTGTACAGCTGTTCGGGAGCATCTCTGAGGAGTGTCCAGCAGTAGTCAGCCAGCATTGTAGTGGACCATTTTCCCTGGTATCTTTGTTCCATTGTTGCGATATCTTGATGAAAACGTTCGCCGTGTTCATCACTAACAATACCACAGTTGCTAGGAAAGAAATCCAAATGGGAATGAAGGAAGTGAATCTTTAGAGACATATTGCAGCCAAGTTTCTTATACTTCATCAACATGTCTTCTACTAGTTCCTTATAGTTTTCTGCCCTAACATTTCCGAGGAAGTTTGTAGAAACTAGGCGAAAAGCATTCCATGCTTGTTTCGCGTCACCTTCCAGCAAGTTGTTGAACCGGTCATCTTTGAAAAGCTCTCGAATCTGAGGACCCACAAAAACTCCCTCTTTAATCTTTGCTTCGCTGAGTCGAGGGAATTTTTCATGCAGGTATCGGAATGCTGGCAAAGTCCGGTCAATGGCTTTCACGAAGTTCTTCATCAAACCTAGTTTGATGTGAAGGGGTGGTAGCAAGATTTTCTGAGCCTCAACCAGAGCTGGGTGTTGGATATTCTTCTCTCCAATGGCTACATTCTGCCTGTGAGTCCATTCCTTCCTCATGTAGTGCATTTCCCTTGCTCGGCTATCCCACTCGCATAAGAAACACATGTATTTTGTATATCCTTGCTGCAGTCCCATTAAAAGGGCAACTACCTTCAAATCACCACAGAGGTGCCAGCTGTACTTGTTATACTCAATGGAATTCAGTAGCTGCCTTAAGTTATCGTATGTCTCTTTCATGTGGACAGCATACGCTACTGGAATAGATGGAAGAATGTTTCCATTGTGCAAAAGCACAGCCTTGAGACTCAGTTTCGAAGAGTCCACAAATAGTCTCCATTCTTGTGGGTCATGAGTGATTTTTAAAGCATTCATGAGGCCCTCAATATCGGAACAGAATATCAGATTACTTTCCTTTCTGAAGAAAGGCTCCAATTGCTGGTGGCGCTTTCGATATGCAGTAATTGTGACATCTTCTTCTAGAAGATTCCATTGTTGGAGTCTTGATCCTAGCAATTCTGCCTTGTTCTTTGATAAGTCCAAATCACGAATCAGGTCATTTAGTTCTTCCTGTGTTATTCTGTGTGGAGTTGATGATGCACCACAGTGAAAATCTGGATCACTGCATGCTGATGGACCAGGAGAAGAACAGGTCGACTCACCTTTGTCTTCGTCAGATGAATCAAGAGAATATTCTGCTGGAGGTTCTGGAATAGGAAGTCCCTCACCATGTGGAACTGGTCTCAATGCAGACGGAATGTTTGGGTAGACTATTCTCGACTTCTTTCGCTTCGTTATTCCGCCGGAAAGAGGAGGAACCAAGCAGAAGTAACAGTCATTTAGGTGGTTGCTTGGCTCTCTCCACACCATTGGGACTGCAAACGGCATTGATGACCTTTTGCAATTCAACCACTGTGAAAGCTGTGTTGTACATGTAGCACAGCATATATGCGGAGCCCAAGGCTTGTCTTGGTCACCAACCTTGCATCCGAAGTAAAGATGATATGCCTTCTTCACTTGAGAATTGATACTTTTCTTCTGGTTGGCAAATGTCACTTCCCCACAAATATAGCAAAAATTGTCCGCGGTATTAACACACTTTCGAGGCATTACTGTTCTTTATTGTACGTAAATGGATAAAATAATAAGTTTTATGTAACAGTAGCTTGAACTGTCTCGCACAACGTCTAAAATATTTTAAATGCTGAACCTATCTGATTGGGCTTTATATAGTACACTGCTTACGTCAGCTTCAGCAGCCGCCTGGCATTAGTATAATAGGCCTACACATGTATAGTACACTGCTGACGTCAACTTACTTCAGCAGCCGCATGGCATTAGTATTGCATTGCATCAGAAAATGATGCAATCAACTGTGGATGATGTGAGCATGATGGTATTATGTAATGTTACATCATTATTCCGGATGTTGCTGCAGTCCTACTGGAGAAATTTACACAGTGAAACATAGAAAATGAGGTATATGAATATCTTCAAAACGAGAGCCAATACAAATTTTTCACGGTTATATTCGTGTTCGGCACACCAAAATACTACAGATTAGGGCCTTTTCAAGTCAGTAATGATTTCACTGTTGACCAGTGTTATCAGAGTGTTTATAACGTTGTTTCATATATTTATACTATTATAAGACTTTGTATTATAAATAAACATCATATAACCTAAACCATTAGTATTTACGAAGAAGTCTTTACATAATTATCCATTGTTGCTTCTAAATTCGCTCTCAGTCGCTGTTTAAATTTGCTACCGGTTGCTCTGGCTGAGACCGTGCACTGACCAAAGACGTAAGCATGTGATTAATGTAAAACGAAACTAATTGGGAAATTAAGGAGATAATATCCAACTATTTTAAGGAGATAATATCCAACTATTTTCAGATGTTTTATGAAAGAACATAATGAGCCCAATACAAATATGTATTACATATAACTAAATTACCACATCCTACAGTAATTTATGTGGCATAGACACGATAAAGCACGTTGATGGTATTGATTACAGTAAATACCAGGTGTGTTTGATATCCAATCCGATTAATATCATTTATACGAAGCGAACCTTGACCATAATGTAATGTTAAATGAAAGTACAAATGTTTGCAATTATGTGCCGATCGGACACATACCTGCATCACGCATACTTACTGAAGGGTGAACCTCCACCGGCCTGCATGTCTGATTGTTTTGATTTGTATTTTAACGTAGCTTTAACAATTTCTGAGTCATATTGCTATTCTGTTTGTATTGTGCCACTTTATAGTAATGTCTAGCACAGGGGCATCATGCCGAAAGCATGTGGCATCATGTCCCACCCTGTCACATTATCATATTACTAGGCCGACCATTAATTAACACTTGCCTCTTGATGTTGAGCGTCTAGCGAGGGAGCTGCTAGTACCAGTTTTATAAGTCTTTGGCATGACTCGGCCAGGGTTAGAACCTGCGACCTCCCGCATACGAGGCGGACTTACTAACCACTTAGGCTACCGGAGCGGTCGAACCTAGACCGGAGTGCATACCATGCCTTTGTCCACTGACGGTGAAACAGTCTGCCGATTCCACCTTTTGAGGCAGAAGTTGTTAAAATATCAAATGATGATGCAGATATGGTTTCAAGGTATAGATTGGTGGTAGCTAGTATAATAAAAAGCCTGAACTGATTTTCTAATAAAAAGTTTGTTTCAAGGAAAACAGTAAAACAAGGCACGAGTGCGGAAAAGTATGCTAGAGATTGTTACGCATTGTATTGGTTTTTAAACGGTGACAATTCAGAGATAGAATACATATTTTTCAAGACAACATCGTTTAGAGTACCTTCAACACCACTTAGAAGTAATAGTAACAGCGAATCTGCTTCAAAGGAACTAATGATAACCGAGTGGAAAGCGGAACTACGTTATCTTACTGCGAGAGTTAATGGCCTGTAAAACGATCTAGTTAACACAGCAAAACTTATCCAAGTACTTCACGAAAAGATTACCAACTTCAGAACGGAAAATGCCCATGTCAGATTTAACTTTGTAAAATTCAAAGCTGAAGTTGACGCCAAACTTACAGTGCTTGATGTTTTCAAGAAACATGCATCAAGCAGATTTCATGTCCTCAGTGAATTAAATGAAGCTAGCAAAAATGTTATTATTATTTTTAAGGCTGGAAAGGATGGAAACAACTAGTTCAAAACTGTCAAGTAAAGGGTCTCATATCATCAAAGACAAAACATTCTCCACAAAAAGACAAACACCAATGAAGTGGCAAACTCACCAACTAACGAGTTGACAAACCCACCCAAAAGAAACGGCTATCCCGGCAGATGGAACGGGCTCTCAAACATAGATGATTGTTAACGCGACTAACAACTCGCCCGTCCGAATTAGTGAAGTCGAGCATACCTCTCTTAAGTATGCACAGGCTGTTGACGGTGGTTTACAATCACTGCATAAGCCAGGTAATTTCAGTGCGGCGACGATACCGTTTAACACCGATAGAACATCCATTAATAACATATCTGGGGACAGATGTAACCAAATATACGCAACCCGTAAAAGAATAACCAACAGAAAGAACATTATTAGTCAGTCTTACACATATAGATGGTTACCAAACAAAAGACAAATACACTACACTTAATAAAATACCGAGGCATGCGAACAAAACCAACGATAGGCGTGAAACATTCGATATATATGAGAAAAATGTATCACAGACTAATAGCGATGAAAGAGATGATCAGCTATTTATTGGTTCAACACGGCTCAACACTGTTAGATATATTTTGGGAAACATTGATAGCAGATCTTCACTATCGGGAATATTATTGTACCTGGAAAGCAAAGCAAAGGTTACATCCGACAAGAATACGAATGTTTTGCAGAAGGAATGGTAGAATCATCATTGTTAGGATCAACATTCCTGATGAGGAGTCACGAATTGTAGAAAATCCAGATTTTATTTGGCCGAGCGGTGTAACCTGTGAGAAGTGGATGATAAGAAACCAAGCTTCGTTCAAGATATGACAGGAAATGTGTTCAGAGGAACGGTATCACCCGGTTCAGATAGGCACACTAACTATCATGACGAAAATTCAAATTTATACGGCAAAAGATGGAACAGAATAAAAGCCATAATGACGATGATGTTGATGACCATGATTATCACAATGAATATGATGACCGCTGTGACTCTTGACATGCGAAATGAAGATATTGTGATGCTCAAGGTGTTAGTATGTTCTTAGTATGTTGTTAGTACGTTGTTATTACGTTGTTAGTATATTGTTAATATGTTGTTAGTATGTTGTTAGTTTATTGCTCACTCAAATTCAAGCAGGTTGTGACCTTGCCTTTTTTTTGTTTTGTTTCTTATTGTAATGCCTGATAATGGTCTTAATTTAGTTACTTGGAACGTAAGGAGTATAATGTCATCTGCACTCTTTGCATATAATTTCCTCGATCTATTACATACTGCTATAGCAGTCATATGTGAACACAAGTTAACAAGCCATTTAGAAATATTCTTGAATACATTTCACGATAAATATACAAGCTGCACTAAAGTAGATGATAGTGAGTACGATGTTAATACTAAAGGTCGAAAAAACTGTGGTTATAATGTATAAGGCGCATCTTCTGTCAAACAATTAGACTTTTGGTAAGAATCGAATCGGAATAACTGATCTAAACATGGCTTCAAGACTTCTGCTTTTCGTATTTGACACTAATATTCCTGCCGATGACAACCTTTATTTCTAACAAGAATGTATGTACTATCTGGAGTCGTTGTACGATGTGCCTCAGTTGGCGAAGTAATTCTTTTGGGGGAATTTAATGCCAGATACGATGAAATTTCCCAGTCTTGGCGCACACGATGCAGAAGCCAGTAACTAACAAACTTTATTCACAAAGAACAACTGAGTGGCCATAAACAAGACAAAATTGAACGAGGGATTGAGTTACACATCTGAACAAAAACAAATCTTGACTATTTGCTTGTCGGCAAAGGTTTGCTTCAGTATGTAAAGGTTGTGAGATCTTTGCAAATCAGGATACGTGTTTGGGGTCAGATCACCTTGTATTGTAGAGTAACCTCTATGTCCTAATCGCAGTATATTCCTACTCTCCATATATATATTTCCCTTCATGGCACACAGTGTACACAAGAAGGTTTAACTCTTACCAGGTAGAGGGTGACAAAGGAATAAATTAAATTATTATATTCCATGAAATTGTTTCATAGATTTTTACCATTATAAAACATTCTATTATGAATAAGAAGCATACCTAAACCATATATATTTATGAAGAACTCTTTACATGATATTCCATAGTTGCCACTAAATTCGCTCAGTCTCTTTTTAATTTGTTATCGGTTGCATCGGCTGAGTCGGTGCACTGATCTTAGATTTAAGCATATGATTAAACTCAAGCTGAACCTCATTTTCAGACCTATTCAAATAATACGTAGGTCAAAATTACGTGTGAATTTGAGTTCTAATTGTAATCCCATCAAAATTATAATTTTCCAATACTAGGAAACTAAAGTGGTAATTAATCGCATTTTCAGGAAATGAGAAGGAGGTAAATGATGTAGGAAAATTGTTATCGGAAACTTCAGAAAATTTGCATTCGATTGTAATATATATATATATATATATATATATATATATATATATATATATATATATATATATATATATAGAGAGAGAGAGAGAGAGAGAGAGAGAGAGAGAGAGAGAGAGAGAGAGATATGGCACCATATAGCCGCCATTGTGCTGAGGTGCCTTAAGACGATAATACGTACGAACATACTATTATCAATATGTACAGTTTCAAACAAATAATTGTTATAATACTGTAGAAATGAAATGTGTATAGAAAGAGATAATAAATAGTTGACATACTTAAGCAAAGGAATCTTAATGAACAAAGTAAAAATATTAACCAACAGGAAAGAAACACAAAAAAGAAATAAAAAATACACCAACCTCCACTAATTATCTAATTAAATAAGGACTAGTCCCTTCCAGATATTCTATTTATTTAGTAATTTGCCTGCGAATAAGAAGCAGAAGAGGAATAAATATATTTAGTGAGAATCTGATATTGTGCCAAGTGCTAAAAGTGTAATATTACGACACACAAGTACATATAGAATATATGAGCGATCTTTTTATTGTCACTTTCGTCTAGCCACACACACACACACAAACGCGCACACAATATATATATATATATATATATATATATATATATATATATATATATATATATATATATATATATATATATATATATATATATATATATATATATATATATATATATATATAATGAAAAGTGATTTGCATATATAAGAGGGGATTCAAAGTTTTTCTTCACTGAAAAATATGTTGCAATAAAATGTGAAAAGAAAGAAATATTTATGATGCTTTGGAAACAGTGGAAGGCATTATTTTATCAGTAACTAAATAAAGTGCTATAATACAAATGCACGTGCTTTTTTTAGCATGATGTAAATTATAATCTATATGTTTGTAACGTATCATGTCACTCCATGCCTGATCAAGGGATACAATCTGCAAATATCTCTCTCTCTGTCTCTTTCTCTCTCTCTCTCTCTCTCCCTCTCTCTCTCTCTCTCTCTCTCTCTCTCAGTGAAGAAACTTTTTGTAAAGAACTCATTGGTACCAACAGTACAGATACATATTATATTGTATGTAAGTATCGCCTATATTATATCAGTTAAGGAATCAGAAAGGATGATACTGTAGTAGGTGAAATTTCCAAATGGAAGGGTCCTTTATTAGAGTCCTATTAACATTAGTACCATCGTCCTGAAATCCTTCCTTACTTGATATGTTTCATACTTTTCATCACTATTTGATTTAAAACTTAAATCACTTAAAAATTTTGATTTTTCTAAAATTCGTTGGATTACTCATGTACCGACTTAATTATTTTGACATGCCAAAATGGATATATACGGATCTAAAAGCCTCGATATGATAGGAATTTTTTTTTGTTGTGGAACAATAGAGACGTTTATTAGAAGGGGAATTTTATTTAAATAACTACGGTAATTTCCTTTTCCTAACATATATCATTAAATTAATGAAAAGATACGTCTAACAAGGGTTGTTAAAAAAACCAAAATATAAATGAAAATTTTAGCAAGCTCGGATTTGTACCTTATTCACTGCATTAAAGTCCATGCATTTAGTGGCTATTATAAAAAGGATGAGAGAGGAAGTCCTATAATAATATGTGCTGATAAAAAATAAATCAATTAGATGATTTTCTCTTGGTTGTTTTTGTCCTTTTTTGATACGCCTATGAAACGATACCTTGATTATGACGTCAGGTAACCTTAAATTATTGGTCACCATTGGTAGAGAAATCCCCATCCTACCTGTTTGCGACAATGTCAACGGAGAGACAAGTATGTCATTCGTTACGTTTGTGAACTCCGGATACAATTTACTTTAAAAGCCTACGGGTTTTGGATGGCTTCTTTGCATGTTGACTTGGGATGATTTATAGCAGATAACATACAGAGGCTGATGACACACCTGTTTATAAGAAGCTTTCTATATAAGACCCATCTACCACTTGCTGACTTTATCTGACAGTAGACGTCGACCAATTACTACAATATATTTAAAAAGCCACATTTGTGCATTCCGCTTCAGATCTTGAAGAAACCACGATCTTAACCTAATCAGTAGTATTGAAAGAAAATAGTCCTGCCACTTTTTTATACTAAAGTCGTAAAATTGTGTTACTGGACGATAACAAATTTGAAGACTGAAGTAAGGTATCAGGAGTAACTACATTAACTAAGAAGACATTGGAGAGGAAGAAGACTGAATCAGGAAGATTGCTACGTGGAAATCGGCAAAGGACAATTTTTTTTTTTTATATAGAGAGAAGTCGCCCAATAACGGGTTTCTATTAGCATATTAAGTGAAGTTTTTGGATTTCTCGAACCCCATTTCAAATTGTACTTCAGCACACCACTACTTTCATTGCAGCGAATACCCAACAAAAGAGGATAGAAAGGAAAACAAGGAAAAAAGGCATGCAAGTCATGGCAACACTTAGTATCCAGTTCCGTGTAATGATTGTGATTATGACAGTGACATTCATGTCATCAGCTGCCACGGGTAAATATACATTTATATGTCTGCTCTTAAGTTTCATTTCCAGTTTTCTGTCCATCTGCAGTCTTTATGGCTGTATAATATTATTTCGGTGAGAAATGATGTTGGATAAACAGATAAGCAGAATTGCCTCTGGAAATCTTTTTAGCGCATAATTAGTGTCAGCAAGTAATGGTAATAGGTTACGTACTGACATCTACCATTATTCTGATAAATGGATCTTTAAATGCCGTAAAGCCTTAAATAACTTCTGATTGGGTTTTCATACCATTTACTTAGTGTATCAAGATCTACAGTATTTAGAAGAATCATGTTGAATTCGCGGCCGATAACAATTATTTTAGATCTTAATCATATTGGCTCCTCTGATTACCTGCCAGAGGACGTTCATAAGCAAATTACCTGCCAGAGGAGGTTCATAAGCAAATTAACTGCCAGAAGAGGTTCATAAGCTAGACTAAGAACATCCTGTCGATATGACAAGGTAACGACAATTTGATAGCTCACTGACCACTCGTCACCAGCTAGTGGTCTCTATTTTCTCACAAGGATCCTGTTAATCACAATATAACAAATCGGTATTATTTCTTACTAATCTTTTCGCCTTTTGATGTACATATCTCTCTCTCTCTCTCTCTCTCTCGCTCGCACGCTCGCTCTCTTTCTGATTTTGGATTTCGCTTTATTCTCTCTGATTTTGGACTTATGTCTCTCTCCCTGTTTCTGCATCATTTCCTTGTGAAGCTGAAGCTTTCTTAGCTCTTAATTCCGTCTGTTTTTCAAAACTGCTATTCTTTTAATTTCCTTTCTGAAACATATATAAATGTACTAATCCTAACAAAAGTACTTTATAAAAATTAACATCTTTTCCACAAAATATTGGACCAAAGTATTTTTGATTTCTTGGTTCCTTAAAGAAGCAGTCAATTCTGAATACAAAATATCAATATTGAATATGCTGATGTACCAGTAGCCTTGGATGAACTAATGTACCAACAGTATCGATGAAGAACAAGGATATAATCCAGAATGTCTACGAATAAATTGACAGTAGTTCCAAATTTGTTTTATCCTAGTGTCGATAAACACTTTGTAAAATTCCAGTGAATAATTTAGATGAATAAATCCTCTCATAATATAACTGAACATAACTACAGTTGTTGAAATATGAATAAGAATTTAAAATATGAATAAAAATTATGATGTAAACAACTGTATACGCCTCCACTCTTGACCTATGTTATAATAACAAATTTTCTGAAAATACTATGTCATTCGTAAATAAGGTCAGGTGTATTAGCTTGAATTTGAACAAGCTACTGATCAAGATCATGTAGACCATGGGTTTTACTTCAAAGGGTAAAACCAGTCTCCTGAACTCAGATCCTGGTAAACATATTTGCTTATTAGTGATACTTATCTTCTTAAAATATCCTGTATAAATAGACAATAAATATCTATTTAATACGTTGTTTAAAAAATGACCCCTGCAATATATAATCATGGGCGCACACAAAATTAAAAATAAAATACCGATATAAATAACACAACGTTTCCTGAATTTCAATTCCACTTCACTCTTTTCACGATTAAAATTACAAAAAATGTGTCCACCCAAGCCATTAATGTATCTCCATGACTGGTTTCTTCCGAATTTATTCTTCCTTAAGTATTTAAGATTTCAATAAAATTTTATTTGGGTTTTATATTGATGGGACACTGAATGAATTTAATTTTCAGCGTTGTACGACTTCATTTATAACAGTTATAACCCCCACCTCGATTTTCTCTCCTTCTTGCGAGGAATTCGGTTTTGCAGCATAACTCTACCAGGGTTTGTTCGTTTTCAACTGAAGTTCATACGATACTTCTATTTTAAAGGGGGCAAAGTTTGATTTTCAGCGTTTCATATGGTTATTTACAGGCGGTATGAATCCTTACAGCGGGTCCTACTTACTTTGGTTTCTGTGGGACAGCTTTAACATGTGTTGTTACATTGTAACAAATTTGGCATACAGTGATATACTGACCAGAGCTTTAATCCGTTTGATTTTCGTAAAATAGCATGTATAGTAATAAGCAAAAAAATAGCTATTTATTGAATTGTCCACAAAATGATCCCTAAAATATATAATCATTGATTAAACATTAAACACACAATATAGATATATAATTACACAAAGTTTCTTGAGTTTCATTTAATTTATGTATGCAACATTATATCATCTATGTCTTTAACTCAACGTCAAACATTCCAAGATTCCATTTATATAAAGTATTCCCCAACCCCCAATAATGTGTCTCCATGACTTTGGATTTTTTCGCATTTTATTCTTCCCGAGGTTCTTAACATTTCAGTCACATTTTGTTTTGGGGATATCATTATTACTTGGAGGTAAGCTTGTTTTCTTTGATATGACTTGAGGACATTGGTGTTCACCATTGGGAACTCCTGGTTGACATGATGTTTTATTTGTTCTTTACCAAATATTTAGTAAGAAACCTGTGTAGTTTTACAGCTAAGAACGTTCAGGAAATGAATTAGATTAAAATATGACCCTCTACCTGGTGCTATTTTTGTATTGTCTGGCGTTTTTACTTAATAATAGTGGTAAACAAAATTGCTCATTCCTAATCGTATCATCTGACTAAAGGAATCAGTATTTTAGTTGTGTTCAGTTATAATCTGAGAGGATTTATTTACTTCAGTTATTCATTGGAATCACAAAGTATTAGTTAATACTTTCCTACTAAAACACTGTTTTATAAATTATTGTGAATTAATTCACAGACATTATGATTATATCATTGTGATACATCAATGATATCAGCACATCAACAATATTCCAGTTTATTTTGTACATTAGTACATTCTAGATAGGAATTCATTCAGAGCACCACTGGAATTCATTTGGCATACTCTATGCTTTTGGACCTTTGATAGAACGTTTAGGACTGTTTGAGATTTAATTCACAATAAAGCAAGTTCCTTTTAAATTTTCATTTGGGAAATAAATTATTTATTGAATTTGACTAAACTGTTGGTTATGCCTCTCTTCTGCTACGTAATTGAAGACCATATAATCGAAACAGTTAGGTATGTCCCTTGATTGTCTTTTCTCCTAACATGGGTGTCCCAACACAAGATCTTAAGATGTTTAAGACCGTGTCTTAGAACATGTAATCAGAAGGCTCCTTTTGATATGCAGCCGTTCTATAACGCTATTAGCTGTTCTGCTTTCATTTCTTCTGCATTAAAATCATCATCCTTATCATCATCATCATCATCATCGTAGGGGTCTCAGGTGGCCGAATGGTCAAAGACACTTCCTTTACAGATCAGTTA
Organism: Sinohyriopsis cumingii; assembly: GCA_028554795.2. NCBI lineage: Eukaryota > Metazoa > Mollusca > Bivalvia > Unionida > Unionidae > Sinohyriopsis > Sinohyriopsis cumingii. The sequence goes on from CM068839.1 coordinate 22,486,021, forward strand.
CTTCACCTGAATTGGGTCTAGGACCGGTCAATGTCGGCATGTGATAAAACCTGTCCATAGTTTCAATTGGGTCGACGTTTTTATTCGCTGGTTTTTCCTCCACCAAATATACTGGCCAGCATGTGTGGCTTATCGTATGCCTAGAAGTCGTTAAATTCCATAATACTAAGCCTGAATCTTTTTGGCATTATTTTTCTGGTTGTTGTTGTTGTTGTTGCTGCTGTTGTTGTTATTATTATTATTCCATCTTATACAAACCTGCAAATTTTGAGCATTTTTCATTGAAATTAAGAAAGGACGAAATAAAAACCTTACTATTCTTTCATTAACCTGATGTTTTCTATTCTTTCATTAACCTGATATTTTCGATTCTTTCATTAACCTGATATTTTCTATTCTTTCATTAACCAGGATCTAGAACGATTCTTGCAGAATAGTAATGTGTCAAATTCATCAGAATAACACAGTCTAGCGCTGATCACTGTTCTGATTGGAGACCCACTTAAAACGTACGTCTTCAGTTGACGTCATCAACATAACACTTCTGGGAAAAGAATGTCTGTGTTATATATTAGATGCGTAAAATAAAATCATAAAAAAAAACATGAGACAAAGCGTAATGTCCAGTATGGATATCTTACAACAAATTTGAATAATTATTTTACTGTATTTTTAAAAAAATATAAATTAACTACAGTGGAGCGTATTTTCTAGATTCTAAAGGCCTAATAGGGATTAGAAAGGGGTTGTGATCTTTAATGTACTGGAATATATGATGCAGGTCATGGGTAAAAATTCTGTGTGAATGGGCCCAATAGACAAAGCTTCTCGAATCAATTGCCAACAGCCATTATGCCTTTATTAGTGAACTTCACAAACCCGGTTCTCTCCATTCCATGTCATTAATAGGACACGACAAGTGCGACAGAGATTCATTTTGTTTAGGGACCTAGACGATAAAATTAGAAATGGTGTTACTCTGAAGACCTTGATAAATCAATTAGATTAAATGAGATTTACATAATCATGCACGTGTGTGAGTTTTCATAAATTTGCACAACGCAGACGGTTGAATTAAATCGGATGCGAGATAATTAAAAATAGATTGACCAAGACTGATACTCGTGAGGTATTTCACATTGAGATCCGAATTAATTTTACGCATAGTTTCCTACAGTCAATGATATTGTCTTTTTATATGTTGCAGGTTGTAAGGATCGGTATGTCTGGATAGCTGATGGATCCTATTCATGTAAAGGCTTGCTTGATCCGGCAGATAATGTCGGATTGTACCCAAAGAGGGACTATTTTTGCAATACATACAAACTAACGTATTGTTGTCAAACCTGCAAACTGGTAAACGAGGTACTACTACTACTACTACTACTACTGCTACTACTACTACTACTACTACTACTACAATATAATAATAATAATAATAATAATAATAATAATAATAATAATAATAATAATAAGATGATGATGATGATGATGAACTGATTCTGATAAGAACATCATAGAGACAAAGATAGCTTAGATATGTTATATAGAAACTAAAATTTGTTTACATGCATGTCTAATAACAACACGCAAAATATCATGATTTGTATGATTCAAATATCGGTGTCAATACTTCAATTAACAACCAGTTTTTGTCCGTCTGCTTATCCAATTCTGTACAAAAGTATATATTTTTGTAAGTATGTATTTGTGGCTATTGTGGAACGGTTGCTGGCGTAAAAGAACGGAGACAAATAAAACAATGTTGGCTAGTTCTGACAACTTTATTTCCAAGATGGGATATTATCGTTTTGATGCTTTACTATCTGAACATTATGTACATTCTGTTTGATTGCAGGAGCTGAAAAAACAGGGGCTTCAAAAACAGGCGCTACAAACTAAAGAAATCAAAGAGCCACTAGTACCCGAGAGCCAACTTCCAAATGTGATTGTGTAGACCATTTATCTCTCACTAGCGAATCAGAACACGTCTTACAAAATGGGATTTAGCACTCTCTACCAATATTTCCATCCGTTAATGAAATAGAACAGTCTGTAGAATCAAATGTACATTTGCAGAGACTGATTTTTATATGAAGACTAGTGCTCAGTACACCGTTAGAGGAATTGTTTCTCCAGGATTTTTATTGTTAAGATTTTTTTTTCTGTGTCTCGGTGTAAAGAACTTGAAGAAAAAAAAAAACTTTATACATTTTATTCTCACTGCTTTGGAAGAAAGCAATACACGGATATGGGGAGATTTTGTTCAAGACGTTTTAAGCGGTATACTGGAACGGTAGTTAAAAAAGTAGGGTCATAGGCGAAACGTCGTGTCAGCAACACATCACCCACCTTTATTCTCCTCTAACAATCCGTTCACATAGAATAATTTAGTACTGACTGCCAGCTTTATAATAGAGCAGGAATCATTATTCAAAAACATGTGGTTGTGACCTGCCTCTTTTGCAAAATGTTTGTATGGCATACTATATCAATCTTACATTTTGACAAAAGGTCAAGAAACAGCTTGTTCTTCGCGACTTGTTTCGATTTTGGAAAATATATATTAAGGCTCGAGTTCATGACATGTTTCTACTCCACATACACGTAATGGGTCAAGTTCTTTAAATGTTAATTTGAAATCCCGATTCTTAGTGAAATTGTTGTAAATTTTATTTAATTTTCGATAATATTTATTTTATAAAGTTTACTAATCTTTTAGCATTGAACTTTATTGATAGAAGGTATATATGTTTGATATCATCTATTATTTTCTCGTCTGTCTCTTTTGCTTTTTTCTGACTAACTTCTTTTATCGTTGATGCTTTGGGGATTAATCGCAAGCTAAGGCCCGCTAGCTTAGGAAGGTCTTTGCTTAACACGTATATTTAAAAGAAAGGACTTAAGAACTATATATCTAGGAGTTTGAAAACAGTGGAACCAAAACCACATAATCACAGACATTATCTTCCGATGCTTTGCGCATGCTCCATTATGGAACCTAACGAATAAAGAAGATAATACCTTTATCAGAGATTACTTTCATGGTTATGGAAATTATTCATCCTCAAAAATCTCCAAGATTTGTTTTCTTATATGTAATTGAAATAAAATATCAATTAATATTTCTTACAACCATGCGCACAAAATGCAATACGTCACATGTTCATAACGTCACGTGCCCAGACTGCACGCATCTATTCTTGCGGACGGAATGAGACTACTACGGCCTTTCCGCCACATTGATTTCTTTATTAATATGAATTCCTTATTGATAATTTATTCCAGCAAGATTTACACCCGTTTGACAACTCTTTTTATAAAAGAGTAATATCCTTCTTTTTTTAAAAAAACAGATGGTTGTTAAAAGCATTGTTCTTTGCTGTGAATTCTTTTTTTCCTATTTGATTGAACTTTTTATATGGCGATTTAACAGAAATTTACGCAACCACCTGTCGTCAAGGACATTGTCATTCTACTTTTTCCTGCTATTTCGTTAACCAATGAATGTTGATCATCTTCTTTCCACATCGACCCCTGGCATACGTAACAAACCCGAAATATATATGGACGGATACTTGAAATAAAAGGATGCAACCAGGTTGCTCGTTTCATTAACCTGCAGGATATTCGCGAACAGTTATACAAACTTCAGTAGACCACGATACTTAACGCATGTAAATTTCCACAATTTAAACCGTTGACACAGTTTTCTTTTGAATCAAGGCATGTGGACATTAAGGAACACGCCATACTGAAAATCCTTCGTAACTTTGAGATCAGTCCTACAGATCATACCTCGCATGTGAGTCGAGAGTTCCTATTCGGACCACTTTCGCATTTACGACACAGTGATTGACCGAGAGGCTACGACTGGTTGAACATTTTTTCATTCGTTACATCTCGGTTAAACCTGCAGTCAATTGAATCGCAGAAATGGCCAAGATAAACTTAATATATTGGGGTTTCTTTCTGAGGAAAAATATAAGGCCAAAAACATATAAGTTTCTGTTAATTTCTGCGCCGTCTTACATAATAGGATTATTTTAGTCTCACAGAAACAGCCCGGTAGTTCCGAATATCTAACTCAGTGGTTCCCAAACTTGTTCAGGCCAACTTCCCATTGGTTATCCTCAGCGTCCCCTACCTTAGCCCATAACAAGCACTATTCAATATTGGCGCACCCTCTCCCTCGGTAATCCCACCGCCCCCAAACGTGGAGGTACATCCTACTTTGGGAACCACTGATCTAACTCTAGCTGCTCAGTAGATTTTGCTACCTATAGGCAGTAACTCTCAAACTCAAGAGGGTGTTCGTGGAAAACACTGATTAGTCCAGCTATATATGCACAGGGTCTATTTTGGAGAGGTATACTGTACAACTAATTACCAATCATTTTACTTATTATATTAGAATTTGAAGCAATAATTATCCAGAGGTGACTACTTAAGGGTGGTTAGTCATGTTTAATTTCGAAACGTTTTAGTAATTATATCGATTCTTTGAATCATATTTGAATTATTTTCTTCTAAACGAATATACCGGTTGCATTTCAATATTGTTCTTCAATTTGTAAAAAAGAAAATACCGTCCTTATCGATCTAAGTCGTCGAATTTGCGATGTCCACACAAAATGTCTCACCAAAAATCATTTATTTATCAAAGTATCATACATTTCTTTTCACCGTACATTTCTCTGCAAAAGAGATATCTATCTATCTATCTATCTATCTATCTATCTATCTATCTATATATATATATATATATATATATATATATATATATATATATATATATATATATATATATATATATATATACAGTTTAAGCCTAATCCAAGTTACATTGTCTTTATGTAGTTAGGTACTTCACACTCTAAGATCATGCAAGCTATCGAAGCCTCAACCGAATTTACAAAGTAAAATTTCATTATCTCGACAGCTAATTAATCAGACGAACCTCAAGTCTCCCGACTGGTCCCGATATTCGACGTTTAATCGAACGTATCAGCGTGTTTTTGTATATACAAATCCAGTGACAGTTTTGGTAAACAATTATGTTATGCTCAGTCAAGGACACTGTATATTTTTCAAAGCTAGACTACGTAATTATTGTCATGTGTTATATTGTGATTTTGGTGATGGACATTTTAATAGATCCTTCTTGAACAATGTACTTTTGACCCTTATCCGGGGTCTTGATCTTTGTCTGAGTCTTTTTTGACGTTTTATTTTAAAATGTAAATCTAATTTATCTGAATATTAGTCATTCGTTGAATACGATTTGAGGCAAAATTAATTAGATTATTGTTGAGTTCAGTAGTTTATTTAAGCTGGAATTCTATTTATTCAAATTATTCAATTCAAGTGATCCCTCTTTAGAAATAATAACTGCTCTTCACAAAATGTCATTCTAGGAAATAGAGACTTGAATTTATCTTGAAAGTTCAAATAAAGATATATTCTTGGATTGTATTATTGTGATCAAACAAAAGACTGTTGGCAGATCATCACTACACTGGCCACATGCACATCGACACTTTCAGAGTTGGATTTTATTTGGATTTCCAGTAAAATTTACTCATATCTTTAATCATTAGAACTTGTATATGTAATTCTATTATGCTTCATTTTACAAATAATAGTGAAAATAACAAGTGTTCACAATGTCGTCTAATGCGGAGACCTTTATTTCAAATACTACCCTGATACAGTTAGACGTCTTGAAAAATAATGCATTGCTCCACCTTGCCAGAAAATATAATCTTTACGAGGCAAAAGCCTCTTTTTTATTGAAGCAATAAATCACAAAACTCATTTGGTAAGCTATTTGTTGGAAAAGAATGTTTTGGGTAAAAGTGATTTGGATGTGATTAGTGAGTCTCCCTCTGACTCTAACTTAAAAGTTATGGAGTTGAAATTAAAATACAATAATGAAAGCTAGCTAGGAAAGCGTGAGCTTCAAGAAAGACAAATACAATTAGATAAAGAGGAAATTGTGTGTGTGTGTGTGTGTGTGTGGTTTGGATTTTTAACGTAGCTTTAACATTTTCTCAGTCATATCGCTACAATGTCTGCAGTGTGACAGTGTATAGTGATGTCAAGCACTGGGACATCATGCCGCAGATATGTAGCATGATGTCCCATCCAGTCACTTTATCTTGACACCAGGCCGACCATTCCTAACACTAACCTCTTAATGCTGAGCGCCAAGCGAGGCAGCTGTTAGTACCATTTTTGTAAGTCTTTAGTATGACTCAGAGTGAGATCGAACCCACCATCTCCCACATCCGAGGCGGACGCTCTAATCACTAGGACACCGGAGCGGTTAGGAAAGAGTGAATAAATGTAGTTGCAGAAAGAGAAATATGAGAGACTAATTGAATTATTGCAGTTGCAAAACGAGAAAATAGAGAGGCTAATACAATTGCAGTTGCAGAAAGAGAAGAGAAGGAGAATTTAGGCCAATGCAAATGCAAAAGGAAAACGAGGAGGGGGGAAATAACGATACGAAGAGAAAGAGAAAAAGAAGAAAGGGAATTTAAATTTAGATTTAAAAAAAATAGAGCTGGCACAAGAAAAGGACATCGCGCTTTACACAACCTATCAGGTTTTTGATGTTACTAAAATGTTAGGTTAGTACTCCATTTTAAAGAAAAAGAAGTAGATAAATATTTTCCTCTCATTGAAAATCTTATTAAAATTGAGCAAGAGAACAAACATATGACTGTTATTACATACATACATACATACATACATACATACATACATACATACTCCAATCAGTAAATAAAAAAACGAAAATAAGCAGAAAATTAAGGAGATATCATCCAACAATATTCAGATAGTTTATGAAAGCACATTAATTGGCCAAATACAGATAAATTACATATATTTAAATTGCTACATTCTACGGTAATAAGATAGATGTGGCATAAGCACGATAAAACACGTTGATATTACTGATAACAGTAAATATTACATGTATCGGATATCAGATAACATAAGGAGCATTAAGTACAAGCGATCCATGAACATAATGTAACGTTATGTGAATGTACTCATATTTGTAGTTATGTTCCTGGTATTACGCCGATCTTTGTATCGAATGTACAAATCACGCATTCCACCTGAAGGTTAAAAATCGACCGGAGTGCATACCAGGCCTGACTCTACTGACAGCGGAACACGGTCTGTTGATTGTGCTGAGTACCGCCCTGCGAACTGCATGAAGAAACTCTAAGATGGCGTACATGCTTGGAAAATCTAGTTATTTTGGACGGAATGCGGTTTGTATCCAAAATGTTAACTATAAATGAAGGATTTTACACTTGTTATCTTTCATCTTTTATCTTACATACTTTTTACAGAACCTTAACATAGCTTTGTTTGATATTCATCTATGTGTACTTAATGTTTACATTGATATGGAATGGGTTTCCTTGCTGCAATTTTGTGCATTTCAGTTGTACATCGTTCGAACTTTGCCATCAGTTTAAAGGTATAATGCCTATTGTCCTGATGAGCCTGAAGACGCTACTACATGCATACGCTACTACTACTACATGCATACGTTACTACATGCATACGTTACTACTACTACTAGCATACGCTACTACTACTACTACATGCATACGTTACTACTACTACATGCATACGCTACTACTACTACATGCATACGCTACTACTACTACTACTACATGCATACGTTACTACATGCATTCGTTACTACTACTACATGCATACGCTACTACTACTACTACATGCATACGTTACTACATGCATACGTTACTACTACTACATGCATACGCTACTACTACTACTACATGCATACGTTACTACATGCATACGTTACTACTACTATATGCATGCGCTACTACTACTACTACATGCATACGCTGCTACAATTACTACATGCATACGCTACTACTACTACATGCATACGCTACTACTACTACATGCATACGTTACTACTACTACTACATGCATACGTTACTACTACTACTACATGCATACGCTACTACTACTACTACAAGCATACGTTACTACATGCATACGTTACTACTACTACTACATGCATACGCTACTACTACTACTACATGCATACGTTACTACATGCATACGCTACTACTACTACTACATGCATACGTTACTACATGCATACGTTACTACTACTACTACATGCATGCGCTACTACTACTACTACATGCATACGTTACTACATGCATACGCTACTACTACTACTACATGCATACGTTACTACATGCATACGTTACTACTACTACTACATGCATGCGCTACTACTACTACTACATGCATACGTTACTACTACTACTACATGCATACGTTACTACATGCATACGTTACTACTACTACATGCATACGCTACTACTACTACATGCATACGTTACTACTACTACTACATGCATACGCTACTACTACTACTACATGCATACGTTACTACATGCATACGCTACTACTACTACTACATGCATACGTTACTACATGCATACGTTACTACTACTACTACATGCATACGCTACTACTACTACTACATGCATACGTTACTACATGCATACGTTACTACTACTACATGCATGCGCTACTACTACTACTACTACATGCATACGCTGCTACAATTACTACATGCATACGTTACTACATGCATACGTTACTACATACATACGTTACTACTACTACATGCATACATTACTACATGCATATGTTACTACTACTACTAGCATACGCTACTACTACTACTACATGCATACGTTACTACATGCATACGTTACTACTACTACATGCATGCGCTACTACTACTACTACATGCATACGCTGCTACAATTACTACATGCATACGCTACTACTACTACATGCATACGCTACTACTACTACTACATGCATACGTTACTACATGCATACGTTACTACTACTATATGCATGCGCTACTACTACTACTACATGCATACGCTGCTACAATTACTACATGCATACGCTACTACTACTACATGCATACGCTACTACTACTACATGCATACGTTACTACTACTACTACATGCATACGTTACTACATGCATACGTTACTACTACTATATGCATGCGCTACTACTACTGCTACATGCATACGCTGCTACAATTACTACATGCATACGCTACTACTACTACATGCATACGTTACTACTACTACTAGCATACGCTACTACTACTACTACATGCATACGTTACTACATGCATACGTTACTACTACTATATGCATGCGCTACTACTACTACTACATGCATACGCTGCTACAATTACTACATGCATACGCTACTACTACTACTAGCATACGCTACTACTACTACTACATGCATACGTTACTACATGCATACGTTACTACTACTATATGCATGCGCTACTACTACTACTACATGCATATGCTGCTACAATTACTACATGCATACGCTACTACTACTACATGCATACGCTACTACTACTACATGCATACTTTACTACTACTACTAAATGCATACGTTACTACTACTACATGCATACGTTACTACTACTACTACATGCATACGTTACTACTACTACATGCATACGTTACTACTACTACTACATGCATACGTTACTACTACTACATGCATACGTTACTACTACTACATTTTTTGTTGTTGAATTTAATTATAGTAGCGTTCGCACAATTGTGCATGTGCCACTTTTTTCTGACTGCACCGCAGCCTGCTAGTTGTTCCTGGGGAAGGGGATGATGCCACCTGCCCCAGGCTTTTATGGATTCAAGGAACCCTGATAGTTTGGCCTCAATCTGTGGGTCCATAAAGGTCCCTACAGTTGAATGGTTGGCTGTGATTAGTGGGAAGGAGAGCTCGGGAACGGTCCTGCTTGCTTTACATCGCTGGTTTCTTGTTGCATTTGCCTTTTTTTTTTTTTTTTTTTCGAGATTTTTTTTTTCTTCTTCAAAATGTTTTAAAATGAGGGGCGATGTTCTATGCTGTTTATAGAGGTTCTTAGTAGATATCATGTATGAAGAGAGATTTTCAAGGTTATTATGGTATTACTAGTCGAGGTGTTTAGGGTGTGTTTCCTACGTTATGTTATTTATAAGTTTTTAGATATTACCTCTTTAAGTTATTTATTAATTGATGTTTTTAGAGATTGAATGTTATTTATACTTTATTTAGCAAGAGACCGGAGTCCTAGCCGATTACACGGTTCGTTAAGGACATCTAGGACAGGAATCCTAGCTGATTACTCGGTTCGTTAAGGACATCTAGGACATCCGATTTTGCGGTTTCCTTAGTTTTTTATAGGTGCTTCGTAAGTGAATTATTTATTAATACTTTTATAAAATTGAATGATATGTTATGGTTTTTTATGTGGTGGCTTCTACATTTATTTAGCTAGTTACTGGGTCTTTTGGTTTTGTGGGGATAGTAATTATATTTTGTTCCTAAGTCCTGCTGAGTCTATGAATTGATTTATATTTTTATATGCTGATTGTTTATTTTTATTAGAGTCCATAAGTAACTCTGGGTATGTGTGTGGTAATCCATTCTCTTTTTGGTTTTTGATAAATATTTTCCGAGCGGGTTGATATTTTGGGCATATATTGAATACGTGATGTAGATCTTCGGTGGTGTGGCAGTTAAAGCAGTTAATGGTTGCTGGTTTGGGTCCTATAAACCTTCCAAAACTGCTTGCTAGTTTAGTTTTTCCAGTTATTATCCTGTTTATGGTTTTCTGTTCTAAATAGGTACCCTTAGGTAGCTGTATGTTCCTATCTACGTTTTTTTGGGTTTCATGGTGATTTTACTACTACATGCATACGTTACTACTACTACATGCATACGCTACTACATGCATACGTTACTACATGCATACGTTACTACTACTACTACATGCATACGTTACTACTACTACTACATGCACACGTTACTACTACTACTACTACATGCATACGCTACTACATGCATACGTTACTACTACTACATGCATACGTTACTACATGCATACGTTACTACTACTACATGCATACGTTACTACATGCATACGTTACTACTACTACATGCATACGTTACTACATGCATACGCTACTACTACTACTACATGCATACGCTACTACTACTACTACATGCATACGCTACTACATGCATACGTCACTACTACTACATGCATACGCTACTACATGCATACGTTACTACTACTGCATGCTTACGTTACTACTACTACATGCATACGTTACTACATGCATACGTTACTACTACTACATGCATGCGCTACTACTACTACTACATGCATACGCTAATGCTACTACATGCATACGTTACTACTACTAGATGCATACGTTACTACTACTACATGCATACGTTACTACTACTACATGCATACGCTACTACTACTACATGCTTACGCTACTACATGCTACTACTACTACATGCATACGCTACTACATGCTACTACGACTACTAGGTGCATACGTTACTACTACTACATGCATACGTTACTACTACTACATGCATACGCTACTACTACTACATGCATACGCTACTACTACATGCATACGTTACTACTACTACATGCATACGCTACTACATGCTACTACTACTACATGCATACGCTACTACTATTACATGCATACGCTACTACATGCATACGCTACTACTACTACATGCATACGCTACTACTACATGCATACGTTACTACTACTACATGCATACGCTACTACATGCTACTGCTACTACATGCATACGCTACTACTACTACATGCATACGCTCCTACATGTATACGCTACTACTACTACATGCATACGCTACTACATGCTACTACTACTACATGCATACGCTACTACTATTACATGCATACGCTACTACATGCATACGCTACTACTACTACATGCATACGCTACTACTACTATGCATACGCTACTACTACTACTACATGCATACGCTATTACATGCTACTACTACTACATGCATACGCTACTACTACTATATGTATACGTTACTACATGCATACGCTACTACTACTACATGCATACGCTACTACTACTACATGCATACGCTACTACTACTACTACTACTATGCATACGCTGCTACTACTACATGCATACGCTATTACATGCTACTACTACTACATGCATACGTTACTACTACTACTACATGCATACGCTACTACTACTACTACATGCATACGCTACTACATGCATACATTACTACTACTACTACTACATGCATACGCTACTACTACTACATTCATACGTTACTACTACTACATGCATACGTTACTACTACTACTACATGCATGCGCTACTACTACTACTACATGCATACGTTACTACATGCTTACGTTACTACTACTACATGCATACATTACTACTACTACTACTACATGCATACGCTACCACTACTACATGCATACGCTAATACTACTACATGCATACATTACTACTACTACATGCATACGCTACTACTACTATATGGATACGCTACTACTACTACTACATGCATACGCTACTACTACTACATGCATACATTACTACTACTACATGCATACGCTACTACTACTACATGCATACGCTATTACATGCTACTACTACTATATGCATACGCTACTACTACTACATGCATGCGCTACTACTACTACTACATGCATACGTTACTACATGCATACGTTACTACTACTACATGCATACGTTACTACATGCATACATTACTACTACTACTACTACATGCATGCGCTGCTACTACTACTACATGCATACGCTACTACTACTACATGCATACGCTATTACATGCTTCTACTACTACATGCATACGCTACTACATGCATACGCTACTACTACTACTACTACTACTACTACATAATAATAATAATAATAATAATAATAATAATAATAATAATAATAATAATAATAATAATGAGGACTTTGTATAGCGCCTAATCTTTAGAAGCTCTAAGCGCTTTACAACTTTAGACAACACCTTAAGATAAGAAACATAATAATATTATTACAAAAACAAACAACATGAAAAACAAACAACGTGAAATTAGAAGAACATTAAAAAAATAAAAAAACATGCTGAGAATATTTCAGGTAGGAAACATTATTAGGTCTTTATGTTTGTTCTTGCTGTCGAAATAACTACTACTACATGTACACGCTACTACTACTGCATGCATACGTTACTACATGCATACGTTGCTACATGCATACATTACTACATGCATACGTTACTACATGCATACGTTACTACATGCATACGCTACTACATGCATATGCTACTACATCCATACGTTACTACATGCATACGTTGCTACATGCATACGTTACTACATGCATACGTTGCTACTACATGCATACGCTACTACATGCATATGCTACTACATCCATACGTTACTACATGCATACGTTACTACATGCATACGTTGCTATATGCATACGCTACTACATGCATACGTTGCTACATGAATATATGTAAAGTTTCAAACTCATGACTATTAAACTGCCATACTGTAGAAATTAAAAGCGTATGTAAAGAAGAATACGTAACTGATATAACAAAGGAAAGAAACATCGGAATTAACCAAGTAAAGGTATAAACAAGGCAGTGAGAAACAAATAAACACGGAGACATCAATTAAATATCTAATTAAATAACGACTAGCAACTAACCACTTAGCTAAATATATAGCTAATTAAGTCAGCAATTAATTTACAAACGTACTAAGTGTTTATTTGTATATAACATATGGTAAAAAATCAAGTAATCCAATAAATAAAACAAATACTTTCTGGAGACAAAGAATATATAAAATATTTGGGATCCATTGTTGCCATCTCTACTCTGAATTACAATAGAGAATATATTGTTAATCTTTAAAAAAGAGTCCAACTCTATAATGCAAGTAAGTTATATGTTATCAATGTAGCATTAACTGGTCGACTGATGAAAGTAAAAGTATAATTTTAGCATTTGAAAACCCAAACGCATTCCAAGTATTCAATTTCTTCTTTATGTTGAACAAAGTCACTTCCAAATATTCATTTTCTTCTGTACGTTTTCAAAATGTACTTCCAAATACTCCTTTTATTTTGTACGTTTTCTAAAGCCACTTCGAAATATTCCTTTTTTCTGTACGTTTTCCGAAGCCACTTTGAAATATTCCTTTCCTTCTGTACTTGTTCCGAAGTCACTTCGAAATATTCCTTTTCTTCTGTACGTTTTCTGAAGCCGCTTCGAAATATTCATTTCTTCTGTACGTTTTCTGAAGCCACTTCGAACCATTCCTTTTTTTCTGTACGTGTTCCAAAGCAACTTTAATTATTAAGTTTCTTCTTTATGTTGTGTGAAGCCACTTACTGATATTCCGTTTATTTAGCACGTCTTCTGCGAAGAAGTGGGAGAATAATTAATATTGTAGTGAGAATTTGATTCTTCTTGATAAATAAGTGTATTCACGTAGAGAAGTCTTTGCTTCCTAAATTTTATTTTTGTTTATGAGTCTAGTTCATTTTATATAGATAAATGTATATACTTTTGTATAGAGCTTTATTTATGTGGGTATAATTAATAAGTGGCCTGGTTTGTAACATCCTTTGTGACTGAGTGGTACATGTGTGTGGTTGACACGTAGAAGATTGCAGTTTAAATCCACACAACAGCGAAATAAGGCATCCCTTGTTTCGTATCTGGATGATTGTCCAACTCTGCAGCTATTGGCACGATGTGAAAGAGTTTCGACAACTCTGAAAGCCAGATCTGGATGACTCACATTGAGAGTTGTATGGAAGGGTAATGGCGCGCGCGCGTGCGTGTGTGTGTGTGTGTGTGTGTGTGTGTGTGTGTGTGTGTGCGTGTGTGTGTGTGTGACATGGATATTCAATGCAGCTTTAACAATGTTTCAGTCATATCGCTACTGCGTCAGCAGTGTGTGGCAATTTATAGTGATGTTTAGCACAGGGGCATCATGCCGCAGACATGTACCATGATGTCCACACAGTCAGATTAACATGACATCAGACCAAACAGTCCTAACATTAACCTTTTAATACTGAGCATTTAACGAGGCAGCTGTTAGTACCATTTAAAAAAAATGTCTTTAATATTTCCTGGCCGGGGTTTGAACCCACAACCTCCATCAAAGAGGAAAGGTGAGTACAGCGGTCAAGGTATATGAAGTCACTTGCAAACATGCTAGCTTATCTTTTGGTATAGTACGTGCTATGTGTGCCAGACACGCAGTTCGAAACCTAATGCTAACTGTAATGCAGTGTCCCTTCCCTTTACCTATTTATGTTCATTGTGTACATGTATTTAATAATAATAATAATAATAATAATAATAATAATAATACTTGTATTGCACAAGAAAATTGGCACAATAATTATATTACAATTGATGATTGGTATATGTCAGTACCATATTACCAGAAATGTTGTCTCTTCCCCTAGATTTGAATCAAACAACACCTTTATGACATTAAAAAGAAACACAAATGCACTGTTCTTCTACCTGTAAAGTGCAACAAATATCAAAGCGATATCAGAGGGGGAGATCTGATAATTTATCAGTCTGACACCATCCAATTTATCATCACACACACACGCACACAAATGTGTGTGCTTTGAAAACTGTATTTACGGTTATTTACTATGATTTCAAGCATATAAGTAGATTAAAGATTATTTAACATAGAAATGATTTTTAGATACAATAATATGTTTTATTTTCTCCAAAGTGTTACAATATAACTACTTATAGACTACTTGTTGACTTTAAGATTCAAATGTATGTAAACAAAATTACTACTATTATTTCAACGAGGTTATTTTGAGAAAGCTTTTAGCTTTTTGTCATAGATCGCTTTCTTTACCATACTTTTGTGATATTTCACAAAATATTATCCTCACTACTTAAATTCATGTTTCTTTTCTCGGACACAAATATATTTTATACCAAAGCCATTCATGTTTGGTATTCCAATTCGTGTTTTGAAACAACAAAATCCATGAAAATTTATATCCTACGAAAAATGAAAATAGCATGTACTCATGGAGTTTGTTTGTCTAATAGAAAAGGACCAGGTGTTATAAGGGCCAATTTTGGCCCCGATGAGATTTCCGCGAAACTCACAAAGATAACTGAGATCCCTCTGTCTTCCCAAAATATGTATTTAATTCTTATTCTTAGCAAAGAAAATAGACAATTAAAAAGCCAACGGTTTTCTCCTTGTTGTGGAACCTATTTTATGTGGATTAACTAACCTGCAGGGTAATGCGGATTAACTAACCTGCAGGGTAATACGTATCTGCAGTTTCACGAGCACCGGAAGTGTGACAAAGTTCTGAATGCTGTTGTGTGATATGTGGTTGTAGAATACCAATTACATATCAGAAACACTTTTTATTGTTTTTGAATGTGAGGATAAAGAGATATGAAGAGATTTTCATTCTGGGAAAAGATTCTGGAAGGATATACTACTTGACTTCTTAAAGGTTTGTTCTACTGGTGAGATTCTTTTTATTTGCTTATATGATTGAATTTTGAATATAGTGGTTTAACAGAAATTTAACTCTCTTACGCATCTACCTGTCTTCAAAGGATACTGTACTCGTTCCAGCTACCTTCGCTAACTAGAGGATGTCGATCCGCCTCTTTCCACATCGCCCCCTGGCATACTTAACAATCTCAAAACAGCATGTACCACTCTGCAATCAGATTGGATACAACTTTTAAAACATGATCCAGTCAGATTGGTTGTTACATTTACATGCGGGATATTTGCTGACGGTCATAAAGGCCTCCACAACCTAAGATCAATAACGCATGCGGGATATGTTTTTAAAGCAATAAACAGAATATTAAAATTCGGTCAGTTGCTAGACAGTCCATATGGTGGATATGTTTCCTGAATGACGTAAGCGGCGATTATTATTCGCATGTTTGTTAATGATTTATGCACATCGGATCTAACTAGGGAACATTTACTGCAATTGAAAGTCTTTGTTTCCATTTCAAATTTATGGCAAATTAACTTTCCTCCATGTTTCTTAGAAGTATAGACACGCTATTGTATGTTTTCTTTTTCTTTTAATGAAACTATTTGAGGTAATAGATGATTGCATGTATACATTGCAACTGAACAGACAAATATCATAATTTGACTTAGAGGAAATCATTAAAGCGGCATATGACCTTTTACGTGACCATTAAGAAACTACTTGCTTAAACGTTTGAATTAGCAGACTCGTATTGATATTTTAGTGTTGCCATACCGAGTAGTAGTGTAATTATGCCGGTTTGGTCTTCCCCACGACTTTGCCAAGCACTTATCATACTTTGCTCAACCTGTGGATGATTAACATTAACCATCCACAAATGTGGCTAGTCATGCGGGATAGAAGCTTATGACCTGCTGGAGAAGGTGTAACAACAATTTTGAAAATATAAAATAATCAACGGACAAGACACTAAACGCCTATTTCTCTGTTTGCCTTTAAGTATGCATTTCACAGTTGTGTCCCAGACCTCAAGAAACGTCCATTTCAAAGAATATTTAAAATAATTTTGCGTGTTTTTCAAATGATTGACTATATTAAATGTTATAATAGTGTAGTATTATGTATTTGATGAAGAAATAGGGAGGACAGATTAAGTGCAGAAGGTTGCTCTGGTTGAAATCGAAAGTTTATATTTCTCGTGTGCGGCTTATTTGATAAATCAAAGCCTTAATACATATTTATGAAGTTGTTTAATTTATTTTTATTATTATAAGAGTTTGTGTAATATAAAAAACCCAGAATATAATGCGTATTTATGAAGGACTTTTTACATAATTATTCGCTGTTGCCACTAAATTTGCTGAAAGTCGTTGTAAAATTTGATATCGAACTCAAATTGAACTTCATTTTCAGAACTGTCCAAATAAGAAGTCGGTCCAAGTGCTGGTTGTCCTTTTTACCCGAAGTGTGAATTAGAGTTCTAATCGTGAATCAATTTACATTCAGATTTACCAACATCAGGACAATTACATACATACATTGATACATACATACATACATACATACATACATACATACATACATACATACATACATACATACATACATACATACATACTCTAAGCATACAGTAAATGAAAAACGAAAATAAGCATTAAATTTAGGAGATATCCTCTAACTATATTCAGATGATTTATCATCTAAGTAGGCTAAATACAAATATCTTTAGCCTATAACTAAATTACTACATTCTAAGTTGTATGCGGCATAGACACGATAAAGCCATAATAGACACGGTAAAGCCATAATAGACACGATAAAACCATAATAGACACGATAAAGCCATAATAGATACGATAAAGTCATAACAGGCACGATAAAGCCATAATAGACACGATAAAGCCATGATAAATACGATAAAGCCATAATAGACACGATAAAGCCATAATAGATACGATAAAGCCATAATAGACACGATAAAGCCATAATAGACACGATAAAGCCATAATAGACACGATAAAGCCATAATAGATACGATAAAGCCATAATAGACACGATAAAGCCATAATAGACAAGATAAAGCCATAATAGATACGATAAAGCCATAATAGACACGATAAGCCATAATAGATACGATAAAGCCATAATAGACACGATAAGCCATAATAGATACGATAAGCCATAATAGACACGATAAAGCCATACTAGACACGATAAAGCCATGATAGATAATACGTGTGCTTGATAAGATTGATATCATCAATTTCAGGTGAACCATGGTCATAATGTAAAGTTAAGTAAACATGCACACGTTTGAAATTATTGTGCCGATCTGGTATTGGACCTACATATTTAACTAACGCATACAGCCTTAGGGGTGAACCTCGACTCGAGTGCATACCATGCCCTTGTCCAGTGATAGTACAACACAGTTTGTCGAATATCACTTTGTGACACAGAAGTATTACCTGAATTTGATGGGAAAAAAACTATATGATGGTATATATTTTGGATAATCTTGGAATTATTTTGACGTAATGCGGCTTATTTAAGAAATTGAGACCATGATTTAAGGATTGTACTGGTGTTATCTTTTATCTTATTTACATTTTACGGAAATGTAGCATAATTCGGTTTTATATTTATCTTTATGCACTTCATGTTTACATTTATCTGGAATTGGATGGTTCGTCTTTCTACAATTTAGGATAATGAAAACTATACCTTATTTGGGACCATATTGGCACTATTGTACTGAGGTGCCGTAATCCACTAATACATAAATACATACTAGTGTCAATAGGTACTTACATGTAGCTACATGAATATGGAAACTTTCAAAGACATGACTGTTTAACTACCATACTGTAAAACTGAAAAGTGTAAGAAGCAATACATAACTGACATACTTAACTAGAGGAATATCTGAACAAAGTAAAACTATTATCAAACAAGAAAAAAAAAATCTTAGGGGGAACTTAAGCTACCAGCAAAATATCTAATTAAAAAATCAAAAAGTAATGACCAATTAGCTAACTACATAACTAATTATGTTAGTAATTAAGTTACACACGTACTGATTAGCTACATATAACACATTGCCACGAATGGAATACTCACACTTCACTTTTTGGGGAAAAAGAATACGTACAATATTTGAGCTATGTTGTTTCAATTCCGCTTCTGAATTATCATAGTGGATATATGGTTATATGGTTAAACTTTGAAAATGTACAACTCCATAATGTAAGCAATTTATATGGTATCAAGTTAGCATTAATCAGCCTAGTAATAAACGTAAAAAGTGAATCCTAGCCTATGAAGACAAAATTCCCTTTCCAAGTTTTCTATTTCATCATGTCGTCTAAAGCCTATTGCAAAACGTCCATTTTTTTCGTTAAAATGCATGAAGCCTCTTCCAGATACTCCATTTATTTAGTACTTTTCCTGCCTAGCAGAAGAAAAAAAATAATATTTAGTGATAATTTGATAGTGCGCGAACTGCTAAAAGTGTAATATTACGAAACACAAGTATAGATGGAATATAAACGGATTTGCGTATATGAGAGGCGTTGAAATCGTTCTTAAAGACCACTATAATATGAAAAATATATTACAATCAAATGTGAAAAGAAAGAAATATTTATATTGCTTTGGTAACAGTATGAGTCATTATTTCATCTCTCTCTCTCTCTCTCTCTCTCTCTCTCTCTCTCTCTCTCTCAGTGAAGAACATTATTGTCTATAACTATATAGTACCAATAGTACAGATAAATATTATTTTATTGCATAAGACTATATAGTACCAATAGTACAGATACATATGATATGATGTATATAACCATATAGTACCAATAGTACAGATACATATTATATATTATTGCATATAACTAAATAGTACCAATAGTACAGATAAATATTGTATGATTGTATATAACTAGATAGTACCAATAGTGCAGATAAATATTATATTATTGTATATAACTATATAGTACCACTAGTACAGATAAATATTATGTGATGTATACAGTACCAATAGTACAGATAAATATTATTTTATTGTATATAACTATATAGTACCAATAGTACAGATAAATATTGTATGAAGCATAATCTATATTACATTAGTTAAAGTATCAAAAAGGATGAAATTTTCAAAATGGGAGGGTCCTTTATTTGAGTACTATTAGCATTAGTACTATCCTCCTCAAAATTCTTCCTTACTTGATTATATTTTAAAATACCGTACATCATTGTTTAATATTAAACTAGGTTAAGTTGTTTGGATTTTTCTAAAGGTCATTGGATTATTCAAGTACTATTTTAATTTTTTTAACATACCATAAAGGATGTATAAGGATTTATAAGTCTCACTGTCATATGAATGTATATTTCGTAGAAATATAGAGACGTTTATTAGAAGGGTTTGTATTTGGATAAATACGGTGATTCCTTTAAATAAAGTAAAGTATTAAATTAATGAAAAGATACGTCTGGCAAGGGTTGTTAGAAACAAAAATATAAATGAAAATTTTGATCAACTAAGATTTGTACCTTATACACTGCATTAAAGTCCATACTGTGAGTGGCTATTATAAAAAGGAAGAACGACAAAGCCGTACAATTCCTACGTGCTGATATATAAAACATGATTTGATGATTTCTGTTTAGTTTCGTCCTTTCTGATACGTCGGTGAAGCAATGCCGCAAGTATGACGTCAGTTAACCTTGAATCATTGGTCACCTTTGGTAAGCAAATCCCCATTCTACCTGCTGGTGACCACGACAGAGACAGAAATGTCATTCATCACGTTTGTGAACGCTGGATACATTTTATGTTAAAAGCCTACAGGTTATAGGTGACTCCTTTGCATGTTGACTTGAGATGATTTATAGTAGATAACATACAGAGGCTGATGACACACCTGTTTACAAGAAGCTTTCTATAAAAGACCCATCTACCACTTGTTGACTTTATCTGACAGTAGAGGTCGACCAATTACTACAACATATTGTAGAGTCCACCGTTGTGCATTCCTCTTAAGATCTTGAAGAAACCACGATCTTAACCTAATCAGTAGAAAGTAAAGAAAAGAGTTCTGGCAAAAATATTACTAAAGTCGTAACATCGTGTTAGTAGACGATAACAAATTTGAAAACGTTTGTAAGATACCAAGAGTAACTGCATTATCTAAGAAGACATTGGAGAGGAATAAGTCTGAAATATCAAGTTTGCTACGTGGAAATCGGAAATAACGAGTAGTGATACAGAGAGAAGAAGTTCAATAACGGGTCTCTATTAATATACTAAGTGAAGTTTTTGGATTTCTCGAACCCTTGTACAAAGTGGACAGCGAATACTCATAAAAAGAGGGTGGAGAGGAAAACAAGGAAGAAAGGCACACACACCATGGGAACACGTAGTGTCAAATTCAGTGTGTTGATTGTGATTTTGTCAGTGACCTTCATGTCATCAGCTGCCACGAGTAAATATACATTTCTATGTATGCTCTTAAGTGTTAATTCCAGTTTTCTGTCCATCTGTATTTTTGTATGGCTGAATGTTACTATGTCGGTGGGTACTGATGTCGGGTAAAAGTAAAAGGTAGGTCTTTTCAGAGGTCTATAACATTGCCAGCGTCGCTGCAGGTCGTTTGCATGCCATATTCACATTGTTTTGGATAGGTAGAACTAAATTGATTGAATGATTAAGAAAACCATCTTTATCAACATAGTCCTTAAAAATATTTATCTGCAAATTTGTTTCTGCTTCATTATCCCATGGGTGTGCATAAGATACTTTAAGTGACATATTTTCTTTTCAATTGTATGAAGACCATAATAATTAGCCTCAAGTGTGCAACAACTTTGTCACTAGGCTGAAAACTCCTCTCCCCTGTGTTTCTGTCACAGCTAAGTTTCGTTTTCGATTAAGTATAATAAAGTTTAGTTCTTGCTAATTCATAAGCACTGAACAACTGATGTTCTAATTCGGGATATATAGAGGCTCAGATTAATCTTGAAACGTTCGTTTGGAAGAAGTCTCTATTTTAATAATGGCAATAGTCCAGAATGACCAGACACTAATTCCAAAGGACTAAAATCTAATGATTTTTGAATTGATTTGATTCCGCAACAGAAAGCAGCAGTAAATGAACACCATCGTCCCACTGTTTTCCTGTATCAAAGCAACATTTGATGAAATAGTTTAAAATCCCCTTGACGTTCGGGGTGATAGGCAGAAGTTGTAAATTGATGGATGCTATGTTCATGCATAACATCCTGGATGATCCCAGATATGATATTTGATCATTGATCAGATTGGAAAGATCTGATAAGTCCAACAAGTGCAAACATATTTTATCAAAATTCTTACTTCGGGTTTTAATTTTGCCATTCCTCTGATGAATTGCATCTGGAAATCTTGTTGGCGCATATATATTGTCAACCAGGTATTGTTAACAGGTAACGGACTTAACAATCTACCATTATTCTGCTAAATGTTTTGTCAAATGCCGACAAAGGTTACAGGTGAGTCTTAGAGATCTTCTGATTGGGATTTGATAAATGCGACAAGATGTACAGTATTTAGGAAAATCATTTTGAATTCGCGACCAATAACAATGATTGAATATCACGTGATTAATCTTAATGAGTTCTAAATAATGTGCCAGGAGATTTCATTGGTTAGACTAATAATTTCTCGTCGATATGACAAACTAACTCCATTTTCTCACAAGGACCCTGTTATTAACAATAAAACAAATCGATACCTTTGTAGCAGCAGTTTCTTTAATAGCCCTCTGAAACCGACAGAATATCTCAAGATCGTATTTCCTGTTCGACAATGGGTTATTCTATTTTTTACTCTGATAAAGTTAAGAGTTGGAGTGATAAAAGTTGGATCTCTTTCTTTTTCTCTCTCTTTTTGGATTTCGCTTTATTTGCTCTGATTTTTGCATAAGTTGCTTCTGAAGCTGAAGCTTTCTTAATTCCATCTGGTGTTTAAAATTGCTCTTAATTCCATTTGGTGTTTAAAATTGTTCTTAATTCCATCTGGGTTTAAAATTGCTCTTAATTCCATCTGGTGTTTAAAATTGCTCTTAATTCCATTTGGTGTTTAAAATTGCTCTTCATTCCATCTGGTGTTTAAAATTGCTCTTAATTTCATCTGCTTTCTAATACTGCAATTCTTTAGATATAAAGGTACTATTCCAATACGTCTGTAGAAAAAAAGATCTTTGCAATCAAATATAGAAAGAAAGTAATATTTTGATTTCTTGGTTCTGAAATATGATATTGTCTGGCAAGCTAAAGCAATTGGTCTTTTTCATGGATTTTAACCCTTCCTGGTTATGGTTCAAAACAAAGTTCTCCACTCTAGATAAAAATACGAAAGCTTGTTGATTTCAATACTGATTTCTCAACTATATGAAATTAAATTACAAGGGACTAAGCAAATTCCGAAACAGAGTGAATATAAATTTGAAAGGCAATGTTTATTTCTCTTAAATAATTTTCAGACTGTCTTATTCTGGACGAGTACCGTCAATTATTTGTCACGAATTTTCGTTCTTATACTAAGTAATTTAAAAACGCTAAAACCATCAAATTTTGTAAAGTTCAAGAAATGTGGTCCTATATACAGAGAGAATTTAGAACGATCTTACAAAGTCGTGAATTAAATCACAAATAATCCTCAATGTTTTATCACAGTCCGAAAGTAGAGAGTATTCCGAACGAATTCCAGTGGTGTTACGAATGCATAATATCAATATTGACGTGCCAGTAGCCCGAATATGTGATAATGTGCCAACAGTCTTGATGAATCACAATGATATAACCCAGAATGCCCTTGAAAAGATTCACAGTAGTTCCAAAATGTTTTATATCCTAATGTTGATAACACTGTAAAATTCCTATGAATTACTTTTATGAAAAAAATCCTCTAAATATATAACCGAACACAGGTAAAGGTGTTAAATTAATTATAATAATTATGACGTATACAATTTTATATACCTCCCATCCTGAAAATACTCTGTCATTCGCAAACAGGGTCAGGTGTATCAGCTTGAATTTGAACTAGCTACTGGTAAAGATCTTGTAGAGCATGGGTTTTACTTTCAAGGATAAAACCAGTCTCCTGAACTAAGATCCAGGTAAGCATGTTTGCCTATAAGTAATAATTATCGTAAACTGTAATATACAATGATGTACAAGATGTATCTTTTTTTAGGCGTTGTTACAATATGACCCCTTGAATTTGTAATCATGGCCACAAAATATTGAACATAAAATATGGATATAAATAGCACAAGGTTCCAGTGTTTCAAGTAATTTTGGTATGCAATTTAATATTCACAATGCCTTTAATTCGATTTCAATCATTCCACAATTACATTTAAATAACTTTGTCACCCACCCGCATTATTGCACGTCATAACTGGGTTCTTCCGCAATTTATTCCTCCATTGGTTTTTACGATTTCAATAACATTTCGTTCGGGGTTTTAATTTGATGGGACCCTTAATGAGTTTAATTTCCAGGGTATTACTACTTCTTTTGCAGTTATACATTGACACCCCGACTATATGTCCATCTTGTGAAAAATTTGATTTTGCAGCATTACTATACCAGGATGTGCTGGTTTTAAACTAAAGTTCGTACGATACTTCTATTTTCAATGATACGTTAAGTAAGTTTGATTTCAGCGTTCTATGTGGTTTTTTTTAAAGAGGAGATATACATCTTTACTGCATGTCCTACTAACTTTGGTTTCTGCGGGACATCTTTGACATGGATTGTTACATTTTAACAACGTCTTCATACAGCTTTATACAGAGGAGAACTTTAATCCATACGACCCCTAATTGTTTAGCTTATTTTTTCATTCAGTAAGTTAACTTACTTTGGACTATTTGATTTTTGACGTGTTAAGCATATTTAATTTGTATTGTGTGATCGACTTTTGTCCATGATTTAGGAATATATTGCACAGCTAATTCTTGTCTATTATTTATAGATTATGTTTCAAGATCATTATTTATTTGAGATAAGCTTGTTTTCTGTCATATGAGTTTAGGACTTTGGTATTCCCATTGGGACATCCTGGTTCACCTGATGCTTTATATGTTCTTTTCGAAATTGTTTGTAAGAAAAATATCCAGTTTTACAACTTAGTATGTTCAGGAAATGAATGTTATTAGAACATGACCCTCAACCTGGTGCTCTTATCTTGTCTTTCTTTGGTTATTTAAAGGTAGTGATAAACAAAATTGCTCATTCCCACTCGTAAAATCTGCCTAGAGGATTCAGTCTTTTAGTTGTGTTCAGTCATAATTTGAGAGAATTTATTTACTTCTGTTATTTATTGGAATCACAAAGTTTTCATTAATACTTTCGGAATAAATCACTGTTTTGGGATTACTGTGAATACATTTACAGATATTATGATTATTTCATTGTGACACATCAATGCTATTAGCACATCAACAATATTCCAGTTCATTGGTACATCAGCACATTCAAGATAGAAATTCATTCAGAAGACCACTGGAATTCATTTGACATACTCTATGTTTTTTGGACTTGTAAGAGAACGTTTAGGACTGTTTGAGATTTAATTCACAATAAAGCAAGTTCTTTTCAAATTTTCACTTGGTGTTGTAGGGAAATAAATCATATATTAAAATGTGACATAACTAGTTGGTTATCCCTCTATTTTCCTACTTACTTGAAGACCATATAATCGCAACAAAGGATGCATGTCATTGATTCTCCTTTCTCCTAACATGGGTTTCCCAGCGCAAGATCTTAAGATGTTTAAGACCATGTCTTAAAATGTGTAATCAGCGGGGCCCTTTTGCTATGGTCCATTTTCTAATAACTCTGATAGCTGTTCTGATTTCATTTCATCTGCATTAACATCATCATCTTCATCATCCTCTTCCTCATCATCATCATCACATTTCGTCTTTGTAGGGGTCCCAGGTGGTTGCATTGTCACTTACTCATTGGGTATTTGACAAAACTTGTCCATAAATTTCATTGGGTCAGTGTTTTCTTCGCCGGTTTTTCCTCCACTAAATATACAGGCCAGCATGTGTGGCTCATCCATACGGAAACTATCAATGTACTAATTCGGAAGTTAATGTAGGGCGTAAATTCTAGATTGTAAAGGCCTAACAAGGACTAGAAAGGAGTTGTGGTTTTTAACTTACTGGAATCATATGATGCAGCTCTTTACTGATGGGTACAAATTTGCTTGAATGGTCCCAATAGATAAAGCTCATCGAGTCAGCTGCTAGCAGCCAGTATGCTTTTGTTGGAGGTAATTCACTGACCCTGTTCCTTACATCACTAATAGCCCGTGAAAATGGCAATAGAGATTCGTTATTTAGGGACCTAGATTATAGAATTAGAAATGATGTTACTCTTACGTGCTTGATAAACCAATTACCTTAAATGAGATTTACATAATTATGCATGTTGACGTTATCAACATAATACTTCTGGGGAAAAGAATGTCTGTCTTATATAATAGATGCGTAAAATAAAATCTTAAAAAACACGAGACAAAGCGTAATATCCGCTTTTGGATATCTTACAAAAATTTAAAACATTATTTTACTGTGCTTTAAAAAAATAATAAATACAGTAGAGCTTAAATTCTAGATTCTAATGTACTGGAATATATGATGCAGGTGATGGGTAAAAATTCTGTGTGAATGGGCCCAATAGACAATGCTCCTCGAATCAGTTGCCAACAGCCATTATGCCTTTATTAGTGAACTTCACCGACCCGATTCCCTGCATGCCTTGTCATTAATAGGTCATGAAAAGTGCAGTAGAGATTCGTTTTGTTTAGGGACCTAGTTGATAAAATAAGAAATGGTGTTACTCTGAAGATCTTAATAAATCAATTAGATTAAATGAGATTTACATAATCATGCACGTATGTGAGTTTTCATAAATTTGCACAACGCAGACGGTTGAATTAAATCGGATGCGAGATAATTAAAAATAGATTGACCAAGACTGATACTCGTGAGGTATTTCACACTGAGATTCGAATTAATTTTACGCTTAGTTTCCTACAGTCAATGATCTTGTCTTTTTATTTTTTGCAGGTTGTAGGGATCGGCATGTTTGGATTGCTGATGGATCCTATTCATGTAAAGGCTTGCTTGATCCGGCAGATACAATCGGATTGTACCCAATGAGGGACTATTTCTGCAATACGTACAAACTAACCTATTGTTGTCAGACCTGCAAACTGGTAAACGAGGTACTACTGTTACTACTACTACTACTACTACTACTACTCTACTGCTATGTTATAGTAAGATGATGATGGTGATGATGATGATGATGATGATGATGAAACTGATTCATAAACGAAAATGTTAGAGGCAAAGATAGTTTCGATATTTGATATAGCAGCTAAAATTTGTTTACATGCATGCTTTTGAAAGTAAGTTAACTTTACTGGGAAAATGGCATCTAATCGAGCTCTTAGTTGTCACCATCATATTCACTGGGTGTAGTTTCAAGTTGTGATATGCCATGAATTCCAATAATAACAACACGCATAAGTATCCTGGGTTGCATGATTTGACCATTGTTGCCAATACGCTTCCATTAGCAACCAGTGTTTGTCCGTGTCCTTCTCCAATTTTTCTATATTTGTTGGTTGTTATTGAACGGACGCTGTCGTAAAAAAAAGAAATAGACAAATAAAGCATGGTAGGCTACTTCTGTAAACGTTATTTCCAAGATGGGATATTATTATTTTAATGTTTTACAATCTTAACATAACGTGCCTTCTGTTTGATTACAGGAGCTGCAAAAAGAGGCTCTACAAACTAAAGAAATCGAAAAGCCGCTAGTAGCCGAGCTTCCAAATGTGATTGTGTAGACCATTTATCTCTCACTAGCGAATCAGAACACGTCTTACAGCGGTGATTAAGCACTCTCTACCAATATTTACATCCGTTAAGGAAATCGAACAGTTTGCACAATCGAATTTAATACATTTGTAGAGACTGATTTTTATATGAAGACTAGTGATCCGTACACCGTTTGAGGAATTGGTTCTCCAGAATTTCCATTGTTAAGATTTTTTTCTATGTCTTGGTCTAAAGAGCTTCAATGAAACAGAAAACCACTGAATACATTTTATTCTCTCCGCAGAAAACAATACACGGAAATTAGGAGATCTTGTTCATTGTGTTTTAAACGGTATACAAGAACAATATTTGAGAAATTAGGTTCATAGAAGAAACATCGAGCCAGTAACACCACACTCCCCTATTTTCCCCTCTATCAATCCGTGCACACAGCAAAATTTAGTACTTTTTGTCAGCGTTATAAAACAGTGGGAAAGATAATTAAAATGCACGTGGTTTTGACCTGCTTCCTTTGAAACTCGTTTGCACGGCATACTTTATCAATCTTAAATTTTAAAGGTCCATAAACAGTTTATTCTTCGTGACTTGTTTCGATTTTGGAAAATATATATGAATAATCGAGTTCATAACCTCGTTTCTACTCCACATACACACAATTGGTGACGTTCTTTAAATGTTAACTTGAAATCCTTATTCTTCTTGAAAATGTTGTTAATTGTATTTAATTTTTGATAATATATATTTTATTAATATTACTGATCATTTTGGATTGAACTTTAATTTTAGGAGGTATATATGTTTGATGTAATCTACATTTATGTCATTTCAAGGTGACGAATGGAAATAAAAATACCATTAATTAACCAGTTTTATTAAAACTTAAATACGACAGATCCTTTTAGTCATTAATCCACTAGTGTTTTCTCGTCTGTCTCTTGCTTATTTCTGACTAGCTTCTTTTCTAGCTGATGCTTTGGGGATTAATCGCAAGCTAAGGCCTACTAGCTTAGGAAGGTCTTGACTCCACACGTATATTTAAAAGAATGGACTTAAGAACTATATATCTAGGAGTTTGAAAACGGTGGTACTAAAACACCCATAATCACAGCCATGTTTTGCTCATGCATCGTTATGGAAACGAACTAATAACGACAAGTACGTGTTTATTAACCTTCATGAGAGATTACTTACCTGGTAAAGGAAATTATTCACCATTACTAATCTTCAAGATTTGTATTTTTTAAATATGTAATTGAAATACAATATCGATTAATATTTCTTTCAACAACGCGTACAAAATAAAATTAATCACATGTTCAAAACGTCACGTGACCAGTCTGTGCGGTCCTTTTCTTGCTGACGGAATGAGACTGTTAGTTTTCTTTTGAATCAAGCCATGTAGATATTAAGGAACACACCATACTGAAAATCCTTCGTAACTTTGAGATCAGTCCTACAGATCATACCTCGCATGTGCGTCGAGTGGTCCTATTCAGAACACTTTCGCTATTTACTACACAGGGATTGACCGAGAAGCTACGAATGTTTGAACATTTTTTCACTCGTCAGATCTCCGTTAAACCTGCAATAAATTCAATCGCAGAAATGGCCTATATAAACTTCATAGATTAGGGTTTCTCTCTGAGGCGAAATGTTGGCAAAAAATCTCACAGAAATTGCTAGGGTAGTTCTGAATGATTAACTATCTTAACTCCAGCTGGTCAGTAGATTTTGCTACCTATCAGCAGTAACTCTTTCAAACGCAAGAGAGTGCTCGTGGAAAACACCGATTAGTCCAGCTACATGTCAAAGTTGCATGATCCTTGCTTAGTGTAGATGACAAGATCCTGCAGGCTGTATATGTAATAAAAAAAGCATTGAGAGGTATATTATACAACTAATTACCAATCATTTTAATTACTATATTATAATTTGAAGCAACAGTTATCGAGAGGTGAATGCTTAAGGATGGTTTTGAAAGGTTATATTTGAGATCTTTTGGTAATTATATCGGTTCTTTTAAATATATTTGAGTTATTGTCTTCTTAACGAACACGGCGGTTACATTTTAATATTGTTCTTCAATTTGTAAGAAAAATATTACTGCCCTTATCGTTCTAAGTCGTCGCATTTACAAAGTCCACGCCAAATTTCTCACCAAGCATCACACATTTTCTTATCTAAATATCATACATTTTTCACCGC
This sequence comes from Sinohyriopsis cumingii, assembly GCA_028554795.2. Classification (NCBI taxonomy): domain Eukaryota; kingdom Metazoa; phylum Mollusca; class Bivalvia; order Unionida; family Unionidae; genus Sinohyriopsis; species Sinohyriopsis cumingii. The sequence goes on from CM068839.1 coordinate 22,516,641, forward strand.
ACATTTCTCTGAAAAAGAGATATCTTTATATACAGTTTAGACCTAATCCAATTTAAAATTGTCTTTACGTAGTCAGGTAATTCACACTCGAAGATCATGGAAGCTAATGAAACGGCCCCCCAAAAATGTACATAATGAATTTTCATTATCTCAACAGAAAATTATCCAGACGAACCTCAAATCTCCCAATTGGAGCCGATATTATATGCTTTATCGAATCTATATAGAAAGATTAGAAAATATCATCGTTAAGTAAAGAAAATAAAACAATTAAATTTAATCTCTTCATAGTTAATTAGGTAAATTGACATATCTGATTATTTTTAAAATTTGTCTTCATACTATGACTATTTTCGTCATTCAACAGCGTAAAATAAACAACACCAACACGTAGAATGTGTGAAGAGTTTCGCTTTATTGAATCATCAGACTGAATTCAAACTCTCTCTCTATATATATGTTTTCTAGTTAGTTTTATTGTTATTTTATTTCATTATATGCTGTGAGTAATGAGCCATTGTATTTAGTCGCTGACTTTGACAAATGTCAGTGCAATTTTGATAAGCAATATTTCTTTCTTTTAGAGTGAGTATCATTTTTTAAGCTGAGTCAAGGACATTGTATTTTTTTCAAAGCTAGACTACATGATGATTGTCATGTGTTTTATTGTGATTTTGGTGATGGACATTCTGATTATAACTAAGATCCTTCTAGAACAATGTACTTTTGACCCTTGTCCGGGGTCTTGACCCTTGTCCGGGGTCTCCTTTTACGTCTTAGTTTAAAACATCACCATGTTCATCTGAAAATTAGTCATTCGTTCAATACGAGTTTAAGACAATGTCAGCTGTATTATTGTTGGGTTAAGTAATTCATTCGGGCTGGTATTTTATTTATTGAAATTATTTAATTCAATTTATTCCTCTCTGGAATCGCTAAGTGTTCTTCAAAAATAACATTCTTGGAAATAGAGACTTGAATTTATACTGAAATATAAAATAAGGATATATTCTTGGATTGTATTATTATGGTCCAACAAAAGACTGTTGGCACATCATCACTACACGGGTCACAATATGCACATCAACACCTTCAGCGTTGGATTTATATTGGGGTTTAAACTAAAGTTTACTAAGAACTTTAATCATTTTCTTTACGTTTTCACTTTCACTTTTACGTTTCTCGGGAATTAATTTTTTTTGTAGAATTTTGTAAAGTTCGATGATTTTCATTCTTTTCTGTTACTTATTTTAAGACCATAGATTCGCAAAATGAATTGATGGATACACCTGGATATGAAAATTTCTCTAAACTATTTGAGAAAACATCGTTTTGAAATTTAAATTCACCTTGTTTTGGAACATTCTAGGTCCAGATAGTATTTCACATATTAGAAATTAAAAGTGAATGCAACAAGCTTTTACAATGCCATCTAGAGTGGAGAACTTTATTACAAATCCTACCCAGATATGGTTAGACAATTTCAGAATGGATGAATTGCATACATACATACATACATACATACATACATAGACGTACATACATGCATGCATGCATGCATGCATCCATCCATCCATCCATACATACATACATCACCTCTGTGAGTGTCGTCGAGTCTCGGGCTCGGCCAATGTGGATATGTGAGAAAGCTTGCCGGTAGCTTGTAATGGTTCGGTGGTTCTTTCTGAGCTTTTCCCGGGTTCTTCCTCTACCGTTTATACTAGCCGCCATGTATAGCCTATCTTGTGCTGAAAAATGCGTTAAATCCTATAACAGCATACATACATACATACATACATACATACATACATACATACATACATGGATACATACATACATACATACATACATACATACATACATACATACATACATACATACATACATGCTCCAATCAGACAGCAAAGGAAAAAGGAAAATAAGCAGAAAATTAAGGAGATATCATCTATGTTCAGATAGTTCATGATATTAAAGCACATACATTTGCCAATTACAAATATATGATATATCTTTAAATTACTACATTCTACGATAATAAGATATATGTGGCATAGACATTATAAAACACGTTGATATTACAGACAACAGTAAATATTTGTGCTTTTGATAACCATGAACCTTAAAGCAAAGTTAAGTGAACTGACACATGTTTGCAATTATGTTCCTGGTGTTGTGCCAATCTGGTTACGGACCACATACCTACCTCGCGCATACCTCCCGAAGGGTGAACCTTAACCGGGGTTCATACCAGGCCTGTGACTATTGACAGGGGAACACGGGTCTGGCCTGTGACTATTGACAGGGGAACACGGGTCTGTTGATTGTGTCGAGCTCCACCTTGTGAGGCAAAGGTATTATGTGAACTTGATAAAGAAACTGTATGATGGCGTACATGTTAAAAAAATGTTGAATTTTTGGACGGAATGTGGCTTATATACAAAATATTTACCACTCATTAAGGATATTGCACTTGTTGCCTTGATCTTTTATCTGATATAGTTTTTAAAAAGACAAAACATCGTTATATATTCATCTTTTTGTTCTTTGTATTTTCATTGATACGGATGTTTTTTCGTGCTACAGTTTTGTGCAAGATCAATTTTATATCGTTGTAAATTTACCTTTAGTTGGAACTATATAGCCACTAGTGTGCTGAGGTGACTTGAAACCCTACTACACGCATAGATTACTACATGAATATGTGTTATGTTTCAAACACATTACTATTGTACTGCCATACTGTATACATTAAACGTAGATAAGACAAATACATAACTTATTTAATTAAGCAAATAAACATTGGAGTGAACCAGGTAAAGATATTAACAAGGAAGAAAGAAAGAAGCAAACGAACAAGAAAACACCAGCTAAATAGCTAATTAAATAATGACTAGCAACTAACCAATTAGCTAACTACATAGCTAATGAAGTCAGTAATTCAGTTACAAATGTACAGACTGATTAACTGTATATAATCTATGGTAAAACTCAAATACTTCTATCCAAAATATACTTTCTGGAGATAGAGAATACGTAAAATATTTGGGATCCACTGTTTCCATGATTCTTAAGAATTATCATAGAGGATATATCGTTAAACTTTAAAAAACGATCCAGCTATATAATGTAATAAATTTATATTTGATTGATTTAGCCTTAATTAATCTAGTGATGAAAGTAAAAATAGATGTTTAACATATCAGAACCCAACCCCATTTCTAAGCATTCCTTTTTTTCTTATTTATGCTGATCAAATCCATTTCCAAGTATTCCAGTTCTTGTTTATGCTGACCAAAGCCACTTCCGAATATTCCTTTTGTTAAGCACGTTTCCGAATCCACTTCCAAGTATTAAAGTTCTTCTTTAAGTCGGCTGGAGCCCCTTCTAGATATTCCATTTCCGTAGCATGTTATAGCATGTTGTTTGCGTAGAAAGAATAAATATTTTAGTGAGAATTTGATACTTATTGATACTTATGAGAATTGGCGTCTTTGCAGTTAGTTCTTGTCTACACTTTTGCACAGCGCTTTATTTATAAGGGTACAATTATTAACTGGCCTTTGTGATTGAGTGATAGTCGTATCTAATTGCCACGAGGATGACTGCAGTTTAAATCCTCGCAGCAGCTGTACATGGTGTCCTTTGTTTAATATCTGGGGGATTGTCCAACTCTGCATCTATTGGCACGATGTGAGATAGAGTTTCGACATTTCTGAAAGACAGATCTTGATGACACCCAATTAGAGTTGCATAGAAGGGAAAAGGTGAATACAGTGGTCAAGGTATACGAAGTCACTTGCAGACCTGCCTAGCTTACATTTTGGTATAGTACGTGATATGCTTGCCAAACACGCAGTTCGAAACCTAATGTTAGCAGTAATGCAGCATCCCTTCCATTTAGCTATTTACGTATGCTATATACATTTAATAATAATAATAATAATAGTAATAATAATAATAATAATAATACATGTAACGCAGCAAGAAAATTGGCACAATAGTTAGATTACCTTTGGTGTTTGGTATATGCACACTTTTGTACTATTATAATTCATGAAATTAAAACAAATGAACATATATACTAATGAAAATTGCATTTTATTTTACTTGATTCAATACTGATTTCATAATCTATACGTTTGATTCACGCTATCCATATTATGATCCTATCTAACAGAATGCTAATATATTTGACAACACAGAAGAATAACGTATAAAACAATGAATGCAACTAAACATTGCCGGGCAAAAAAAGACACAAAGTCTATATTTCTTATCATCATTCCATTTTGACAGACCATTTTAGTCAAAAGTGACACAATTAACCGCTTCTTTTTATTGCTTTGAACATCACCCCTCAATTCGCTTCTTCTTATTTTGCTCCTTTCATTCAAATATTCCAATTATTCTTTGCGCTAATGAATTGCCTCAAAATGCAATCAGAAACAGCAAGATAAAAATAATAAGGTCACTCATACAAATATTAATTGACATTTAAACGGCAAGTTAGCTTAAAGAAATATAAAATTGCATGCTGTGTTATTGTGAAGTGACCCCTAAACTAATATGGTCGCATTTTGCGTTCATGTTTCCGTTTGTTGCCATTGAGCGTAACGGAGAACTTGTATGCAATTTGCATGTGTTGGATGTTTACATAACGTTATCTTCTGTCAAAAAACAAATATCGAATGCGTTGTTAGTTTTTAAGGACTTCTTAGACGTTGAAATCTGGTTAAATTTGAATTTATACATTTACAAACCTGTTTAAAAACTAAATTGACTGTTAATTTCACTCTTTTTTTATTGTATCAATTGTAAATATGTTGCAGTTGATTTATACTGTTTATGGCATAACCATCAAACATACCATAAATAAACTACCAGTAAGAGACGATTTCAAACATAGATTTTACATGCAAGATTGAACATGGCTCAACGCCTCTTGATTAGGTAATGTGTGCTTTAAAATATTACAATTTCTTTTAAAATTAATATACCCCGCTAGAGTGAAACAAAACAAAAATCACGGATATCAAATTATCTAATTAGGAAACGTCTTAAAAGTGTGATGTTCCATGAATTCGGGGATAGTTTAAGCTGTATAAATATAGTAAATACATTCAAGTCAACTGCACCTATCACATTTCCATACATTCTACACCTCACGCGCTGGCACCCATGACGTCATTATAATCGATAAATCTAAAAAATTCACGAAATTTTTAAAAGCAAAGGTTTGTTCATGCAAAATGTATAAAACGACTTCTAAAATGAAGAAAATCAATTTTGGACATTTTGTGAGTCCGTTGCAGAGATCTAAAGTCCCTTGTCCTTGGTAGATTTTTTCGAGTATGATATATGTGAGATTAAATACATGTTCCTATTAGGAGATGAAACTATAATGACATTACCCAAAAAGACAACAAGTACATTTCCGAGAGATGTTTTATTGGCAAGGAAACTATTAATAGATGAAAATATAACCCGTACATGAGAAGACGTAGTGAAAACAAATTTAACTGCCTAATGCGGTTGAAAAAGGTACCAGCTTTTTAGAAATGGTTTGAATATAATGTAATCATTTTTGGTGATGTGATTACAGATCATGGAACTAGTATATGTGTTGATTGTGTTAAAGCTAAATAAGATCTCAGCTTTCCTTAGTTTTCAAATTATAATTCAATGTGTAAAGTGCGTATCGACAAAGTTACAATTAGATGAAACGACAACGGTCAAACCATTCATCCCTTTCGATTTGGAAACTATGTTTCGAAACAATAAAGGGTTAAAGATCTGTATAAACCAGTGCTGAAAAGTAAAACGAACTAGTCAAAAGATATGGAATGAAACTTCTAATTTTAATATAGATATATGGCCGGCCTATCGCATATGCCAAAGTTTTACTATAACAAAAAATAATTAAAATTATCATGGTTTTAATTATGTTTTACGCCCAGAATTTTTACCAATTAATTCATTTTTGTACAAAATAAAGTTGTCTGATACAGAGAAATGTACTTTGTGCAAAAAATGTTCCGGAAACAATGCAACACTTGCTTTGGGAATGCAATTATGATAAACAGGTTTAGGAATGGTGTGATCTAATGGATTCAGGATAAAATGTGCACAGAGTGCTTAGGTCAAAATCTGGAATATTGGGAGATACAAGTACAGATGGAATACATGAGAAACCTTTTAGTTTTTGTTTCCATCCAGCCAAATACCACATCTATATAAGTAAAATGAAAAAGGGATTTGCCAAGATTATAAGGGTTGAATGTTTTTCTTAAACATCACAATATTTTGGAAAAATATATTACAAACAAACCTGAAAAGAAGCAAATACGTATGTTGATTCGGGAACAGTAGGGGCCATTATTCCATCAGTAACTAAGAACAAGATGTTATTATTCAAATTTACGTTTCTATAGCATGATGTCCATTATAGAGTATAATATGTTTGCGATACATAATGTCACTCCATGCCCAATCAACTTATACTCTCTCTCTCTCTCTCTCCATTTTACAACTATAGAAATGCATTGTATATAACTATATACAATGCAATAATAAAGATACGTATTACACGTATGTATCATCTAATCGTCAGTCAAATCATTAAGAAAAGATGATACCGTATTAAGTGCAATTTCCAGTAGGGGGTATTCGAGTACTATTAGCATGAGTACTATCGTCATACAAATCACGTGTGTTGATTGATTTTAATACCGTATATCACTGTTTGGCTGAAAACGTTCGTAAATTAAGTTGTTTTGATTTTTCTAACAGTTGTTGGATTACTCATGGACTGTTTTACTTATATGGACATACCACAATGGATATATGCAGATCTATAAGCCTTGATATGCGGAAGAAAACGTTTGCTCGAAAGGGACATTCTGTTAGAATAACTACAGTAATTTTCTTTTCATAACGTATAACATTAAAGGAATTAAAGGATACGTCTGACAAAGGCTGTTGAGAAAAAATAACAAACGAAAACTATAGTACTCTAAGATTTGTACCGTATACACTGTATTAATGTCCTAGCATTGAGTGGCTATTAAAATACGGATGAGATGACAATTGCTATATTTGCTGATAACAATAAATCAGTCTCGTTATTTCTTTTTATGCTCGTTCCTTTTTGATAAGGCGGTGAAACAATTCCTTAAATATGACGTCAAGTATCCCTGAATTATTGGTCACCTTTGTTAGGGAAGTCTCAACCCTACCTGAGAGCGACCCACGACAGTGACAGAAATGTCATTCATTACGTTTCAAATGCTTGGTACAATTTATGTTTAAAGCCGGCGGGTTATAGCTGGCTCCTTTGCAAGTTGACTTGGAAAGATCTATAGTAAAGGACGAATAGAGGGAGATAACACACCTGTTCGCAAGAAGTTTGCTATTTAAGACAGAACTACCTCTTGTTACCTTATTCTTACAGAAGACGTTGACCAATTAATACAACATATTGTAAACGCCACAGTTGTGCATTCCAAGTTAATCCTGGAAAAAAATAGGATCGTAGCCTAATTAGAAGTAAGGAAAGAAAAGAGGCTGACAAAAATATTACTGAAGTGGCTAAAAAAAATTGTGTTACTTGACGACAACAAAACTGAAGACTTAACTAAGGCATCAACAATAGCTGCCTTATATAAAAGAAGACATTTGAAAGTTAGAAGACTGAAACAGCAAGTGTACCTCGCGAGAATCTGCAAAAGCCGATCTTTTTTTTCCCATCTAACTGCAGCTCAAATAATTTCGATACAGATAGAAGAAGCCCATTAACAGGATTTAAATAGCGTATTAAGTTAATATTTTGGGTTCCTAGAACAGTGAATATACATAAAAAGAGGATAGAGAGGAAAATAAGGACGAAAAGCATCCAAGTCATGGCAACGATTAATGTAGAATTCAGTTTGTTGCTTGTGATTATGACAGTGACCTTCATGTCATCAGCTGCCATAGGTAAATATACATTTATATGTTTGTTCCTAATTTTTGTTTCCAGGTCTCTGTCCATTTGCAGACTTGTATGGTTGTATATAACTATTTCGTATGAGAAAGTTTTCTTTATCTAGTCGTCCACTTCTCCATACATGCATGTACATGCCACGTTATTTATGCTATAATAGGAAACCTTATGCATATGTGATAATGTGATCACTTCCTGTAGTCTGAGTCAGCATCGGTGGAAAACGATGTTGGATAAAAGTTAGAATGTATGTCTAAGGAGAGGCCTATGGCATTGTCGTTAAAAATGTCTTTCAGTACGAATGCATCCATTGCGAGTACTGTTTGCATATATCATGCCAGGGCGTAACGTGTAGCTTTACAATGAATAAGTCACGAAATTACGTCAGATAAGATGAGATTGTATCAACACAGAAGATAAATTAGCATGAAAGAAACTATTGTAGTAGTGCATCATAATATAAAATATAATAAAGAAAACATTAATAAACATTCACTTGTATACCCCCTTTGGCATCGAAATCCTCGCTACACCATTACGTGTACCATACCTGTCGAAACCATGTTCAATAAAACTTAAGTCTTTTCGTCAACTCTTTCTGGAAATGTATTCCATTGATATAGATTTGTTTTAAGACAATTCCGAAAATAATGATATAAAAGATTTGAGTTAAATACGTTGATCAATAGTATCTATTACATTCGGTATACAGTATAAGCATTATTTTCAGCCTTATCACTTCCATTTTTATCCCAGCATATTTTGAAATCGTAGGTGCTGTGCCAGTGCTAGTATTGTTAGAACGATAGACCGTACCATTTTTATTCTCCTAAATCATTGGATGAAACACCACTGCAACAGAGAATTTTTTTTTGGATGTAATTATCCCAGAACCTCATCAGCGTGTCAAAATGTCAAGTGTAATATCTAACTATCTATCTATCTAATTATCTATCTATCTATCTTTTTTTCTTAATATGGGTTTCCCAGCAAAAGATTCTATGTTTAAGACACTGTCTCGGAACATGTAATCAGCAGGGCCCGCTTGCTATGCGCCCATTTCTAACAACTCTAGTAACTGTACAGCTTTCAATTCTTCTACATTAACATTATCATCATCTTTGTCTTCACTGGGGTCCTAGGTGGCCGAGTGGTCTACGACACTAGCCATTAAGATCCCTTATTCATCTCACCTTTGTCCACGTGAATTCGAGTTTAGGCCTAATCAAGTCTTCCAGTGGGTTGGTGGGTTTTCGCGGGTATTACCTCCAGCAAATATACTGGCCCGCATGTGAGGCTCTTCTTGGCGAAAATCGCCCATAAGTAAGCCTGAATCTTCTTTGTAATATTTTGCTACAGTTGTACCTTTTGATGTCATTATTATTCTGTCTTATGCAAACATGAAAACTTTGTGCATTTCATTAAAATTATAAAAAGGATGAAACAAAGCTCTTTGTATTCTTTCATTAACCAGAATCTAAATTGATTCTTGCAGTCAGCAGAACAACTGTTTAGTGCTGATCACTGTTCTGATTGGAGAGCCACAGGAAATGAACGAGTCCTCGTGTGACGTTATTAGCATACTATTTCCGGGAAACTAATGTAGTATTTAATATATAAGATGCGTAGAATCACAGGTTGAAATCAGAGGAGACACAGCGTAATGTCGAGTAAACCTATCGTACGGCAAATTTGTAAAATGTTGTTACCGTGTTTTAATTACTCCAGTGATTTATGTCATATGATTAACATAATTTCACATGGGTACTTACAAATACAGAAATTAGTTCATCTGTTTCCTAAAGTTACAAAAACACTACATCTATAAGATATTAAAACTGAAAAAGGCACACAAAGTGAACTGCTAACTGCAATTCTTTGAGTGGCCGATAAGTCTATGGAATAATTAGCTTTAATTAAAATAAATCAGATAAAGTTTCTATGTAGTTCTAATGTGTATATGTATAATTAAACTTAATTTAATGCATATGTTATGTTAAACAAAAGTTTCCCATTAAGGAGACCATTAATGTACGAATCTTTATAAGGTATTTAATGTAAGCGTGAATTCTAAATGTATAACAGTGATTATAAAAGTACTTTTATTTTAATGTATTGGAACATAGGCTGCAACTCTTTACTGATGAGTTCAAATTCTGGGCCCTATAGATAATGCTCATCTAATCAGTTGCTAGCAGCCTCCTTGCTTTTATCAGAGGAACTTCACTGACCCGGTTCTTTCCATACCTTGTCACTAATAGCCCGTGAAAAGTGCAATAACGATTCGTTTACTCGGGACCTAGACGATAAAATTAGAAATTGTGTTAGTCTTAAAATCTTTATCAATCAAACGATTTACCTAATCATGCTTGTAGGTGAGCTTAGCATATAATGATAACTTTGCACAAACCAGACACTGTAATTAAATCGGATGCAATATAATTAGAACTAGATTGACAAAGATTGACCCTCGTGCGGTATTTCACATTAAGGCCCGAAATAATGTTACGCATAGTTTCCCACATTAATGATCTTGTCTTCTTTTTGGTCTTGCAGGTTGTAAAGATCAGTATGTCTGGATAGCAGATGGATCCTATCCATGTAAAGGCTTGCTTGATCCAGCATATCAAATCGGATTGTATCAAAAGAGGGACTATTTCTGCAATACGTACAAACTAACCTATTGTTGTCAGACCTGCAAACTGGTAAACGAGGTACTACTACTTCTGATATTAGTACTACTACTTCTAATACTAGTACTACTACTCCTAATATTAGTACTACTACTTCTAATACTAGTACTACTACTCCTAATATTAGTACTACTACTTCTAATACTAGTACTACTACTTCTAATACTAGTACTACTACTCCTAATACTAGTACTACTACTCCTAATACTAGTACTACTACTTCTAATACTAGTACTACTACTCCTAATACTAGTACTACTACTTCTAATACTAGTACTACTACTCCTAATACTAGTACTACTACTTCTAATACTAGTACTACTACTCCTAATATTAGTACTACTACTTCTAATACTAGTACTACTACTTCTAATACTAGTACTACTACTCCTAATACTAGTACTACTACTTCTAATACTAGTACTACTACTCCTAATATTAGTACTACTACTTCTAATACTAGTACTACTACTTCTAATACTAGTACTACTACTCCTAATACTAGTACTACTACTTCTAATACTAGTACTACTACTCCTAATATTAGTACTACTACTTCTAATACTAGTACTACTACTTCTAATACTAGTACCACTACTCCTAATAATAGTACTACTACTTCTAATACTAGTACTACTACTTCTAATACTAGTACTACTACTCCTACTATTAATGGTGCTAATAATAATGATAATAAGATGATGATGATGCATGGTGCTGATGTTGATGACTTATGATGATGATGGTGATGATGCTGATGACGATCCTGAGAGGAACATTGCTTGAGTCAAAGTTAGTTTCGATATTGTATATACAAGGTAACATATGTTTCCCTACATACCTTTGAAAGTAAATTAAATTTACTGGGAAAATACCATCATATCTAGCTCGGATTTTCCGACATCATAATCAGTGGGGATGGTTTCATGTTGTAAGAAGAATTGAACTATAAGTTTCATAATAACAACACGCAAATGCTTCATCGTTTGTATAATTTGGAATATTGGTGTGAAAACGCTTCCATTCGCATTCAATATTTGTCTGTCTTCTTACCAAATTCTGTCGAATGTATGTATGTATGTATGTGTGTGTGTGTGTGTGTGTGTGTGTGTGTGTGTGTGTGTGTGTGTGTGTGTACTTGTATGTGTGTGTTGGTGTCTCTTAAGGACTGTTTTTAAACCGTTGGTGTCGTAAAAGAAAAAGAAAAATATAAAATATGTTAGGCTAGTTCAGAAAACTTCATTTGCATGATGGGATATTATCGTGTTGATGCTTTACTATCTGAAAATTATGCACATTCTGTTTGATTGCAGGAGCTTCAGAAACAGGAGCTACAAATAAAGGAGATCGAAAAGTTGCTAGTTGCATAGAATCAGCTTCCAAATGTGATTGTCTATGCCAGTATATCTCTCACAAGCAAACCAGAGCACGTCTTGCAGCGGTGGTTTAGCACTCTTTACCAATATTTCCATCCATTAAGGAAATCGAACAGTTTGCACAATCGAATTTAATACATTTGCAGAGAGTATTTTTTATATGAAGACTAGTGCTCCGTACACCGTTTGAGGAATTGGTTCTCCAGAATTTCTATTGTTAAGATTTCTTTCTATGTCGCGGTGTAAAGAACTTGGATGAAATAGAAATTCCTGCATACATTGGTTTTCACCGCATACCTTATAAATCTTAAATTTTACATTTCAATTGAAAAATCAAGAAACAGCCTGATCGTAGTAAATTGTTTCTTATATATATATATATATATATATATATATATATATATATATATATATATATATATATATATATATATATATATATATATATATATAAGGAATCGAATTCATGACCTTGTGTTTCCACTCCACAGATACATACTGGTCCAAGTTTTTTAAAAATATTAACTTTTCGTCAGTATTTGTTTTTATTAATTTTACTGTTCCTTTAGGATTAAATGTTAATTATAGGAGGAATACATGTTTCGTGTTATATATTATATTATGTGTTAGATCCAGTATTGCCTTCACTAAATGATGTTATTAATACCTCTCTCTCATCCGGGGAATTCCAATCATTTTTCAAAACTGTCATTGTAAAGCCTCTGCTGGAGAAACCAGCACTAGACCATAACGATTTAAAGAACTACTGCCCAGTTTCTAATCTCCCATTCATATCAAAAATCTTAGAAAAGGTTGTTCTATGCCAGCTTGTATCTCATATAAATTCAAACAGTCTTTTTTAGCAATGTACAATCTGCATATCGCCCTTACCACAGTACTGAAACTACTCTTCTAAAAGTAGTTAATGACATTCTCTCTGCGTTGGATAGCGGAAAGATTTGATTTGTCTGCAGCATTTGACACAATAGACCATTATATATTACTTCCCCGTCGCCAGCGTATATTTGGCATTCATGATACAGCCTTACTGTGGTTCAAGTTCTACTTAATCAACAGGACACAGATTGTATCTGCAAATGGAATACACTCCATACCAGTTGATCTATGTTGTGGTGTTCCACAGGGGTCTGTTCTTTGACCTGTTCTCTTCATTCTGTACACTCAGCCGCTCTCAAGTGTCATAGATCATCATCCAGTGTCTCACCAATTGTACGCTGATGACACGCAAATATACAAATCTAGCCACCCAACTGAAGCTGATGCTACCATCCAATGTGTAGAGAGGTGCATTTCTAATGTGAAATCATGGATGACATATAACAAGCTGCATACGAATGATGATAAAACTGAGGCCATTCTGATCACAACAAAAATACTTTCTCATTCACAGCCTTTACCTCAAACAATAAATATCAACAACGCCAACATTAAATTCACACAATCAGTACGAAACCTAGGTGTTACTCTGGACAGCACTCTCACATTGCACCAACATGTCATGAACATATGCAAGGCTGCATATCTTGAGCTGAGACTCATCAGCTCAATTCGCAAATATCTTTCAGTTGATGCCACTAAAACACTTGTCTGTTCATTAGTACTTTCAAGATTGGACTATTGTAACTCAATTCTGTCTGGCTCATCTCAATATCTACTCCAGAAACTTCAAAAAGTTCAAAACACAGCTGCTCGGATCATATTTAGACTACCACGATCATAGCACACCTCCCCGCTGCTCTGTACCCTACACTGGCTTTCCATTCGATCCAGAATCAAACACAAAATTTGTTCTCTGTGCTACGTTTCACTGTCGGACTCTAGTCCAACATACCTATCCGATCTCACCCATGTTTACACACCAGAAGATACGTACGCTCCTCCTCTGACAATCGTATACTCATTATTCCCACTACGAAAACAAAGTCACATAGACAACGTTCTTTTGCATACAAAGGCCCAGCAACGTGGAGTGAATTGCCCACTGAAGTTATACACAAAGACACAGTGATCCCATTCAAGAGGGCTCTCAAAACTTACTTATTTCGACTGCAAGAACAAACTTGAAGACGTAATAATGTTTCCTATCTGAAATATTCTCAGCATGTTTTTTATTTTTAATGTTTTTTTCTAATTCCATGGTGTTTGTTTTTGTAATAATATTATTATGTTTTTATGTTATAGGTGTTGTCTGATGTTGTAAAGCGCTTAGAGCTTCTAAAGATTAGGCGCTATACAAAGTCCTCATTATTATTATTATTATTATTATCTACATTTATGTTATTTCCAAGGTCATGAACGTATCATTAATGAACAGTTTTTGTCATGATTTGTATATTACAGGGCCTTTTTTGTCGTTTATGCACTGTTGCTTTCGTCGTCTGTCATCCTTGCTTATTTCTGACCAGCTACTTTTATAGTACATGTTTTGAGGATTAATCGCTAGTAACGATTAAATGAATTCCTTACTAGATTTAGTAGGTAAGTCATTAGTCAATGGATTTATGTAAAACAAGGTACGTAAGAATCATACCCCTACGAGACTGAAAGCATGGGTACCAACAATACCCATAAGCTCAGTAATTATCTTCGGATGCTTTGCGCATGTCCTTGCGGAAACGAACGAAGAAAGACGACAAAGTGTTTATTAACGCTCAATAGAGATTTGTCTCTTGGTTTAGGAACATACTCACCATTAAAAATCTCTACGATTCGTATTTGTATTCTCTCATTTAATTAAAATGCGATATCTAAGGTTACTGCATTTGTATGGGAATTTGAACGGGTTTTTCTGAGCAATACTGCACGACCTTGGGAGTGAGGTATTAGTATAAAAGACGAGTTCATATTTTTCCATACAAATGCAGTAACGTTTTTATTATATACTCATTTTGTCTTTCTACCTAAGGATTACTTATACAGAAGAAACGATGTCATTGAATTTATACTGCATACCAAAATAAATACACAACCTTAGATTCATTAATACCCGGTAACAATATGAATTTGCATTTAGCGTCACTCAGCGATCTTTGAACTTCGTCACGCGCTACATATGTGAATGAAAACTCTACTCTCCCATCCCAAAATCTATCATGGCCTATGTCTGATGGTAATATCAACACTGCTTTTCAGGTAGAAATATACGAGTTGACAACCGTTAGCAATGTACAAGCTAAGTGACCATACAGTTGGCTCGCACAAGGTTAGCATGAACCAGAAATTAGACTATCACTGTATTGCATTACATATAGTAAAATGTGTGTCCCTCAATTGTTTACCATTGACGTCATTTGCACCACCGTGCAGTCATTACCATAACGATTAGTTTGGAAACTTTCCCCTGAAATGCAATTATTGTGTGGTAGCTTCTCGTTGCATCGATTTCATACTATAAATAATCTGCATGATTATAGTTATCTGCTGTCTCATCTCACGAGCACCGGGAGTTTGATGTAGTTGTCAGTCATGATTTTGTGAGGTGATTGGAATCAGGCTACAATTACTACTTCCAGTTTAGGAGCCACGAATGTAGTTCTAGTCTTTTTTATAACATATTTTCCTCCCATTTTGGTGGTGATAGAAGAGTTTTATTTACGCATTTTTGGTAGGGATTTAAAAGGAATTGTTTATTCTTGAGAATATGAGCTTAGAGAGTGGTTGTCCGTGTGTATTTCGGCGATAGTGCACAGTGAGTAATAAAACCTTGGTGATAATCCGGAAGTGAAATCTGTGTTCTGTTTACATGCTGTTCTGTTGACAGTCCAGCATCTCAAAAAAGAGCTGGTCAACCTTTGAAAAGAACTTCACCGTAAAGTCATCTTTGAATGTGTTTTAGATTAACATATGATTTGTATTGATTGTCACACAGTTGAAAGGTCAGTACTGAGAAACAAATGTAGAGAACATATGGTAAAATTAATTGTGTTCTATGGCCGATTGGCTAATCCGCCAGTGCCATCATTAGTGGTTGAATTTAAAGGCTCAATAGTTGAACTGAGGGCGAACTTTCTTACAAAATTTTGAGACATTTATGTATATCAACAGATTAAATACTATATAAAAGGCAATTCTGGTGTAATATCAATTACGTAGAGGTTCTCATTATGAAATACGAGCTCTCTTAAATCTTTGTACGTCGAGTAACGAATCTATTGTCTCCATATTGAAATCCCGCTCGGCAGTGATCGGCAAATCTGAAGCGAATAACACACGTAATTCCGGTGACCGAAATTTGCATAATTATGTACCGAATTGTAAACACTGAAGTTGATGACGTAAAACACAAGCACTCTACGAGACCGCGCAAAATGTCAACAACGGTGAGTACGATCTTCTTCAGATCTCATTCATTTTGCCTTATCCTTTTCCTTTCTACTTTTAATTTTGAGAGGAAATATTGCAATTTATGTAAAACTACTCTATATTTATACTTTATTACTTTGTTTTTTGTGGCACGAGAATAATTTAAATAGACGTGCTTTTTGCAGTATTGCTAAACCCGCAGGTACTCAATTTCTTGATTCCCTCACCCCCACCAACCCCAATTTTATAAACAAAGCATCTATGACATTTAAAAATAGTCAAAACTTAGTAATTTCATTAAATCAGTTTATAAATTATAACCAGATTGTCACCAGTGGACCCAATACACTCGTCGTCTTAGCGTTTCAAACAAAGGGGAAAATAATTCGTGTTCAGCTTCTCCAAGTTAATACTTTACATCCACAAGATTTTCAATAAGAGTTTATTAAAATCTGTGACTGGAGTATGGAATCCAGGTCCAAACTCAGGGCAAGATCATAAACAATTACACACACACACACACACACACACACTTACAGTCACTTCTTACTTGAAGTTTGACCACCGTTTTATTCTTGCGCATGTTTATTCGATATTATGGACTTTGCTTTGGTGCCGATTCGAGGAAAGTAGGGGCGCGTTTTAAATGTTGGACCACCCACCCACCCCATACTAGACCTGATCCAGCCAAGAAAAATTCCATCAAATCACAAACGTCCATATATTAATTTCTGATTCTCAATTAGCACTATATTACTATAAATTTGATAAGTAATCATGAATGCATTAGTTGTAAAATTATGAAATAGTTTTAAGCATTAAAATTCATTAGAGAGACAACTAGACCACATTAGCAATTATAATGTGTAATAAAGAAGATATACACCGAATGATAAACTCAAATGTTATTACGCAGACGGCAGATTGAAATCAGCCCACTTTCAAGTTGAAGTCCAGGGCGATCTTTAAGAGAGAGATGGAGAGGAAGGACGAGAAGTGGAACATAAAACAGAGGAGAACGACATGCTGTGCAGCCTGAAAACAGAGCTGACTAAGCTCTATACATAGCTCAAACAAGGCAGACAAGAATGCTGGTAATTGTCTATTTACATCTTCCAAAACAAGTATTGATATGTATTGAAAAATGTTTGGTACTTGGTAAGGACTCTAATATCTACAAGTCAGTCGTGTTATTTATTTTACCAAACAATGTATGTTCAAACTGCTTTACGTTTTGTTGCTGTCTGATTATTTAATGAACATTATAACTAAGTTAAAAGAACCAGTGATAGAAAACAACTTTAACGAACTGAAGCAGTTGTGCAGCAGCAAGACCCCTAAGGAGGTATGTTTCCCTATCAGACCAGTATTAAAAATATGTCTCAGTAAACGTAATATCAAGAAAGCTATATGACTTGATAAGATTGATCCACCACTCATTTAAACTTCGGTCTCAGCTATTTCAGATAGCATATCATTCATAATCAATTTAAGTATTGCAACTTCATCTGTCCCCAAAATATGGAAACTGCAAAAGTAACGCCTATGCACAAAACTGGTTCTAAGAACGATGCTAATAGGTTCCAGCCAAATTAAATACTACCAAACTTGTCAAAATTGATTGGAAAATATGTCCATGGCTCATTCATGTCATTTAACCAAACACTTGATGTTACATCTTAATCAATCAGGGTTTAGACAGAAACATTCATGTGAGACTGTCTTGATCTATCTAACTGATAAATGGCTTCAAGAACTTGATCAAGGTCCGATACTATGATCTGTATTTGTAGATTTGAGAAACATATTTGACGTGGAGGATCATGAAATCCTTTTGAAGAAACTGAACATTTACCAAAGTGTTGAAAGCACAGTTAAATTGTTTACTTCATACTGAAGTGAGAGAACAAAACATGTTTATATAATTAGTTACAGAGTACCACAAGGTTCAATTCTAGGTCCATTACTATTTATAATATTTATTAATGTCCTATCCCTTTTTAGTCAGCGATTCAATTTCATCTAAGCAGATGACATGCTATTGCCAGACATCCGAAACGCAAAGAATGAACTAGAAATTTCTTTGCAGAATGCCCTAAACAAACTCGAAAGCTGGTGCACATGCAATGCCATGGTAGTAAATACTGGTAAAACTAAAATATTACTTATCTCAACACGGAAAAAAGAACAAAGCTTGGTAGTGATGAACTATGTCTGACATCGAAGGATACAAATTTGCAAATGGTGTGTCATGATATACTACTTGGTGTTTTGTCAGATACTATCATATCATGGACTGAATATATAAAAAAACCATCAAGAAATAAGTTAATTCCAGTTTATGGCTTCTCAGTAGGCAAATATAAATTTAAGTAGCTAATGAATTGAGATTATGGGACAAAGTAATTTTAGTTTGGAGATCAATTTTTAAAGGTAGTAAAAAACATAGCCGTTTAAATGTGCAAATTTCACAAACTGTAGGAGACAATTGAATGACCATAATGTTCCAAAAATCTCACCATCCCATCTTTAAATTTCTACCGCTAATATCACTACTACTAAGACACTAAGTAGCGGGTGCGGCTGAGCAAACTGACTGGAAATAGGGAGATGCAAAATCGATTTAATATAAACTTCGTTAACACGAAAGCCTTCCTGTTCAAGAAAATTCCACCATGAGAACGCATCTGCAGTCTCTGAACAGAAATTCATGAACTAACCAAAGATCCCATCCTACCCAAACTACAAGCTGAGCAGTACAGTTACCACGACCCTTCAACGTGGACGGGAGGAAGCCCTAATTGTAACACTATAGCCCTTAATTATGGCAACAAACAAGATAAGGTGCATGATATAAGGACCAAACGTCTAGCTGAACTAGAAGAAAAATACATAGGGTACACCAAAATATACACCGATGGCTCAACAATCACAAATTCGTACAAAACTGCTGCGGCAATAGTAAGCCCCGAAAACAACACAAAATTCGGAGCTAGAGTAACCGACACCTGCGCCATTTACACAGCAAATTCTGGGCCATTGTTGAAGTTCTCAAAATGTATCCAACTAACAAACACTAGATAAGCAGTTATCGTTAGCGACTCCCTTATCGTCATCAACTCGATTAAATCAAACCACTCAATCACAAGAAGCAGATTCTTGAAGGAAACCAACCACTTAATTAAACAACTGCTAAATAACAAGCATATAACAGATTTTATGTGGTTTCCCTCCCATATCGGACTAGCAGGTAACGATAAAGCAGACCAAGTAGCTAAATAATATCTCCATGAACTTGACTCCATAGCGTTATGCTACGGCGTCCATGAATGGTATAGAATCAGCAGAATTAAAATCGACAATAAGTGGCAACAACAATGGGATAGCAGCAAAAAGGGATGCAAGATATACTCCATACCAAATAAGGCACCCCCACCCACCACAACTCGTTAAAAGTCAGGATCAAAAAAGTATCAATAGGGAAATATTTGACAATCAACATAAACTCAAATGGCAAAAGCCCACACTGTCCACCCCAAGAGGATTTAGAACATCTTGTTAACAACTGCCATAAATATGGAACCACAAGAACTAGGTTTGAGGAATTAACAAAATAAAATAAAGTCCACACCCACCTATCCCAATTTCCTCAAAGAACAACACTTAAATAAGGGCATTACTTACAAAAATATTATAAACTTCCTCACCGACATTGGAAAAAAGGAGGGATCTAAAAAAAGATCAATTTAGGGAAACAATACAGCTGGTAACTGCATTACCGGACGCCCCTCCTGGGGTAACTGGGTGGTAAGTGGGTGCTGGGGTAAGATACATATTACCACCCAAGTAGGGGCGTGTACCACCAAGCGCGGGCTGATGTTACACCTGCACTTATCACCCACTGCAGCAACCTGGGGTATCCGAGTGTGTGATCCGCTAAACAATAAATAAATACCATTAAATTAATTACAACTAGGACACAGGCTAACAAACTAAATGTAAGGAACAATAAGATCAGATGTCTTGTATATGTCTTAGAGACCCGATTATTCGGCAAAGATATCTGTCTTATCAAAATAGATTTAGCTTGAAAATAACATCACATACATAACTATATCCACAAGCTAGGATTGTAATCAAAACAAAATAAGTCCAAACCTACCATAACTAGTAGACAGGCTAACAAACTTAAAATTAGGGAATAACTAAGATCAGATGTATTTGAAATGTCTTAGAGACCCGAGTATTCGGCAAATATATCTATCTTATCAAAATAGATTTAGCCTGAAAATAAAATAACATCACGTAAATTAAACAATATAAGAACAATTATCATAACTAGTAGACAGGGTAATAAACTTAAAATTAGGGAATAAATAAGATCAGATGTCTTTGACATGTCTTAGCGACCCAAGTATTCGGCAAAGATATCTGTCTTAATTAAATAGATTTAGCCTGAAAATAAAATAACAACATACTAATAGATTCATCCATTAAACAAGGAAAATAAATCAAACATAAAGATAGATTAGCAAGTACTTAGCCCAACCCTAAACCCACACAATTAGAAATAATAAACTGCAATAACCCTTAATCAAAATTTAGGGAATATATATATAATTTATTTTGTTTCTTCGTTATGAAAAAAAAAATTAATTATTTTTCTAGGGCACCAAAATCCTACAACATATTTTCCTATCGCATGGTGACCGCAGATTATCTTTAGTACAACAAACGCAACTGAACTAAGGCACAGCATCTTTTCGAGGCACTAAAAACAATTAGAACACCTAGATAAGACCCAAAAACTAAAAGATATAAGACGGTATTAAATGCCCAAGACCATCAGAAAACGTATTATGACTCCAAAAATAATGCCTATAAGGTGGTCCAAACCCCAAGAACCATCAGGCCCAGCTACACTAAGCGGCGCACCATCAAGCCTAGAACAGCTTAATTAACCATACATAAAAAGGTGAATCCAAACTAAAAACCACCCCACCCAAATCAGACACAAGAGATAAAGTTTAAATAACCCTACAGACTATCACTACGTGGTCACTGGTGCTGTACTATCTTTAAAAAAAACTGCACAGAATATATCTCCACAAATCCGTCAAGACGACAGTTCATTAACCTTTTGGCAATTGAGTCAAAAATGTATACCCTGGATAAACCAAGGTGCCTTCTTGGTGCGCAGGCTCCTCACTGACCGAACCTTCCTCTCCGCCACCGCCGTACATTAAATTGATAAACGTGCATAGCACATATTAAATACTTGAAGGGAGAGACACTTTTTCCTCGCTTTATGAACAATTAATTAATCCTAAGGGTCCCGATGTGACGTCATAGTGGAGACCAATAGCTACTGGCGTAACATACTGCTTGGTCGACACCTAGTGCAGCTAATGCAGACTGAATGGCTACTTTTGACTCGAGAGTCTGCTGAGTCTATCCCCACTCGAGTATAGCCTTACATTCAGGTCGCCAGGGTCTATGAAGCCATTCATATTGACCCAAGACCTGACGGCTCAGTTAAAAAGTGTCTTTTATGCACAGTAATGCTTGGGAAATGAGGCTCTAATTCCTTCCCCCGGGATCAATTAAATAGTCCGCTTATGGACATTAACCAGACGTACATGCCCGTATGGGCGAAAACGTCTTTAATTTAAAAGAGGATCATGTTGATGACTTAAACCTGCCTATAACACAAACATCTTGACATAAACAATACATATAAAACAAACAGGCATTCCTGAGGTAAACCTGGCTTACACAACAAACTGACGTTCTGATATAAACAATGAGCATAAAACAGACTTTATTATCGTAAACCATACTTGTAAAAATATCAAACGCATTGAAATTTATGTATGCACATGCTGTATAAAAGAATGACTTTTCTTGCATGAATACCCTGTTAATAGAGAAGACGTGCTGTAACAAACGATATAAGAATGACCTTGATAGAGTGGTCAAAGGTAATAAACTGAATGAACGTTTTGACCTTGATTCTTATCTCTCTACAAAGTATCAGAGAGGATATTACCGTACTTACCCAAGGACTTACCTATCTAGACAGCCCACTCACTCTAAGATAGGTAAATAATAAGAAATTTGCGCAATGTAACCTTGACTACAATGCTGTGCTTTACGTTAATTATACTCATTTGGTATATGGTAACGTCAGCCAATCGTTAAATGTAGTAGGTCTTTACGTATATTTAGCCCCCCCCCCCCACGGCCCGGATTTTAGGCTTATCTGAGATAACCGTTCGTCTATGTAATCATGGGGATTATTGCAGTGACGTCACTAGGGTTGTGCGGAGGTGAGGACCGCACCGGATGACACCATCAGAGGGGGTGAAACCAAAATGACTGTCTATGAAAATAAATAAACATTGTGCAGGAATGAGGTCCATGTGGGTGACACCATGAGTTACCGCACGTGAATGTCTATACAATTTTTGAATTTTTCTGCCGGAAGGAGGTCCATTGGGGTGACACCATGAGTTACCGCACATGAATGTCTATAAATTTTTGTGCAGGAATGAGGTCCATGGGTGTGACACCATGAGTTACCGCACATGAATGTCTATAAATTTTTTGAATTTTTGTGCAGGAAGGAGGTCCATGGGTGTGACACCATGAGTTACCACACATGAATGTCTATAACATTTTTGAATTTTTGTGCAGGAAGGAGGTCCATGGGGGTGACACCATGAGTTACTGCACATGAATGTCTATAACATTTTTGAATTTTTGTGCATGAAGGAGATCCATGTGAGTGACACCAACCCTAGTGACGTCACTGGATTACTCTATTTCTAATCTGTAAGTATACAAAGTTGGCCAATGTGTTGTTATATTGACTTGAAACATGGTTCTTATTCATTGCCTCTTTAAAAATACGCATCATACCGACATCTTTTAAGATTTCATGATACATAATTGGACGAAACACGTCGTGGTTATGTCGTTGAAGTCAACGATAAACGAAACCCGTCCAACGGACCTCGTTAAATAGACGATTCCGATAAGTAAATGCTACATCGATATTAACTGTGCGAACATTTAATAGTGTTTGTGACTTTTGCAAATATTTAGTTGATATTACTAATTGTCTCATCCTAACCAATAAACTGTGGTTTGTTATGTAGATATGGTTGATGGGATACAATTTTAATTTTGTGCTATTCACGATAAAGCATTTTCTTGTAGACATTTTTTTACTTTTTATTTCTCAATCTTTCATGTCAGATTGGAGAGCGCAACCCGTGTCAAATACGGAATATATAAAACTGAATCATCATAATAAGTGATCACTTTGATTATGCGTGATATTGTTTTATATGAATTAAGACCAATCCTAAGCTGTCATGTTATGAATTATGTATCTATTAAGACTATCGTCCAAAATCTATTCGTAATTTGATCACCATTGCTTTATCCGACTTTATTCATATGTGACAAACAAGAATCAGACAGAATGTCATGGTATACGTTTGCACACACACACACACAGACACACACACACACACACACACACACACACATACACGTGCTATTACAACTTTCTAGAAGACCACTTGCCCATAAATACCACTTTTGAATAATTAATTCCGTAAGAGCTCTTGACCGCTCCGTTGGCTTAAGTGGTTAGAGCGTCTGCCTCGAATGCGGGAGGTCGCGGGTTCGAACCCGACCAAGTCATACCAAAGACTTTGTATTATGGTACTAGCAGATACCTCGCATGTCGTTCAGAATTAAAAGGTTAGTGTTAGGACTGGTCGGCCTGGTATCTGGTGTCAGGATAATGTTACTCGGTGGAACATGATGTTACATGTCTGAAACATTATGCCCCAGTGCTAGACGTCACTGTAAACTGTCACGCTGCAGACATCGAAGCGATATGACTGAAAAATTGTTAAACCTGCGTTAAAAATCCAAAGCACACACATCCAGCAGAGGTCTTTACATCCAAACTTTAATCTCTGCGTGAAATAGAACTCGAATTTCACCACAAATGATAGCATAGCTCTGTAAGCAAAACAATCAAAGTAGATATTACCATCATTAATCAGTTTTACGTCGCGGCCAACTGAAAATTGCACTCACCCAGATCTGACGTCACTTAATGCGGTTGGAGATCTTGGTCAATACAATATGCTTGGAGCAATCAGCAGAAAAACATAGACGTTGATCTGTCGGCACATTATGCAACATCATATCAGATGTGGTTTGCAGTTGGACTATATTCGTAGGCAAGTACCTAGGTCTTGGTTTATAAAAATAATATTTGTAGCGGGCATGACAATTTTTCGGAAATTTGCTTTTCATTAAATCTTTATTATAATCAAGTTCCTTATCTAATATTTAAGTGCTTGACATCCAGTTTGCCGAAGGAAGTACCCAGAAGTAACGCTTAGTTAAGACGTTGTTGATCCCATTTTTGTCCACCTATTATCATTTAATAGGGTTTATGTTCAGTCACTGTTACTGCAAAATAAAATATTCAGTTATTTTACTTTACCTATCTAGTATATTTTAATCAATCTGTTTTTAAAAAGATATGTTTTCCTAGTTATCATACTTTAATTTTCAAGTCATTTGAATTACATTGCTATTGTCATAGTATCAGAGGTTGCATCTATTACGAATATGATTCTCAAAGGGAAGACACGTTTTTGAGGCAGATTTAGAGAGTGTTTGGAACATCACGATTTGGTAATTTTGGTATATGCAATATGCGCACAAAAGGAGGAATACATCACTTTAATTGGAGTGTGTACTGGTCCCAAAGTTTGCAGTTTGAGCATGCTCAGCACCTGAACATTTCAAATCTGTAGGTTTACTTGGACGATTATATATATATATATATATATATATATATATATATATATATATATATATATATATATATATATATATACTAAATTTACTTGACTTAAGGCACAGTAAACTTGGACTAAAATCCAAGTCAGCATCTTAAAAGAAAGGCAAAGATCGGGTAGGCAAACCTCTACTCTCAGTCATCGACAAGACAAATTACGTAATATAAATTACAAATACAAAACAGTCACTCAGTATCAGCATCAAAATATTCCGAGTTTGATGATGAGATAATCATTATGACGGTACAGACAGATGACGGTACAAACAGATGACGGTACAGACAGATGGCGGTACAGACAGACGACGCCTCAGAATTGTGCCCTGAGGAGTGATACGTAGATCAGAGTACAACTAAGTACAAATGCACTGTAAAATTAATCGTCCAGGTAAGAGTATAATATGACAACGAATTCGACAAGAATCATTAATGAATCATGTATGGATATACGACATATTTTATTTGACACTCTCGAAGTGAGAACAAGGACATGCTGTTCAAACTGATTCCTCTGCGAGTTCTGTTCTTACCACAATGAATGTAAAACATAAACTGGTCAATCCTTAAAATACAATTTTACAACTACTAACATCAAACCAATTATCATGCTTTTAAACATGTGTTAAATGGACCATTTCATATTTCGCTAGTGCAATTGTTTGTTCAGTATTTCATCCCCTAGCTTTTGTTCGTCTTCAATCGTTTTCTCGCGTCGGTAGCTTGTAGAGTTTACTATATTTCTTCTATTAATAACGTAAACATAAAGGATAACTGCTCGACAGGTAGAACTTGTCCAGAACACACACACTTCCAAGCAATTACATTTCTTCACTGTTACAACTGCCATAAAATTATAGAACATATACTCCAGGCATACTTATGTCTTCTGCGATTGCATGCATGCTTCCATGTTCACCTAGAACTACACATATTACGCCTTTAATTTTGTACAACCAAAGATTGTCTTGTTTTCGTCCCATAAATGTTACACGGACAAGTTTGTCTTCGTTGGATATCAGTCTGATGCTTTCCTTCGCTGGCCAAGTTATGGTTGATTCGATATAATTGTTTATTGTGGTCGATTGGTCGGCAAATATTGCTTAATTGCTGGAAACAGTCTCTAGATGTTTAATTACCCGTCTGCAAAACAATCAGGGACTAGATGATTTCGCATGGAAACGCGATGACCTGAATTGGCCTCAGTACATTTGGGTGATTTCAGTATATGGATTTCTATTTGAACCTCACATAGAGTAAAGTTGATTTCATACTAAGGACAATTAACAACGTTTTTAGATACGAGTGTACGAGTGGAACGTAATTAGCGTGGATTTTGACACTTTGTTCCAGTTGATCAAACAGCCCATTGATGCCAACTTCAGAGAATGCAGAGGCCACTCATCCGCCATGTATAAAAGGTTAACGTTTTTCAAATACAGATACAAAAGACGATAATAAACCTTGATTTTCAATATTTATTCCATATATATATATATATATATATATATATATATATATATATATATATATATATATATATATATATATATATATATATATATATATATCTTGAATAAGCATCTTCCCGAAAAGTTTTAAATGGCTTGTTATTGGGAAATGACCTAAATACAAGATCCCTAAAATCTAATGTTCTTTTTTTTCTCTTCAGAATGTCCTTGTATTACTAATGAGATTGTAAGAGACTCCCAATAGGCAGTTGTACACGACAATGAATTAATTTCCATACCTATCAGCAACAAATTTAAAGTTGTCCAATGATATATAGTTTGAGCCAACGGAAGACGATACACATTGATGTGGGATCGGATGTTGTCAGCCACAACCTTGATATAAATTAATTGCTCGCGGATTTTCTCATTCACATATTGTTTCGCAGCATCAATATCGCAGATAAGCTGTTTCATCCGTTCAACTGAATTTCCGTTCATAAAAATGTATCTGCTTATATAATCACCGGCTTTCGTTTATCTTTAGCTTTCTTATTTTAGCCGATGTTGTCCTAACACACATACACCAATTCCCTCATTTCCTGGTTTTCAGTTATGTTGGCCAGACTATTTGAGAAAGCACTCTTTCGCTCAAAACTTCCTTGGACGTTTGCCTATTCAAATTTGATACCGATAAATAACAAGCTCGTTTGGTGCGACAACTACATCAAACCGTGTTTGTCAAATCATCTTTATGACAGGCCTGTCACAGACATCAAAGTTTATTGTTATGTGTCACGCTGACCATGATTCAGTCTGTTGCGAGAATATCTACAAAGTTTTACACATTTCCAATCATCAACCCAACTGATAATATCTTTAAGAGACCCCACTGAACGTAAGTTTAAATACTGAGAAAGACGATAAGGTGACGGAGATATATACTTAAAATTGCAGTGGACAAACGTGTTGATGTGCAAATACGTAAGACTTTGGAGCATAAGAAAAAAAAGTGTTGACGAGCAGATACGTAGGTTCTTGTTGTTGTGATGAGGTTTAATCCGACTGTTCAGCACAAGATTGGCTATACATAATGGTCATTATAACTGGTGGAGGAAGAACACGAGAAACCACGACCTACTGGAAGCTACTGTCACGTTTAATCAGGTACCCACCTAACATGGATCATATAATAAAAATATTATTGATGGGCGAATACGCAAGACTTTGGAGCGTAAAAAAATTCATTGATGAGCAAATAAGCAACACGTTGAAGTATAATAGAAAACATGTTGATCAGTCAAGGGTCTAACCAGTACAACTCATTTTGGAGGATTCGGCCAATGTGGGTATGTGAGAAAGCTTGCCAGTAGCTTCTCGGTGGTCGGTGGTTCTTCCCGGGTTTTCCCGGGTTCTTCCTCCATCATTAATACTGGCCTCCATGCATAGCCTATCGTGTGCTGAAAAATGGCGTTAAACCCAACAACAACAACAACAACTCATTTTGGCAATCACTTCTATGGCTTATGTTTTAATGAAAACGCAAGATTTGTCTACCTTTAGCCGCAATATGAAAACTATTTAAACAGAAAATGTTGAGAGCTTATTGCAGGACATTTATTTACGGGAAGTAACCAGATAGGTTCATTGATTTGACCTTAACTGAGTTGTGTCCCATTGTTAACTGGAAACATTACAACATCATCAGCATTTTTACATTAATTAGTTTCATAATTTATCTAGTTTGGTAATTCATTAAATCTGTATGCTAAAACGGAATCAATAGTCAGATTGTTTAACAGAACGGGTTGACAGCCTTTACTGAAAATCAATAATTTGAAATAAATACAGACATATTTGTATCACTATCCTAATCGTTGTATTTGATCAAAACGTTTAATTTTGTTATCTTTCACATTATTTTGATTTTGTTTCTTTGAATTTAGAGGTTTAGATTGTAAATTGTTTTGTGAATAACTACATTTTTTCCCATCTGATATTAAGTAACATAAACATGCTGGATAGTGGTTTGTATATTAATCCCACATTGTTCATGCTTTTCGGGCATGATGGATAGCTACATAGTCTTTCATGCCTTGTAAATGTGTGATTGGCTATATGGGCAGGTATTCCAGTAGTTTTAAAGTTATGATCTGTAAGCCACACATACATCACCCATTAGGGACCAAACATTGAATGTTGTTGTAGGTACTGGCAATTGTTGTTGCTTTTAGAGGGGTATTGTTGGCTGGGGCTTTCTTTTCAGCCAGGTTGTTTTTTTATTTTTTCTTGTATCACAATCTACGTTTCAACAAATCTGATGGACAGAATTAGCTAAAGCAGTTATTTCTTCAGCAAAAGCAGAGCAAGAATATTTCTTTTAATGTTTGGCAGTCAAAGTTGTTTTCCACATATCAATCCCACCCTACCCCCCATTAAATGGTTACTCCATTAAAGCATGATAGATAGGATGTGTAAATCCATACCATGTACTCAGATAGGACACGTCTTAAAAAATTTGGACACTTGTTCTGACCATATAAAGGGTTTGACTTATCCATCTCAAGTGTTGTTATATATATATGAACTGACATTACACACGTGGATACATAACTAGAAACATGCAGAAGATGTTCACACACACAAACACACACACACACGCGCGCGCGCGCACCCACGCACGCGCACACGCACACACACACATACATACATACATACATACATACATACATAATCATGTACGCTGTATGAATAATATACCACGAGATGTATACATGTTTCGTTAAAAGGATGTACCGTACATACGATAGATATATTTTGTTTATATCACATACAAATACATATATTTGCCATTTGAACGCAATTAGATTGACGAGAGGGAGAAGCAACTGTTTATTGACTGTGTTAATGAATTCAGATCCCTGCCGAGTGTGTCCGCTGCAAATGTAGTTCTGTCTTTTTGTGCCGATTCACAATTACCTTTTCATATTGATAAGTTGTTTTCATTTTTGAGTTTCTATTTTTATTCACATTGATTAAATCAATATAAGTTACACTTATGATTTATACATGAAAGATGGTTTTAATGAAGAAAGCCTACAGATACATACATTATTGATTATTATATGCTAGTTTGTTTCTCCGTTAACTTTACATTGTCGTTATCTTTCAGTATTTTACGATATTGTACACCTTCATATTGCATTCACGACAATAAAGGAACTACTTTCTATTGTAAACAAACAATGGAGGCAGACGCCTGCACTTTTCATTTGTATACAAACCATGTACACTGGCGTAGTAGGCGCTCTACGTTCTGGTTGATTAAATTTGTGTCTGAATGAAGTAAAGCAAATGTGTCGTGGACTGCCACATACTAGCTGATTTGGCACATTCCGCGTTAGCTTTTTGATACAATGTTTAGGATTTAGGCTAGCTATACAGTAGAGGCAAGAAAGGGTCCTGACAAATAACATACATTTGACAAGGAATAAACTTTTTCTTTAGCTGGTAATAAGAATGGCAAAAAAAAAATACTTAACAGTTTTATATCCTGAATGTCCTCAAAACGTACTTTCTTAGTTCTGCAGATCCGAATTACTTGAGCCATGTCATTGGTTCTCAATCTTGATTACACATTTCGAAATTGTACTGTAATTTCGAATATAAGTGCAATTACATCCTCCTTACTGTACTCAAAATGAAATAAGCATTAAATTCCATCGCGTCCATATTTTCTCCACATTATGATTTAAAACATTCAGTGACAGAAACAGAAACACATTTGCAACGTCAACACGCTTCTCCCTCGCTTCTTCAATCCGATGTATTTCATGCGGAATTGTCACATATAAATTCATAATCACGTAGAATCGAAAACAATACCAAAATCTATTCATTCCAGATCAATTGGTTAAGTTGTTATAATGCGCATTCATTCACAATATGACTCCAAAACTCAATTTTAACTAGACACGCCATTTTCTTTCGAAAGTTATGTCGAGCGCGCGACAAAGTTCAAATTTATCTGGGCGGAGTTATGTACGCAGTAATGCAGTAATAATGTTGTTTTTGTGTAATGATGAATCTGCACTTGTGTATTTAGTATGGAATAAGGCATATATTCATTTCTTTTTTTTCTTGTAGTGTATTTTGTTAATATATTTAAGCATTAAGTAGAATAAGCAAATGAGCATATAATGAAAAGGTTACTGTATTTCTGTGGGAAAATATGAACTCGTTTTGTCGGATGGATATACTTCACTGCCAAGGTCGTGCAGCATTCCCTTCCGAAAAACTCATTCATAATTTCACCATACAAATGCAGTAACCTATAAATACTGAACGCTAATCAATGCTTTGACGTACAGGCACAAGGAAATTGGCGTAGACTATAATCTTAGCGAAACGACGAACCAACAAGAGGTAATTAAATATTTTAATATCTTTAAAGTTGATCTATGTCATTATTCTGCTTTAATTAACATTACTACCGACCATTAATATCCCTCTCTCTGTCTCTATCTCTGTCTCTCTGTCTGTCTGTCTGTCTCCTGTTGGTTGGTTTGACTTAACATTTACCATCATTCTTCACAGGTTCAGAGACTTTGTGGTTTTGCTCTAGCAAAAATCCTCGTCTTTTCATAGATTTTCACCATTATCTTGATGTGCTGGTGAACACACGGAGAGAGAGAGAGAGAGAGAGAGAGAGAGAGAAGAGGGCGGCCTTATGATATTTTCATATTTAATTAATAATACTTGATTTTTAGAACCTTATAATAGGTTTAAGAAACAAGAACATCAACAAAGCATTAAATACATTACATGTGTGCCCCGTAGCCAACATAAATGCCTTACTGTGACGACCTGAAATTGCAACTTTATATCATTGATTATATAACCACGTTATAGTGGTCCCAAGGGAAGTGTAAATATACCTTTACGAGAATGATATTGTCGGTTACTTGGGGTAATTTCAGTTTCAAGTTTTTGTATCCATCCCAATTTCTTTTTCTCTCTCACTCCAGATTTCTGCATATATTGTCCCTTGTACAAGTGAGGGGAGGCGGAAACGGAAAAAGAATGGATTGCGATTAAACTGTGTACCATGTTAAATTCATTTAGAAAACGGGGATTATTAACACTTTTATCGTTATTTTCATACGTCACTAATGATCAATGAGTGGAAATTCATCATTGATCTATATCAATAGATCCAACAGCACACAGTTCCAAGAATGTTTACGTACGCGCATTATTGCGCCATGGGCGGATCACAATTTGATATACCAAATTATCTGTATATCAAATTGCTTTTTATGAACACTTTAAAGGAGACCAACATGCAAAACTGAAATTAGCGCAAACTTCATACATAATTTGCTATATGTATAAGGTTCATTTTCTGAAATTTTTTACCTTTTATTCTTACTCGTTAATCATTCTTGAATAGAACAACGCGCTTCCCTCCCCTGTAAAAATAGCGGGCGTGACGTCATTTGAGGCACTGTGTACACACTGGCATTGTTGATCATGAATTATGGAGAACTCGCTCTGGTTGTTAAGGCTTTATTTATTGTTCTTTTCTTCAACTAAATAACTTATTAAATCTATAAAATTTGCAACTTTTCAACTTTTCCATTTGATCAACTCCGCTTCTGTACTTAACGAAAAAGAAGTGGCATCTATCCCTTTTGGCCTGCTCTTCAAATCATTAAATGCATTTTAACTGGAAAAATAAAGCGGGTGTAAGCATGATGTGACATCTGCAGTTTTATACATGAAATGGCTCCAACCTAATAACTAAAGTCATCCTGAGACGACTTTATGGCAGGGATCTCTATAACCCGAAATCGACTGAATTCTTGCCGTCAATAATGCCATGTTATTTTTAATGTATGTGGTATATATAAGAATTATATGGGTTATATCCCTTTCTATCAAGCAGTTACTTTTCCGCAGGTGGTATTTCCGTAATAATGCATCGCATGAGGTTTTTGTTCATCTTAAGGAAGCACCCAAACAATGTTTGAAACCAAATAAACTTAATATATCTTTCTATTTTATCACAAATATACAACTTCATATAATTTTTTTGGTGAACTGCTTCAATGCAACCAGTTTGAAAAATACAAGTCCTCAAGTGTTTATTGATATGGAACCAATATTACTGATATTGACAATGCCCAATAATTACTGAATTTAAGGAAATATTGTTGGCAGAATCTTCTTTCCAACTAAGAGGCGCGCTTATTTTTCAGTGAACTCGGTCATGAAGATGTTTTAATTATAAAAGTGAAATACTAATTATTTTATGTGTGCAGCAATAACATTGAGTTTTTGTTTGCGTGAAGAGAACACGACATATGTAATAAAATGAGACTAGGGGAGAGCCAAACGAAACTGATTTTCTTATTTGAAATACAGACGCCACGCAGATTGTTATCTAAACGCGTCCATCTGCAAATTACGATTGCTGACAAGAATAAATATTGACAAATGGAAGTATTCCCATATATATCTCACACGTGACAAGTAACAAAAAAATCCCTCTGCAGCTTTATTATGAACTGCAATCGACTCAATATTTTATCAAATCACAGTGGTTTGGAACAAAATAATTTTTTAAAATATAAAGTCTATTACAAATTTTTGGATTTGATTAATGGATGTAACAGTGAATTTTGTAGATGTTATGGAAAAACATAACTGAGTGAATGGTGCATGTGTCGGCGTGACACAAAATGAATTAAGTTGATGAATGTGTTCAGGTACCGTGTTAAACCTGGTGCCTGAGCTAGAATACGGTCTTTTAATGTCCCTGGTGGAGGTATGATGATTGTTAACACGGTTCCGTTTGATAACACTCGGGTAAATTGGCACAAAAAATGTGAATCTGGTTCTTAGTATCGAAAATGCCAAGAGTTTAAATGTTGCAGAAACAGCGTTTGTACTTGCTGAAAATTGGCGATAAGTCGAAACTTTGCAGAGATTGGTTTATTAATGGAAGCGTGAAATATGTGGAAGTTTCCATACTCTAGATGGGTATGTTAATGTTTGGTGTTTAAGTAAAAATGAAATCCTGATTGGATAAGTAACGGAATGGGGTGTGTTTCTCGGGTGACGTTTTGGGTTTTATCAATCTCTTACGCCGTACAATTAGTCACTCTAGTTGAGACCGTGACCCAGCGGAAAAGAGCAAGTAGTGTTATCGTTAAATATGAGTCCAAGGGACGTCTATTGTAGGTATTGAGAGACGATTCTTTGAAACGGCGAAGAGACGTTTCTTTATAAAGGGAATAGGGAGCAAGAATATACCTCTACACAACGCCACGCATCAACGCAGCGGGAAACGTAGACGTAAAACGATCCGTATTGCAATTATAAAGGCTGCAAGAAAGAGAGATATCTTTTTATACTGTAGCACAAACGAACAAGAAGAATAATTCTGTTTTAGTTGTTCAGCTAATTGTGTTACCCAATTTAAATAAAGTCATTCTTATTATTGAATCTAGATTGACCCGCAACCAAGTTATCATTTTGTGTAGACATGCTGGACAATTGAATTCCAAAACTCTCATTCCGTTTTTCGTGCTATTTCTCATATCTGTGTGAAAGGACCTGATCACTGCATTTTCTAAATAACCTTTGGTAATTATTTTCTAGCAGAAATATGTCCTTTAAGTGTCTGTACAATTTGATTTTATTTATCTAATTGATTTAATTGTTATATGTTATAGGAAGGCTCTTTTTGTTCCATTCTGTATCTCTGCTCAGATCTCCATTTATTATATCCATTAAATTTATATTTTGAGTATTCACTCTATCTGAGGTCGATCATCATCTGGAAAACATTAACCACCACTATCACCTCGTAACATTGGATTTATTTATTTGCAGGGTGACTCTTATACTGATATAAAATATAAAAAATTCCAGCTGTAATAGCCATATTAATGCTTTCCGTCATACGTGACTAAAACAGTTTTAGAATGGTTTCCTTTGCGACTTACGTTTTGTTTATGTTCAGCTAGATTAATGACAACTGTCAATAGTCTAATTGATCTACGTATTTAGTTCTTTAATATTCTACCGTGACAACATTTGAAATAGTTTAATGCAATGCCATTAGGTACATCAGTATAATCACAGTTAATTAATATAGGCCTTGTAAAAAATTAAGTGGTGTACTATTTTTGGTTACAAGTTGTACGAAACGTCAGCTGAGAACTGCAATTGTCTTTATTAAGTCAGGTAGGCCCTTTCATCTTTACCGAAAAGTGAGGGTTAATTACACAACATTTATCAAGACTGCGATGTGACTTCGGTCCTCTTGGGTCAAGTAAACATTGGCATTGGGTGCTAGTATACGTTGTTGTGGAGCTGTAAGTCACATGGGATACTTGAAAGTCACTAATAATGAAAGTACAGGCATTTACAAAAATTTTTCTTTCCAAGTTTTTCTTTTAAATCAGAAATCAAGAATTGTGAGGTTTTCAATGATAATCGTTACTTGCAACCCGAATAACATATTTCAAATAAAATAGGCCTCTCATCAATAATCTTAACAGATTATGCTTGTGACTTCGTAAACTGCCCACAATTTCTTTTAAAAATGAAATTCTGCTGATGGGAAATTAAATTTTTGAATTGATCTGTCTTACATTGAAACGTATTTAGATAAAGTTGAATACATATTTTTCAACGTTAGAAGCAGAAACCACAAAATGCTAATATTATGTATGAATATTACCAAACGAATTGTATGCATGCATGTATGTATGCATGCATGTATGTATGTATATATATATATATATATATATATATATATATATATATATATATATATATATATATATATATATATATATATATATATTCCATAATATAGATTTCTGAACATATAACATTTTAAACTAAAACGATTTATGAAACAATTTTTGTCAAACGTCCCTCCTTTGTGAAATTTGATAACAATGTTAAAAAGTAAACTTTTAAAACTGCAAGACTCTAAGGTGTAGCAGATGACGATTAATTATTAAGAACACAGTAACAGGACTAAACAATTTCCTTACAGAGAAAATGTTCTGTAAAGGAGAGCAGTGTATTTATTATCAACAAAGGATTGATATATACTTAACTTATGACATGAGCTATTTGAGCATTTATTTTAAACGTTACTGAAATTTATTTGAACTTTCAAAGGATTAAATTTTCATATTATATTTGTAAGTTTTCAGTATATGGTCTCAGATTACTTTAGGAATATTTATATCAGTTTGGATTACACATTTTGTTTAATTTAACGTTCATACTTATTGAATGGATCAACAATTTTTCATACAAATTTTCATTAGAGTAGACTTTTACGTTACTATGTTGGATGTTGGTTGATAGTTCTCAAACATTTACCGATAATCAGAAGAATATATATATATATATATATATATATATATATATATATATATATATATATATATATATATATATATATATATATATATATATATATATATATATATATATATATATATATATATAATTACAGGTTTTAGCATTTGTATGGGAAGGTATGAACGAGTTTTTCGGAAGGAAATACTGCACGACCTTTGGAGTGCAGGATATCTATCCAGCAAAACGAGTTCTTTTTTCCCCATATAAATGCAATAACCGTTTTGTTGTATGCTCATTTTCTCATTTGCATCACAAATACACTGCAAGAAACAAAGTAACTGAATGTATGTCACATTCCAAACTAAATACACAAGCGCAGATTCATCATTACACAACAACATTATTAATGCGTACATAACTCCGCTCATATAAATTTGAACTTAGTCGCGCGCTATACATCACTTTCGAAAGAAAATGGCGTTTTGTTTTACTTAAAAACAGTATTCATTCATTCATGTCAACCGCAAACACAATATGATGATTCGAAACTCACGCTGGAAGGACCATAACCGATACCTGTTGAGGAAACAAAGTATTTAGGTATGTGCGTGTTCCTTGTTCTCTCTCTCTCTCTCTCTCTCTGTTTGTGTGTGTGTGTGTGTGTGTGTAAGTGTGTTTGTGATGTCTGCAATGTTGGAGTTTATAGTGATGTCTAGCACTGGGGTATCATCCCGCAGACATGTAGCATCATGTCCCACCGAATCACATTATACTGACACCGGGCTGACCAGTCATAGCACTAACTTCTTGATGCTTAGCGCCAAGCGAGGAAACTGCTAGTACCAATTTTATATGTCTCTGATATGACTCGGTTGAAGTTCGAGCCCACGACCTCCGAAACGGACACTCTAACCACTTAGGCCACCGGAGCGGCCACCTTCATTTCACACATTAAGAAATCGAAAGTTGAATCCTCTAAAGCCCTTGATTTTATTAAAGTAGTAGCGCACACTGTCTTGGGCGCTGACGGAAAAGTTGTTTTTAACCTATATATAATCTTTTATGAGATCGAAGCTGAACCATGCTTATGTTGTTTATGGGTCAGCCAGAAAGACAAATTTAAAGATGTTTGACCCAATTCACCAACAAATACTACTACTCGCTTAGGAAACATTTAGGGCATCCCTACGTGAAAGTCTTTTGGTTGACGCAATGAGCCACATGTACCATCAAGTAGAAACATTATATGTATAATACGCCCAAAAACAAATATAACATTATCTGTATAATATGCCCTAAATTAAATATCCAACCCTCTGAACCTTGTTCCTGCTTCTATTTTCTAATCTAAATATTAAACATTACAACATGATAAACCAAATGCCTTTTCTAATTTTTGGTATGAGAATATCTTCCAGCCTTGACAGTATACAAATTGATCTTTCAAAGATGTAAGAGTATTTTGTTTCTATAACACTATCCTGGCTTCTTAAATAACCAAAGTACCTTTATAACTTGCATGAAGTAAACAAATTCGAGACAAATTCTTTTTTCAGCCGAAATCTGAGCAATAGACCTTGCACTTAACTATATTTTGAACTCTATCCTCTCCACTATCAATAATTCAGTCACTACAGAATATGCGGTTAGAAGACCACTACTAACATTGTGTGCCACTCGCAATATACTTTGACTATTTTTATCCAATATTTAATTTGCCAGTCATCACTATAATTTATCTTTTATTATCTAATCAATCTTTATATACACATTTACATTTCCCTTTGCAAACTTCCTTTATTTTCACCATATCATTGTTATGTTTGTGTACTTGTAATTTGATCCATGTAATACAATGGTAAATAAAATTCACAATCAAAGTACCAAGAACTGTGTTTGAGTTTTAGTACGTCGTCGCTGGTTGCTTTCTTTGAAATGTTTAAAACCTCTTTTGGGTAGAGTTTCTGTTCTTTATTCAATAATGCTTTGATACACAGTGTAATGGATCTTCACTCACCATAAACGTTGGCGATTTGCTATTTTTCTCACATTTACTACAAACATTTACTGTGGAGTTTAAGTGTTACAATTCTTTAAGCTTTATAACAATGTTCTTTGAAAACGTTTAAACCCACAATTAATTGATTTTTAGCTTTACCTGGATATTAGTGACTTAGGAGACTTAGACACTGAGTAATTAAAAACGATTTTGTATGTGTGGTATTTTGTAGAGTAATACATCCAGTATAAGGTTTAAGCATTAAAGCTAATATTTAGTTAATTGGTTATGAAAGTTATTTGTTTAAAAGTCCAGAACATAGCAAATGAAATTGATATAGAATCTTATTCTTCAAACAATATTTCTATTCACAAAAGCGTTTGTAGAAACAACGGTCAAGAACATGAAAACATATTTTGCAAAACGTCAGCATTGTGATTTTTTAAAAATTAATTTTTGCTATTGTTTTAAAATACTAACCATAAACGAACAATAACACACACACACACACACACACACACACACACTTATTCTGTAAATGAGCTGGGCTTTCCATACATCAAGGTACTCTGATCAGCGTCTAAAGTCATGCCTAAATGAAATAGAATTTGTTGGTGTTTTACGGCACAACTCTTGAAAGCTATATCTTGGTCATAGAGGCAGAATAAAGTTACTTGCCAAGAACACACCAAATACGGGTTTTTTGATGATGGCAATCGAACCAGTCCCCATGTGGTCGAAAACATATAATATTGTTATATGGAAATGTACAATTACCCTGAATTGTCGCGCCTCTCACCCCACAGGGTTTCGTGAACTGTTCTTTGTTCTTTCTAGCCCATCAAAACCGGTTTTGACTTTTGTTCTTTGCTATATAAATCTTTAATAGGAACTATCCAATACTGACGAATCATAATTTTTTTGCAGACTCCATACAAAGAAACTTGAGGCATCGGGTGCCAGAGGCCAGTGTGCTAATAGGCCACCATCTCCATATCAAGACTCATCACCATTTACCAATCAGCAAGATGACTGAAGTTTTGTGTGTTTGGTTTTGTTCTTCAAAACACAGCAAAAACTTTTTCTTTCAATTTATTCATAACAAATGTTCGTTTATCATGTATTAAGACGTTCAGGTGCAAACAATGGTTTCTCCTGGAACTGGCTGTTATATATTTTAAGAATGATATTGTGCTGTTTTACAGGATGGCTGAAATTACGGAAAGACCTTTTATTCAACAGATTTTGCTGCCTTTTTTGCTTTCGTTGGGAAGATATGTGCTTATTTGATCATGTCACTTTTTACTGTTTGGTCATGTCACTTTTTACTGTTTGGTCATGTCACTTTTTACTGTTTGGTCATGTCACTTTGTACTGTTTGGTCATGTCACTTTTTACTGTTTGTGACCTAGCATATAATTTCCATGGCAATTACGTATGATTGCTTGCAAAAGTGCACTGAGCGTATATAAAGTCAATACCCCTTGCACTCTGTGTATCTGACATGATATGTAAATTGAATTTATTATTGCAGATGACTACGCAGAGGATAAAGACAAGCTAGACAATGAATAACAATGGAATCCATGACATATATTGTACATAGTTTACGTGTTTAGGCTCGAATAAACAGTAACACAGAAAGAGGGAAAACAGCAAGCGTTTTAAAATTTAACAAATACTTTATTTCCCTAGAAAAATTCGGTAAAAATAAAAATGATATGAACTTACGGTTTTATATAATCAAATCCAAAAAGGATCCAAAAATAGTCTGAGAATAAATTTTAGTAGTCCTAACAAAATGTTCTACTGATTTCACGTTCGAATCTCGACGAAGAATCCAAGATGAAAGACGATGACTTATGATATAATCTGCAGTGTTGAAGTCTATAGTTCTTTGCAGAAATACAAATATACAAATAATGACACTCCGGTGTTGGAAATCCAAATTAAATTTGTAAGCGATGTCTTTCCAAAATTTCTGTGTGAGTAGTCCTCAAAATATTTCCAGAGAAAAAATAATTAATCCTTTTGAAATCCAACTGATCTGAGGAAAATTATAACTCAAAATCTGGCTACAACAAAATAACTTGACATAAGTGTAAAAAGCCCCAAACAACGAAATCTCTCTCTACGCATCAATATTAAAACTAACAAATGCGCAGTAATGGAAAAACCGGAATTGCGAAATTGAAGGGGGTGTCACGTGATCGTGGTTATGTCACGTACACCAAAAATGGCCCTGACGAAAACCAATCATTTTAAAGTAAAATAGACCTTGTTTACGAAGGTTGCTGCAAATTATGAAACAACGTCAGGATTTAGATCAACATCTGGTTTTTATTTTTTAAAAATGATCCAGGTCAACCAATTTTCTGAAAAATATCTTCTCCAGTGAATAAATTTACATTATAATAGCATATAATAGAATGAAAAATTTAAAACTGACAAACAATTAAATTAAAATAGATATGAATTAAATCAGATGTAACAGTAGGCACGGCACATATATACATTTTTTTCTACCTAGAAATAACTTTCTACATTTGGTCAAAGAATGTCAGTGAGTGCCAACAAGGAGGTCAAAAACTATACAATAGTAGTTGACTATTAGGAGCATTTTGGTATCTTCTGCGTGTCGTCGTATGTGTTTACTCAACTGCCCGCAGCTTTCAGTACAAGTGACACAAACTATTTGGTTCAGCGGGATAAAGGGTGCCTTTTGTATTTCCGTTCACAGCACGATTCAAACACACGTGGTTGAGTTTACACCTTCTGTTCTTGAGATACGGTATCAAATTCTTATCAGGAAATATACTTACAATCTAGATCTTACCTGAGTCTTTTACGGTGGACGTCAAGTGACAATGGCGATATCTGCTCTTCTTCTTGGTAATTAGTAATGTTTGTGCTTTCGTATGAAATTAAGTCACGTATTTCCGTGAATAGGAAACATGCTAGA
Source organism: Sinohyriopsis cumingii (assembly GCA_028554795.2). Classification (NCBI taxonomy): domain Eukaryota; kingdom Metazoa; phylum Mollusca; class Bivalvia; order Unionida; family Unionidae; genus Sinohyriopsis; species Sinohyriopsis cumingii. The sequence continues at coordinate 22,557,709 of CM068839.1, forward strand.
ATTCACTTATCTTAATTCTTTGGAAACTTTTTAGGTCACTTGACAATATGAATATCATATGCATTTTACACCAGTTAATCGCAAGTATTATTGTTCTTTTATTTAAATTGTGTATTGGAAATTTATCAACTGCCTCAAAGTTTGAAAATTAAACATGAAACGCAGTTTCTTGAAAACATACTAATTAAACGTGTTGCTCATACGTTCTGTAATTTCATACCAGAGAGATATAGAATAATGGTTGTTAGAATAACTATTTGACGAAGACAACGTTTGAAATATACTTTCTCTTGAAACGTATATTGAATCATTAATCATACTCTGTATCACTTACTGTTGTAATTTTTGTGTCTAAGATGGTATCCGTTTTTCAGCCTCCCTACTCCTTAGTGTGGAGGGACGCGGAAATAATAAACGGCAAAGTAAGTGGTTTTTATATCAGTGTTCGATTTCTTATAAGATCTGATGATAATAAACGAAATTATGAAAGATTAAGACTGTTACGACTCAATATTTATAAACTATGTAACAGAAAGAAAGCGTAACCAACACGTTTAATACAATCAACATATAATTTATTTTCCTAAGTTACAAAGTGAAACACTATGATAAGTTATATTATGAACGAAATCCCAAATAATCTTAAGCGTTCTATTACAACTATTACAAATGCAAACTTATAGAATGTTCGAAATGAATTTCACTAATCTTGAATGTGCTGATGTACTAATAGTCTTTATGTATCACAATGATGTAATCCAGAATGTCTTTAATACAGAACACACACATAATGAATTACTCCTTACATCACACTGCCCTAATTATTACATAAACTATTCTTCCTTCTGTGAATCCTTCTTTTCTTTTGCAGCCTTTTACGTTTCTCGTTTACCTTTTTGCATCGTTTTTATGGATATCCAATATATTATATACAATATATTATGCGGGAATAATGAATTATTCGACGAATTCGATTGTAGCGCACGATTATGCTTTGAAAATATGTATTCTTTCCAAAATAATGATGATTACATTGATGTACAGTAGTCTCGTTGTTTCGGATGATTCTTTTGATGTACATTTTCCTTATATGCTTATTTTGATGTACAGTGGTCTTAGATGGTAACTTTATTGTACAGTTATGTAAGACTGCTTAATGATTACTCTTGACCTATAGTTGTCTTAGATTATTACTTTTGTGGTTTTATTATCCTAATATTGTATAACAATCCGACATTGACGGCTTGCTTTCACTTTCAAATTACTAACAGAATGATCATACTGCAGTAGAAACATAAATTGATCGTGTGTTTACTAAATGTGCCTACTGATTGTATGCTTCTTTTCACACACACAACCTCTATCCCCATACTAACATGAGTACCTCTAAACTTTATTGTCAAAACAATTTATTTAAATGCTTTACATGACATGGATGTTTTTTAAATTTAATTAGTCAGTTACAAAATCTAGCATACCATTTAGTTTCTAAATGATGATAACTGATCGAACCAGATGTTTTCAAATACAAACGTTTAAATAACTTTTAACAAATTTAGGTGGACCAGACTGCTTGCATTGTCTCAAGGTCGCTGAAGCCCATGACTGCGAGGTTGTTGTAACCTGCGAGGCAGACGAGGTACGAAATTTAGGGTATATGTGTGGAATGTTGTTTGCGAGGCATAGGAGGTAATATATTCAGGGTATAAGTGTTCTATACTGTTTTGTTTGGCAATGGGGTGACGTATATCGGTTGTTATACCGCAGCAAATGTATAATTGTTTTTTTTTTATTAGCAACTAGTTAGATGTAAACAGTTATCAGCATCACCAGTATATACGACAACATTACCACCTATAATGAAAATATCACACAGTTACCTCTGTTTAAACATAAGTTGAAAACACAATCTTTCTTAACTACACCACAAGTGTGTTCTTTATGCCACAATGGTGTGAAATATTTCGAGTCTTAATCATATACTAATCTGCAATATGTTTTGTTTTTACAATAAATTTAGAGACATTGGCGTTAGATTTGAATATGTCTTCAAATAACTTTCAAATCCAGTCTTAGCCAGAAGTGAAAGGAATGTAATATGGTATTTATGTCACGTATATGCCATCTATACGCTTGTACGTCCGGCATTGACTATTACTAAAGGTAGATGATTAACATTATGATGCAAAGTACAACAAGAACTGCAATCATTTTATACGGAGAGGATTTAGCTGTTGTATTTTATCAGATGCAAATGTACCAGACATATTGAATATTTGGCTCAATAATTCTCGCAAACTCTGCAATAGTAGTATAAAATACTTTGAAACTAAACCTTCATGGATTATTGTTGACGTAGAGAATGAGAAGCAAATAAAAATATAGTTTGCAATGTAACAATATATGTTTTTGAGGAAATTGGTAATTTCCTTCACTTCGACATGAAACAAGAGGAAGAGAATAATATTTTTCAGTATTTAGATAAACATGTCAAATCAACTGAGATATTACAGTATTTTAGTCACGTGATAAGACAGTGATTATTGTAATGTATACATTTTCTTTCAGCAATGCTTTGTATTGTTTCAGGAATGTTTTAGAACGCAGTATATTACTCTTCAAGGACATATCTTTTACGACCTCGGATGCAAACCAAAACAGGTGTGTGCATCAATTCTTATTTAAATTTCTAAATAATTTGTAACAAGCATTTTCTTGGTTGAAATTGCAACATGTGACCCAGAAAACTATTAGTAATTAATTAGTGAACAGAACCAGAAAGGAACTACATACATATTCATATGCACATTCTGCGTGCTCTGGCAATATTTACTAATACTGACTAGAATACATTCCTTGAAATTCGTTATCACCTTTATGTCATAGGTTATTATGAGAACTGGACTTCATGGTTTACAGAATTAATGAAATAATGAATCTTGCAAATCGAATGTATAATATGCAACAGCGATGTTCGATTCGCTACAAATATGCATACAGTATATAAACGAATTCCAAATTGAACGAGTTTTGAATTCTGTAACATATAAAGTTAACGTCTTAAATGGATTGAAAATCGTTGACTTGTAGAAGAAGGCATTAAACTTTTATGAAAATCAATTGCCGTTTCGACAGATGTTTTCCAAACGATTAATGTTCGTAGTTGAAATCTGAAAATCTAATATGCTCAATATAAGTAGACCATTTTAAAGAAAGATTTTTAAATATTCTAAATACGTTCCTCTATAATGTAATTGTCTTCTCTAACGTTTTATGAAGGGAATGATTCTTGAAAGAAAGGGCTAGCTTTCCAAAGCCTGTTTGCTGTTTGAAACACATATAATCATCATCAGTTACGAATATTTTCCCTTTCTTATATTACCGCTATTAAAAAGGTACTCAGGGCCAATATATCATTCGCTGATTTTACCATTCTCAAACATTTCCGTGTGCTTCCATGATTTGTGGCAAATACATTCTAAAAGATCCATTCAACAAATTTCATGAAATTGGTACATCGACTGTGAAATAAAGTTTTGAAATGATGATTTCGTTATGAAATATAATTTCCCCATCCAGTATATAACCCACTCGGAATTTTAAGCTAGTTAAAACATCGTACATATCCACACAAGTCTGCGATATTGTGACCTTTTCAATATTGGTCCCCTCTATATACAAGGTTAACTTAAAACCGAGAAAAAAGACTAAACTAAGACAAATTTTTAAATCTGCATCATCTATTTAAATTTCTCAAGCAATAACATCAGGCACGTTAAATAAAACTGTCATGATGACACGTCTGAATAAATATATGGATGTACATGTAAGTGTATCAGAAAGGTATAAAGAGGTCACTCCATTGTGAATGCTTTCATACGAACGCTTTAATATATTAAGAAAGTGAAATAATTACAATATAATATATATATTTCACACTCACAGTAAAATATTACATGCTTGACAGTGGAACTTTCACGTTACTTTTTTGCCTTTAGATTTGCGACGCCATAGACAAATACGGCAAAAGGTCCCAAGACCAACATCAGAGAAGACAGCCGGACGGACGGATAACTCTTTGTGAAGAATGCTGTACTGGCGTCTTATGTAACAACAAAGCGTGTGACTCGTACAGTAAGTTTTGTAACGCAGAAACGGAGCAAACATTCAAAGAACAGAAGAAGAACTTATATAACTTTGAACCTAGTTCTTGAGAATGCAAATTCTTGGATTCATTGCGAAAGTATATCTTCATGCGTTACATCGTAACCTCATCCATCAATGGAATACTCACCTAGATTGGCCACAAAATAAATAGTGTGTTATATGAAACATTTACTGAGTTTTATAAATATTCACAAAGTGGTATATTCTTTAACTGATCAAACGATTATTCAGACCTTTCAAGTATGATAATAACAATTTAAACTAAACATATTATCGGAATACTTTATTTAAATAATCGCATTAGTACACGGCATATGTGTGATTTTTCATCAATCTCTGAAGGGATGTGTCATTAACTTTTCTAGTAAGCCCGAAAAACTTAACTGGCCCGTCTATTATTATCTAAATGTGTACTGCTCTGAAACATGTTAACTTCTAGTTTTCTTATAAATAGCGCAATTGTCAAGTATGTTATCAGCATAGGTTTTATCGATTTTATCAAACTACATCCTATTTAACTCCGACCCTGTTCACTATATCCGATTTTTATCAGTATTTCAGTAACGCAGATGCCTATGAATAAATCATGTCTTCAAAATATTTTACATACTGCACCTTTGAAATTACACTGGATTGTATCTCTAGTTAGAATGAATGAGTTTTACTTGTCGCCAGTTTCGGAGAAAAATTTGCGAGATTAACGATGCTGAAGTCATTGTAGTAGGCGTCATCTTCGTCGGCAAGATACTAACATTTTTTGGAAAATTTGAAATATTTTAATTCAATGTATATTTAAATAGCATCATAGACAATTTGCCGTTAACAAACTCTGCGTGATAGTTAGTCTTACTTCTTCAATAAAAAAAACATAAATTATTTACCAAATATCTACTAGGAAGTAATATATACACACGACAGAGCATCTACTAAAATACATCATACCTCATTGCCTGAGTAAGGCAGAGGTTACCAAGTTTTACGAGTCGAATCAATCACGTCTTGCTTCATAAAATGTCTTAATAATGAGTAGAAGCCCAGATCAGATTTTGCATGCTAATTAATTGTAAACTACGTCAAATAATTGGAATGAACGTATGTTTCAAAACAACCCGGTTAATTAAGACTTTACACTGAGAGATTAATCTTCGATTTATTTTATTTTTTAAAAATGTAGAAAGTACAATTTAGAATTTATTACTTACTCGATTTCAGCCGTTGTAATAAAGTTTGAACTATTCCGTTCATTTAATGATACCTAGAAGTAGAGTTCATATGTTTGGATTAGGATCTATTATGACTCTGAAAGCAATGATATTTGCTATATTTGCTTAAAGTTAACCATTACTTCTCCTACTTTAATCTAAAATACAGTATAATAAAATTATTTTTATAGAAAAATATTTTCATTTTTCTTTTGAAAATATTAAGCACCATGGCAACATAAATATGCATATTGTTATATCAGGCACATGCAGAAGTCAATCGGAACACCCTCAGCATTGCTTGTCATAAAGGTAGTTTTCCTTTTCGAAAAAGTAATGTTCTCTGAAGAGAGCAAGATTATTACGTTATATAATCAGGTGACGACATACTATATCTCGTTGTACATGGTAAATAGAAACAAACAGTGTGTGATTAACAATATATACGTCTGTCTATCTTAGATATATTTTTTATTCCACATGTAATGATGTAGTGTACAGGTGTCAAGAAACAGATCGTAAACTACTGTTTGTCATTTTTTTATTTTCCTCTGGAATGTAGGAGATGAATCCATCTCCTACATCTGAGCTACATTGTGTTACATATATATTATGTGTTTGACCTTTGTCCGTGATTGAGGGAAGAGCTTTTGCCTACCTGACTATTGTCATTATATTTTTATGATATTTACTAAGTTTGAGTTCAAGGCTAACCTTGTTTGCAAGCTTAGAATGTTCTCGAAGAAAGGAATTTAGTGGAATTTTCCATCGGAATTTGGGAATTCCAGAACAATCTATTGCATTGTAGGTCAACTGAAGTCAGTATATAAAAGCTTATTTATAAACAGCTATTAATTCCTATTTTGTATCAGTCATTTGCAATCTACGGTTTTATGACTGTATTAAAATATAATAAAAATTTAAAAGTGCTCATTGTTTCAGACCAATCACTACTTTGGGATTATTGTGAACTCAGTCAGATACATTTTGGATTGTATTATTGAATTATATCAGAACATTCGAGATTATTGGAAATCATTCGGAACAGTCTATACATTTGAAATTTCTACCTATTGAAAAGACAAATGTTGCTAAAACTGACAAGTAAATAAGTAAAAAAGAATACTATTGACTCAAACGAAGTTTACTTATTACCCAAGAACCAGTGAAGAATGGACAACTGATATTCATAGTTACAATTTCTTTTATATCTTTTTCAGATGGCGCTCGTGAGTATTGTAGATTTTATATACCTGTGACCTTGTTAGAAACCATATAAAATTTTCTTTGCCTTGCTTTTATTTTAATATTTTCTATTTACGTTTCTTGGTTAGTGTTTGTTTTTTCTCTATGTGAATTTTGTGCTTGTGAGTATCTGACCTGAATGTATTCTTTAAACTGCATTCATATTTTCTCAAAAGATATACTGCCTTTGCGTCAGGGATATTTCTCTGTAGATTTGGTATCGATTTTTCCATCATGAAGTATTAAACCGTGGGGAATATTCTCAGATTTAAGCTAATAAATACCAATGAAGAAAGATAACATGTTAAGTTTGACATTTAGGCATCGGAAAAATAGCAATCCCCTTTTCACCGAAATCATGTTGATATTTTAGATCTTTTGTGCCATACACAAACCAAACATAGTGCCCATTATATTTTAAAGATAAGAATTTAATATCTAACTATATGCATAGCACATATTCTGCAAACCTGACTGTCTCAACCGTAGAAAGGGAATTTGAGACATACGTTCCACCAGCGTTAAACATAGATAGGGTTGAATTTTCTGTAAATAATTTTATTTACAAAAATCATTTGAAATCTCGGAACGAATTAATACATTTGTTTCAGCGTGTGTTTTTCTGGGACTAAATAGTATCATCATCGTAATTCCTGCACGAATAATATTACAGATCGTCACATCACTGCTGCTGATATTTTATTCTCTGTGGCAGCTTTTGCTCGAGAATAATGTATACAGGCAGAGTAAGTCTAAGAACAATATATACTGGTCGCGAATATTTTATACTAATTACTGCAGTAAAAGTTGATGCATATAGTATAATAAAAGACTTTATGAGTACATATGATTCTGGGAATAATATGTCTGATCAGTGGAGTGTACTTAACGTTTCAAAAACCATTAAATCCCTGTTTCGCTTAAAGATATCATACATATACCTACAAATTGGCCCAATAGATATTTCATGACTTTTTAAACATGTATTCCGAGTGTATTGATAGATTGATCAACTCAGGAATTAACTTAGAGCAGCAACGCGGTAAACTTGTTCAGTAGTATAAACAAAACCTCTAAAAGTAAATCTATACGATATTTTGCAAGAAAAGTAAAGTTACTGACTTTAAAAAAATATAGTATATAGTTGTAATAACGAAAAAAGTGAATACCGTAATTATGACGAAATTGGAACAGGAAGAGAATATAGTAGCCTAAGTAGTGCCGATCATCAATAACAAACTAATTAGATAGATTCCTTTATATATAGAGTCATTAAAGACAACTGTATATGAATATGGGAACGTTTTCGACGATGAAGATGACAAGCCAATAGCGCAATATCAAGAGTTTTTGCGAATAGCAATGTATATGCGAATACATAGAAACAGTGGAGCCAATATACAAGCAAACGGGGTCCCGAGTGGCCAAGTGGTCTAAAGCGCTCTCCGCTACGGATCACTGCCATCTCACCTCTGTCTGCACTGGTTCGAGTCTCAGATTCAGCAAGTGTGGGTATGTGAGAAAGCTTGCCAGTAGCTTCTCATGGGTCGGTGGTTCTTTCCAGGGTTTTCCCAGGTTCTTCCTTCACCATTAATAACTGGCCGCCATGTATAGCCTATCGTATGCTGAAAAATGGCGTTAAACCCTACAACAACAACTGCAAGCAAACCCGCGCGTGTTGTTAACGCGTGAAAACCCGTTTACGCTGTAGATTATGGAAATGGTCTTGCGTCATTGCTCGTGGAGTATGTTCAAGCGAACGAAAGGTGGTCTAGGCTTTGTCTGCGTCTGCTGCACCAATTGCTCAACAATGTGCAGTGTGAAACATGGGTAGGATAAAAAAACGATGCTGCGGATCCATTTAAAATCTGGGAATGCGATGTTTCAATAAACTCGAGACCCACTACAACAATTAGTAACTCTACAACCAAAGACTGGACCAGAGACGATTACACTACCATTAAGAGCGACAATGTCAGCACTGGTCAGTAAATTCCTCGATGAAGCCGCTCAACAACGTTTATCTATGTTGGTCAACGATCTGGCGGAACATGCACATTTCATTTCTCTCGATAATCACATAATCGCACCAAAGCGGTGTCTGAGGTTGTTATGGCACATAAGTACTTATCAAGGCATCAGTTCACCACAGTATGATGCTGTAGCATTTCAAAAGGGAGACCATCTCAACGCTCGACTAAAAGCTTAAACGGCCAACAAGGAACCCACTGCATGCATTTCGCTTAACTATCATGCTGCTTGTGTTTAAATACCTTGACAAACGCCAAGATTTTGACACGGGCTTGCAGATATCCCAGCACGATTTTCTTACGTTGTATTCGATTTGTTACGGTAACTTAGAACATCTGGTCTTGATTAAACAATCCATCGTGGACATGTACTTCAAAACAGAGGCGTAGCGGGGGGGGGGGGGGCAGGGGGGTACATATGTCCCCGGGCGCCAAGGTACAGGGGCGCCAAAATGAGGCTTACAACGTTACATTATAATAAGTAAACAAGGGTAATATTCAAAAATGTGATTAAACGGGGAGGGGGCTGGGGCGCCAATTTTATAGTTCGTCCCCGGGCGCAAAATATCATAGCTACGCCTCTGCTTCAAAGCACTCGGCCTCGAGTACAGACGCCTTCCTTTAATCCTCTTCTATAAAACTGGTGTTGCTGCGCTTGCGTGGTCGAATAAGGGTTACTGAGGCGCCTATAGCACATTTATAAAATTCGTAAATGACCTTGTTACATTTGTAAATAATAACGTCATTTCGCGAAGTAAAGGTTGGACTTAGCCCTTACTAGCTTGCGAAAAACAAAAGCACAATACGAAACGTTGGCGGGGTCATTACTGACTTGCTTTGCAAACTCACAGCATAAAGGTGCGACAGTAAGTATCATACTTGGTTATCAGAACCGGAAGTAAATGTGCGTAGAGTCGGATGGTAATGTTAAAACTGATCATCAGCATTATAGCTTTTTGTCACCAATCTCACGCATTGAAAGACCGTGCAATGTTGTTTCCCATCTCTACACAGATACGGTATCACCATAATTAGTTTACGGATATGAAATTTAGGTTGAAGGGGGTTGTTTTTAAGATTCGATTTATTGTTGCAGCTGACCCGTTATGCAAGGATTGATAGTGATTTAGATCCAATTGTTGACGAATAGTAGCTTCAAAATGTTGCTACTAGACTCCAGATGCACTTATATATAATTTTGATAAGGTTCGTATAGAAATAGACCGATGGGACCACGCTCATGCACCACTAACACCTCCAAGAGATCTTTGAATCATTTCATTAGGATGTTCTAATGCTCAGTGTTTGACTATTCAACCGGGTGCATAAACACACAGTGATTGTTTCAACAACAACAAAGTGACATTCACCGACAAATCTACCAAGGTTGTATTTCGGATTGATTATGTTGCACCGACATTAAGTAAACAAAACGACAAGTCTTCTTGACATTTATTCATTAAGGACGCAATTGAACGGGTATGAGGCCTTGGACAAACTCTAGAACGGCAGTTTGAGACACTATTCAATGGCGTTATTGAATTGTTTATGCTTGAACGCAGTGTTAGGCCTCCAACATGAACAATTGTCGGAGACAAATATTCATCGTGCAGAGTACAGCATGCACGAGTAAAAAAGAGAAATGGGTCAGAAATGCATGCTGCGACTCGACTCGTGAGTCTGGACAGGGTCAGTCTGTCAAGCACATATACTATACTATCACATTAATACTATAAGAATTATGATAGGCCCTCAATGTTACAAAGGCGATAGAATAGTCGAAGTGGAACAGCAGGTGCGAGATGAAACAGTTAAGAGAACCGCATTTCTCGTGAAATATAAACGATTATGACCTGCACTGCTTGTAAAACAATCTCGTCACGGCTGCATTTGCCATACATGTCATTCAAAACATAATTCGGGGGCACAAAGTAGTCTCACTACTATCAGTAAACTGTAGTTGAGATCCATCGAAGATATGATAATTAGCGTTGGTGAGTTTGATATCGTGGAAAACAACCGTCGACTACGAATATAGACATAGGATCTGGGAGAGCCAAAACAAAGAGCTGATGGACAGACAGTGAAACTCGAATAACTGTTTGCATGTTTGCCGTTCTATACTAATCATTTTGTAAGTAAACTGGCCCGAATTCTGGAGCTAAATTATAGTAACTTTATTTACTCGCATATTTATGGAAAATGTTCACCCTGGGCTTGTATACACTTGCTTGAATCATTAATTTGCGTGTTATTCATGTGATTCCAATGTTATAGAAGGCTTTGATCTATATCAGGGACCTATATCATTGGCAATAAGGATTTCTCTCGTTGGATGTTCTCCCATTTTTCGTTGACCTAATGTTAATGTCCATCGACTATCCTCGTGTCCCTAACCTCAAGTTCATCATTATGTTTCACGATTACAAACAAGGCCCCTAAATGTGTTCATATTAATTTGATTAGAATTTAAAGGATATAAAGTGTTTTTTTCAGTAGGATTCTGACTTTTCATATTAATAGGATTCAAAGTGTTCATTTTAAAGGGATTCTAAAACTTTATAACATAAGCATTACCATCACTGTATAAATAGGAAGAAAAATATCGTGTACACGCTGAAGACGTTAAGAATGTATGCATGCAGTCTTACAACATTACTGAGATTTAACAAAGTATAAATCCGGTGTTTTTGTTGGCTATTTTAGATCGGTGAATGGATTAGTCTCTATACCAGGGTTGCACAACCCCCCGGCTCGCGAACGCGTTTTGTCCGGCCTTCAGGGCAAATTAAAACGACACAGAAATCTGACGAGTGAACAGTAACTATATTAAAGAAATTAGCATTTGCGGTACTCGAGTGGTCTTAGAAAATCCAATCTGGACCTTAGGCCGAAAAAGGTCGTGCACTCCAGCTCTATACTATTTATAGTAATTGTTTAGTCTACACTTCCTTTCATTGGCCAATGTGAAATTGATTAGTCTTACACTTATTTGCCTTTTAATAAAATGATTAGACTTACCATCAATGGCCAATCCAATACAATAATTATACTTAACATCATTGGCTAATTCAATAAAATGATTATACTTAATACCAATGGCCAATCCAATAAAATGAGTATACTTAACATCAATGGCCAATCCGATGAAATGACTTACTATAATTGGCCAATTCCATATAATGATTAAAATTACTATCATTGGCCAGTCCGATACAATGATTACACGTACAATCATTGCCCAATCCGATGAAATGACTTGATATCATTGGCCAATCCGAAACAATGATTTCGGAATTAATTCGTGTCAGAAGATCCATATTGCTTGTTCTCTGAAAGTGTAATGAACATCGTAAAGAATCATTAAAACATCACAAGGGAAATCTTTTCAGAGGAGAAATCTAATTATTAATTTTCAAACTTGTTCGACGCTTCGTTGTTCCTATTAAAATAGGAACGAAATCAAAGAACCCCATAGAAGGCACGCGAGTCATCACGCCGAATGAAGCCAACTATTTCAGTCTGTATATGGTGACACCCATGATGAGAATACCTATGCAAGATAAGACCTCAAGTCCACTTTTGCTAATATTGTACTTGTTCTCATTAAACACATATGGATGTCTCATGGACGATCTGATTGTCATATTCAATCACAGTTATTTGGCTGTTCAAATGTCGGTTGTCTTCACACGCCATGTGAGGATACGTCGAGCATTAACTATTTAGCGTGGATGAGTTCGACACCGCGGAAAACAACCGCAATCCCGAATGTAATGCCCTTGAGAAGAATTTACTTTTCTTTTGTATACGCAATTATTCTCTCAAATATTATATTTTAAATATTTGCTTGTATCACCATAACGAGTATTAGAAGATTTCGACATTTGAGACTGTTCATCCAAAACAACTTTCGTTGATTTGGTTTGTAAAGAATGAAACAATTCACGTGTTTGTTTCTGCACAAAACATAATTCAATTAGATTAAATTGTAAGACGTTCATGCGCAGATCACTGTTGTTTTTCATGTTTCATGCAAATAATCCATGATTCCATTCTGAATTTGTACATGTTGATGTACTGATAACTCAATGTATTGTTCAGTATTTTTCAACCATTTAAGAATGACACCCATTATCGTGACATGATTATTTTCAAACCACAAGAATTACTGATTACCACATACTATAAATACTGAATTAGATTTTGTTTAATTCGCAGACGTGTATCCAGAATCCAATAACAGAATATGCTACGCATGTTCTGGGGAGCAAGCCGTGGAAAAGCCAGGCGATTGTGAGATGCTTACAGTGTGTGGTACACATGAGGTAACGCATCCTCTCAATTTATTTTCTCTCGCCTGCATTAGCGTACAAACAAACAAACAAAAAACAAAACAAAAAAAAAAACCAAACAAACAACTGTAAATAGTTTCTGTCGAAGACGACAGGACAATCACTATAAAGACTTGGTCGAGATATGTTTGACAGTAAAGTAAAACTAACATGGCACGTTTCTCTGACCAGACAATATATTGGAAAATTGGCACATTCTTAATGAATTGTTCAAGCGCAGTTTGTATCAGCAGTCATAAACCCAACAGATCTAGATGGGATCTTGTTGTTAGTCTTATATTATTGTTTCTATCTATACCTCATTTTGTCAGTACATAATCGGCTTTACGTAACGGCCAGTATAACTGGTGGAGGAAGAAAGGGGAAAATTTCGGAAGAACCCACGGGTAGCTACTGGTATGCTTTCTCATATACCCACATAGGCTGAGCCAGAGACTCAAACCCATTCAGACAGAGGTGAGATGGGAGTAAACGGTAAAGTCGAGCGCATTAGACAACTCCGGAACCAGTTATTAGATTGAAGAAAAATAATCACTTATCATATCCATGGTAGAAAAGAATAAATCAAAATTTGTACGAAGATTTTATAAGAAGCATCTAGATCAGCTAATATCGCATGATGTGGCGAAACAAAAAATAGAAATTATTAGTTTCTAACTGCAGAAAGGAACTACTTATGTATTCATACGCGCTATATGTGTACCTTAACAATGTAGGTCTGTTATTTATTTCATTAATTTCGTTACTAACTTAATAAAAATTGTAATTACAATAACTCAGCTTTCATATCCTACAAGATTCCACAAGCCTCGAAAAGCGATTACATTTGATGAACTGACACCCATCATTTCAGCAACTGCTTTTCATTACTTGTAAAATCGATTTTTGGGCTTGATATCTTTGTTTTTAGATCCGATATGATTAAAATGTACTGACGTTTTAGGTCTTCATACCAAGTTTCCTGGTTGAAGTCACCTTTTTAAGAAGCTCAAACCTAACAATTTTATTTGAACAAAGTGCAAAGTGCAAACATAGTTATAAACCGTTTGGGGAATATTTTAGACATACGAAACTCATATCCATAAAATGATATTATTGAAAATGCATGAAAATAAAGTTTAGAGATCGTATTTTACTTCATTATTTGATAATGCACAAAATTTAAACAAGTAACATGCACAACTCGAAGTAGATTAATGTAATAAGTCCTTTGTAAACTTTCCAGCAATGTTTCAATACATATGGTCTAACACATGAGTTGGAATTACGTTCTTCCATGGGTTGCATATCAGATCGGGTAAGGTGTTCTATCTCTCTCTTTCTCTGTCTGTCTCTCTCTTTCTCTCTTTCTCTCTCTCTCTCTCGTGGAAAATCTTGAGCGATGTATGACCAAGCATAATTTGGCAGATTAAGCATTCTGCTGCGGAAACCCGATGTGATATCAGTAATATTTTCATACTGAAAACTTTGCTAAAATACACCTTTCTTGGTATATTTTATATGAGGTGTCTATTTTCTCCTAACTGTGCAAATTTGGTCAAATCTTTAATAATCATTCACCAAAACGTTTATAGACAATTGATAACAAGGTACTTTTATCAAAATGTATGATATAACGATCCGTACTTTGTAAATTATGTATATGCAAGCAAATATAGCGTTAAGAATACGTACTCTATCATATAACGTGTAAGAGATTCTGGATTGTTGTGAAAATTAGCTGTCTCGAAATACACATTTTTACAAAATCCTCTATTGCTATGGTGGTTGTTGAATCAAGTTCCATCCATACCTGCCTAGACGTCTGGTCAAACTGCACAAGATATATATATATATATATATATATATATATATATATATATATATATATATATATATATATATATATATATATATATATATATATATATATATATATATATGTTTCCGCATGTAACACTGGCAGATCAGGGTCCTTGTTGTATGTTCTAATGATAACACCTAACACACTGCATACACCCAGAGCTGCAAGGGCATTATGTAGGGGTGGTCCTGGATCTTTTGCATCAAGCGTCTGGATCATACTTCCACGTGAAACCGTAATCATAACCCATTAAGAGTTACAAATGATCAAATAGACGGCATATGTAAGACGATAAACGTAAGCACTAAAAATGTATGTGCATTCTTTTGGATTGATACAAATTTTACTTTACTCTCTATCTCACCGATGCATAGGTTCTTGATCGATCACACGGCTAGAAAGAATATGGAATTTTAACATTAATTAGCAGTAAAATCAAACTTCAAAATTCATGTTTTATGTATCCATTTTGAGTAAACCATCGAACACGTAAAGATTGTAAGAGACAGGTACCCTGGGAAAATACATAGTGCTTTGTAGTTATAAGTGGATGTGCTTTGTAATTTTGTAAGTTTATACACATATACCTATATCTATTAGGAAAGAACCAGTCAAGTATATACCATATCATTACTTTCTGACCAATCTGTCAATTCAATTGTCCGTTGGCTATTAAACTATGTTTGCAATGCGTCACGTTTTTATTTATTAATATTAGTTACAATATTTGAAAGCTTACATGTTTATGTACATGCAGCCTCTGTAAATTTTGATAACGTTTTCCTAAGCTATCTTTATTGAGAGCAATGCGAGGAATTTCAGGATGGTGTTTTATAAATTTCTCTGAGCGATAACACTCTATTATAGTTGTAAATTACTTCTGGTTTGCTTAGCCTTGTCTTAGTGTTATGTGTTTAGGATCGAATAAACAGCAACACAAGAAAGAATGAAAACAATACGCTTTGAAAAATTTAACAAATCATTTTTTTTCCGCTGGAAAAACACTATAAGAATGAAAAAATAAGAACTTACGGTTTTAAGAATCAAATCCAAAAATAATCCAAGAATAATCCACGAATCAAATTTTGGAAGTCCTAATAATAAAATGTTCTAATGAATTCAAATTCGAGTCCCAAATTCGAGACGAGGAATCCAAGATGGAAGACGATGACGTATACTGTAGCTGGTATTGTGCTGTTGTGTCTACAGTTCTGTGTTATTCACAAACAATAATCCGGTGTTTGAATTTCCCAATAAAATTTAATGAAATGTCTTTGTCCAAGAATCCTGTATGAGCACTCATATATTTCCAGGAAAAAAGAACGAATCCAAATAATTCGAATAAACATTTAAATATAATTACCAAACTGGGCACGAACAGTCGAACACCCTGACGTCAAATGTTTTAAGCCCAAACTGAGAAATCTTGATATAGACATCGATATAAAACCTGACTATTGCGCAATTTCGAAAAACCCAGAATTGTGAAAGAGACGCTGTCTACATATGAAAAATCACTTACTCTTATTATGACATTGATAAGAACCAATCATTTTACTCTGAGAATAATATAAAAATAAAAAGTTGTTTACTTCTCTCACTGATTTCTGAATTAAGGTCGGGAATTAGGTAATCTTTAGGTGTTTACAAATGAACGTCCAAGGTCGAACTATTTTCTCGAAAAATATGAGTTCTTAGCAAACAAAACTACATTATTTTGACATATAATGAAATTAAAAATAAAAAGATTTTAAAACTTACAAACAATTATATTAAATCAAACATTAATTAAATCCAATATACGTAATATTAGTATATTGTTTTTGCTTTTGTTAGTGTCTAACTGACATTAGCTTGATAAAATATTCCATGTGGAAATGTATCAATTTTGATCTACCTTCTTAGGCTTGCAACGTAATGTACACATCAGGTGGTCCTAATGTTGGACATCCGAATACTTCACTGTTTCTGCCGTATATGCCCGTTGTTCAGCACAGCTCAAGTAATTCTGGACGAGACGTAAGAGAGATTTATGAGCCAAATCAGATAAACAGGGACAACCGAGATATGTTCTTCGTTCAGATCCGGCGTGACTTTAGCTCGATGTTCATGATCACATCATGCGAATACTGCTGTAATGATAGCTACTGCAACAATAAAGAATGTGTGACTGGTTTGTTTGTTTGACTGTTTTACACTAGTTTTCCGTATCATGCATTATGTTTAGAATATCAAATTAATTTTACTGGATAAATGTAAAAAAAATTCTATTGAAGTGAATAGAAAATGGAAGCTATTACAGAATATATGAAGCAAAAATCAATGAGTATATGATCCGTTCAATGGGAAATAGTTTAGACAAGGAAAAAGATTGCAAAGTACACGAGAGAACACAATTCATGATTGTAAAATGGGGTACATCTAATACGGTATCTTGGGTCACAGCCATCAGTTCAAAATAAAAGGCATCTACAAGAAATTAAAGAATACATAATTTTTTAAAATACATATTGGGAAGTAGATTATTTACCTTTAAATGGTTGCTTTTAATAATATGAAACGTGATGTGCATCACTGAGATAATGTACAGAAGCTGCCTTTAGGTGTGTCATGTGACTTATGAAGAACCTTTCCAAAGTTTGAAACATTTGGCAAATAATAAGCACTTTAGACACCAAGCTCTTGCGACAGGTACAGCTAAAGCTGGAGTACAGATCATAATTCAAGCAGTTACCATGGTAACCACAAATGGTCACGAAAGGGTACAACATTTGTTAAACGTGATAATAGAGAATATTGACTCCGGAGATTGACAAAATGGAGAAAAAGGGGTAAAAAGGCAAACATACAAATAGGAGAAATAAATGATAGAAAAGAAAGAAAATTCATACTAAACAACGGGTATTGCCGAAACGCTGTGGATTTCATGAACCTAAATTTCACTAATACTATCACACGATATCACCTTTTTGATTGTTTTAATTTGGATGCACTTTGTTTGAAATTGGACATCTGGGTTAATTGTCCATCTTATCAATTACGGCCACAACCACCCCAACATATTTTGGTGATGCTAGGTCGATAAAACCATGATAGACACTACCATTATATGCAAAAGTATCAAACATGTAGACAAAACATTCATTTCTCAGACTAATATTGACATAATCTGCAGATAGTGCAACCCCTTTCACTAGTTCACTGACATAGCATAGCACGATGTATGAGAACTGGCGCGTTCTAACCTGGAACCTCAGAGGTGCAAAGCACGTATATACAGCATCTAACGGGGTGTCGATATAATAAGTTGGTATAAAAATATAGTTAGAAGGTATTTAACGTAACATTTCTTATATACAAAGGATTTACAGTAACGCAGAAATCGATACCTACTGCTACAACGATGATGTCGACAAAAAAAATCGATGCAAACTGGTTTGTCAACATCAACAACGATGGCAGTGCCTCTGAGGACAGCCACCATGATTTCAACAACGATGTCCATGCCATCAACAAAACCAACCTTGACCACAAGTATAGAGTCAACAATACCTCAGCCATCAAGTAAATTACAAAATTTTGCTTGAATTACAAGTTCTTGGTCTGAAATTCTAAGGTGCATAGGCCAGCTCAATTAAGGCTAGAGGCAATTTTATCCTTTAAATATCCTAATTTGTTTTCTTTCATGTGATACGTTAAAGAGCATAAGTTTTTGAAAGATTATAAATGAAAAGAAATTTAAAAAAGATAGCGCCTAATCTTTAGAAACTCTAAGAGCTTTACAACATTAAACAACACCTATAACATTAAAAAACAAAAACAAATAATGATATGATTACAAAAAACACACACCATGAAATTGTAAAACATAAAAACATGCTGAAAATATTTAAGGTAGAAAACATTATTAGGTCTTTAAGTTTGCTCTTGCAGTCGAAATAGGTGAGTTTTAAGAGCACTCTTGAACGGAATCACTGTGTCTTTGTGTTCAAGTTCAGTTGGCAATTCGTTCCACGTTGCTGGGCCCTGGTATGCAAAAAGACGTTGTCCATATGACTCCGCTTTCATAGTGGGAATAATGAGTATACGATCGCCAGAAGAGGAGCGTAAGTATCTTGCTGGTGTGTACACATGGGTGAGGTCTGATAGGTATGTTGGCTAAAGTCCGTTAGTGAAACGTAGCACAGATTACAAATTTTGTGTTTGATTCTGGATCGAATGGATAGCTAGTATATAGTGTAGAGTTCAGAGCGGCGAGGAGGTGTGCTCTGATCGTGGTACTCTAAGGATGATCCGAGCAGCTGTGTTTTGAACTTTTTGAAGTTTCTGGAGTAGATATTGAGATGAACCAGACAGAACTGAGTTACCATAGTCCAGTCTTGAAAGTACAAACACTAATGTTAAGGTACAAACACTAATATTAACGTAAAAACACAACTATTAACCTATCCAGACTACTATTAGGGTACAGAAACAAAATATGATTGTTATGGTTGGTGGTATATGAAACGAGGATTCCAAATATTTCACACAAAGCGATATTTATTCCTGGAAGTAACATATCGTCATATTATGTTTAGTGTAATATAAACATTTTGCGCAGATTTATCGCAAGGGATGTTGTTTGTATCCTCCCACAGTTGCACAGAAACAGAAACAGAAATTCGAGTTTTTGTTGATCTATTATTGCAAATCCGAATCAAAGCCTGTCGATCAGCTTGCTCCCGATAATGATATCACCATGCAGCTCGGATGAAGACAGAAGACCATTGAGAAGATATTAAAATTGCTTAAAATGAGGTGTAATCAGGTGTCGTCTCGCACAAAAGGCCATGCTGCTATGTGTTTATAAAGCATTAATAATCTATACATTTTAATATATATATATATATATATATATATATATATATATATATATATATATATATATATATATATATATATATATATATATATATTAGGTTAGAAACAAGACCAGAAACATGATCCAATTTCAAGTGCATTTTGCTTTACTGAGGTTCCGGTCTTGAGGGGTTCCACTTTTTTGATAATGTTCTGTAACGCATTCCCACGCACCCACCCGCCACTCTTCAATGTCTGCATAGTAAAGAAACGGCCTGAGCACAATATTTAAACTTAAATTATAACAATAACATAGACCAAATGTGACCGAGTGATCATCATAAGCGTTCGCCTGTACAGATCGCTCACATTTCACCTCTCCCCGAGGTATGCATCTCAAATGTCCCCGCCGTGGTGTGTGTGTGTGTGTGTGTGTGTGTGTGTTTGTGCGTGTGTGACTGGATTTTTAACGTAGCGTTAACAATTTGTTAGTCATATGGCTACGATGTCTGCAGTGTGGCAGTTTATTGTACATGATGTCCCACCCAGTCACATTATCCTGACACCAGGCCGACCAGTCCTAACACTAACCTTTTAATGCTGAACGCCAAGCTAGGCATCTGCAAATAGCATTTTTATAAGTCTTTGGGATGACTCGGCATGGGTTGGAACCCTCGACCATCCGTATTCGAGGCGGGCGCTCTAACCACTTAGTCCACCGGAGCCGTACGTGGTATGTGAGAAAACTCGGCAGTTGTTCCTTATGGGTCAGTGGTTCTTTCCGTGGTTCTCTAGGGTTTCTTCTCCACGAAATATGCTGGCCGCCATGTATAACTATCCTGTGCTTAATTATATAGTTAAACCCACAAAACGATAGAGTAAAACAATAATAACCAATCGGAAGATTCATCTTAAAATGAAAATAGTGCAGGTACAAACCTAAAGAAACGTATGTTTCTGAAAGTTTGAAATATGTTTACCACGTAATAAGTTGTAGGAATACGTAATTGTGACTTCTAGATTTTTCTCCGCCAATTTTGAGTTTGAATTATTCTAAGCACATAGCCTCGTAGTGAAAAAGTCGCAGTAAATTATTTCCCTTTATTTACCTGCTGTTCCAATGTACTCATAGTTCTAATCTGAAATCAGTATTCTGATTGAGAACATCATTCTAAGTTTCGAAGATAGACGACATTTAAAATGATCCTCTTAGAGAAAGTTTTACTTAATTGAACATGCAGTCATGGAGTTATTGTTTTGCTCTTGATATTCCATGGGTTCATTTATGATTCTGACTTGTATGAATGATTGACCCATTACCTACCCCACCCTCACAGGGCCCCTAATGACTGGCTTAATTAGTTAATGATGATTATAGGGTTATAAAATCGACACCTCTTCATTCGTTCTCATTCTTTGATAGGTCGAAAAGGTGAGAGGAGAAAGCTACCAGTAAGCGTATGCGTGTTGCTCAGTGCTGTATAACTCTTTGTTTCAATTTATGTACGTTATACGATGCATTCTGCAAACAAATACTGTTGAAACCAACATGGTATCCATTGTCCATCTTCACATTGACGAGTGCTCATATTACTTATTTGAACCCAAAGACCAAACGATTGGAAAGGTTAGCATTGAGGTATATACTATCTGTGTATTTTTGGTGTTTTGCTTTTTAGATTTATTCCCTCTGCAAATTACATATTGTGTATCTTACAACGCTCTTTTATTCCCAGGTGCGGAAGTAAGTTAGAGTGTGAGAGGGACTGGTATAACGTGACTGCACTGAATGACATCTGCAGCGTATATGAACCTTTGCAGCTGTATGCATCGAGATTTTCGTGCACGTACTGCTGTGTCGGCAATTACTGTAACAGAGATACGAACCCGCCGCGCGAAACGCTATACTATCCTAATAGGCAAAACACATAATGCATCATAGATATGTTCATACCTAAAATTCTACACGGGATTGAATTATATATGAAGGCAACAGTTTATTACATTTGGACTAAATTTTCCTGATACAACAGAGCTAAAATGTAAACGATTATAAACGGTACCTATTGTTTTTCCATATACCTCAATGCTAATGTTTTGTGAAATAAATATACGTTCTATCCTACCTCAGCATGCAGGTCACAAACTGACAGAGAGAAGAATGCTAGATTGTCAATTTGACAATGACATAACCAGGTACCCCATTGTATTTAAGAGAGATAACTCTACTGGAATTAGACAGGGGTAAAAGTTATCTAGTCACAACAAGCACAGTTTCAGCCATGTGTACTATATTTTAAAAAAATCATAAAAAATACAAAATATGATCTAGATAGAAATTAACATAAACTCACATGTTGCCAAGAGACTCAACTTTCTTTTTAAGCCTAACAGAAAGTACAAGTCTTACATAATGCACCAATCACAGCTAGTGTTGTTCTTTATTTCTGAATCCAGTGTTCCTACACGTTAAGCTCCGCCCACCTGGACTTGCTCAATTGGTACCGTTATACCATATAGAAACTAGACAAACAAGACAATATTTGACATCATCCTAATTGGAAATATAAATCACAGTAATGTTCATATCTACAATCGTAACATTGCAAGTCCCCTTCCGTCAACCCGATAGATAGTGTTAGGAGAAGTAATATTCAAAGAGATGTGAACATTTAGTCTGAATAATGGGTACTGCTACAAAGAGAGTGGCACTAATGTTAACCACATCTGAAAGTACGCAGTATTGATCAGTAATAGAAATAATTCTAATTAAGACGGACTTCCACTGCCTGGCTACATTATTTTTGTGTCTGACGAAAAATATCCTTGAGATTTGCCGAATCTGGTTGTTGTCATTTACAATTCAAAAACTGAATTTTGCCCACACCTTTTAACACAGTTTTATCCTATCTTGTTACATTAAGTCTGTTTATGGATTTAATACGCTTAATCTTCCTTTCCTTTTTTTACTAATTCTGTCATTTTCCTGCCGCCTATCGTTTCCTTCTTAATTGAACTACATGTGCCCCGACCAATAAGATAACTTGGTGCGATCCGTTTGCACTTGCATGTTCGCTAATTGCTTTGATAAGCGGTTGCAGTTATTCTTAAACTCGAATCCTATTTACAGTGCATTGCTATATAGAAACTCACAGCTCCTGTAACATGCCATCATCGTCTGATTAAAATGATAATAAATAAAAGTTGTAATTCTCCAAGATATTCACCTTTATTTCTGATCAGAAAATAATATTGATCCTACAACCGAAACGCAGAAAGAAAGCGATTATGAATCATTTGCACACATGGTTATGAAATTCGTTGTAACTACAAAGTATTGCTTAAGCTATATAACCTCTTTAAATTTGAAGATGGTCTACCAATAAAATCGGGGGTGGGGAGGGGGAGGATGTTAATTAAAACGCGCAAATAAGAGATTTTCTGGCAAAACTTTATGAACCGCTTACGGCAATACACTCATAAAAATAAACATTGCATTTAAGCAGTGGCTTACTAATGGTAAATGGCGTCCGGGGCGACGATGATGACCAAATGGGGTTTTGGATCACCAAGACCTCTGGCGTCCATGAGTTTGTCGCTCTGTGTAACCGCTCCTCTTCGCCCCATGTTTTGCACCCTACTGCATTTACGACTTGATAGCCGGAGACTGCGAAATTCCAGAACATTAATATTTAAATCACCGAGACTAAAAGTAGTACTACAGTTCCGAAATTGTACAGGACTGTAATGTATACTAAAAAATAACCTGAATGTTTGTTAAAAACAATTATCCAAGACTGAAAATACCACCAAAAAGTCCTAAGCTATACCAGAATGTAAAATATATGTATTTGCATTAGTTAGCCAAAACTCAAATTAGTACTAGAATTACAAAAATGTCCCTAACTAATGTCGAGAGTGACAAAATCCGGAACATTAATATTTAAACCGTTTAGACTAAAAGTAGTACTAAATTTTTGATGTTAATGGAAACTAAAAATTACCGGAATGTTTTGTTTGAAAAATTGGCCAAGAGTACCGGAAAAACAAACTCATACCGACGTTAGCAGAAACTGACCAATGTCCATAAGGAATTTAAAATATGGTTGAGGCTAAGAGTGATACTACAATTTTCAAACTAATAAAGAATTTAGCATTACTCAAAAATGATATTTCCCTGAAATAGAGCAATTAATTTGTTTTACAAATTGTCAAAAAAAACCCATTAATTGTGGGAAATTTACAAATTCAGTTTTCTCAAAAATAAAAATTGTAGTCTGTAAACAAAGGATATGAAATCGCACAAACATAACATCAATCACACCACTTCTACAATCCAATACAATGAATAAAATCAAAAAAGCCTTGTGTTGTGATTATATTCCAACACCAACTATTAGAAGAAAAATACATTGTGTAAAAGAAGATGAAATCGCACAAACATAATATAGAGCACATCATATCTACCATCCACAGCCGAATACACAACCCAAAACGCTTGACTACTCTCTTAAATCCCACACCTACTTTCAGAAGAAATGATCAGTGTTTAAACAAAGGGACTAAACCTCGCAAACATACCATTCATCACATCATCTATACCATCCAAGACCCCATATACGCACTATCCAAAGCGCCATATGTAGTCTATTAGGTCCCACATATTATCAGAAAAAATGCATAGTGTGTAAACGAAAGGACTAAATCTGACATAAATCACATCACCTCTACCATCCAATACCCCAAAACACCTCGTCTAGTGTATATAATCACAAACCAAGTGTCGAAAAAAGGCTTGTTGTGTACAAGAAGGAGGTGAAGTCGTACAAATACACTATCATGGGTAGGATCTGGCCAATTACCTTTAGGTGTTCCATAATTTGAAAAGGCACCAAAAGCAAAATCTATGCGTCTATTTAATCAAAGTGTGAATAATATTCAAAAAACGTGCGCAAGAATAAAATGATGCTGAAATGCCAAGTGACCAGTGACTATGTTTGTGTATATACGTTTGGGGGGTTATTTTTAGCTGGGTCATTACCGGAAGGCCCGGAACCCACCTCCGATCCAGCCCCATTATCCAAGCATACCATTACCATCCAACACCCCATTCACATATTCAAAGATAACTTAACTAGTCTCTTAAATAACACACCAACTATAATAATAAATTCGTTGTGTGTAAACGAAGGGACTAAATCTTGTAAACACGTTATCCATCACATCATCTATACCATCTAAAACCCCATACACACTATCCAAAGCGCCTTGTCTGATAACATCAGATAAAACGGTTAGGTTTTAAAGAAAGGAAATTAAATGGAACAAGAAGCTATACAATGCACCATCTATACCTTCCAAAGCAATCGAAAACACCTTGTGTATTATCCACTACTAACAAACTAAAATGGAATCGTGTAAAAGATGAAGTCACACAATCATACTATCCATCACACCAACAATAATATCCAATGCTCGTTACACATCCTTTACCTCAGCGTGATGGAATGCATACGTGTGTTATTGAGTGTTTGTTTATGTCACGATATAAATAATCAAGACAAAGAGACATTGAACGTTTTCTTTAGTATATTCCCTTTTCGAATCATTATGACACTTTCACAACATATCACACACGTCCATTTTCTTATTTCACTGTCTGTCTCTCTGTTTGATTTCTTCTGTGGCATGGGCTTTTCCGTGTCTTCAATTTATTATCGTGGTCTGGATTTCTTGGATTTCTTGACGGGGATTGGTTCATCTCGTTCTGACGACCTCTCCTTTTCCTCCTCATGTTTCTTTTGTTTATTGTCATGTTTCGTAGATCACCCTCAAGACTCATTTTCATTCTCCTTACTATGATAAAATGTATATTTTTCTTTGTCTCTCCTTTCTCTTATTGTTCTCCGCTGTGATGATTTGGTCATTCTGGAGCCCAATGCCCTTTCTCATGACAGATATAGCAAGTACCTTTACTTTTATCTGGAAAGGAGAAGTAGTTCATCGTCTTCTCAAAATCATAATTCTGAATGACTTACTTCTAGATTTCTACTGGTAATAGCGGTTTGTTGTGCAAAATCATTGACCAGAAGGATAATCAGTGTTGACTCAACACCGTTTGAGAGCTGATCGAATAATCTTAAGGCAAGACACTGGCCATTTATACAGTGACCAGCTACGAGTAAATTGAGTCAAATACAATGTTGCAAACAAGATGAAACGATCCCAGTGAGACCTTACCAAAAACGTATGTGGCAAGGCGTGCCGTATCGATTAGTGCACGAGTTGCAGCGTTAGGTCAAATCCATGCAAGCGATTTCGAAGACCACATGAGTGAGACGGAAACAACGCCCTTCACCTCTGCAGCAAAACCAAGAGAGTACAGATTCATCACGAAGATTACTACCACATTTGAAAGACGCAAAACGCACTTTCAGAGAATATAGAAGGACGGCTAACACATATATCGTGAAATTTAAAGAGTTGAAGTAGTGTGCTTAACACTTAGTCAAATTAAATTTTGCAATCAAGATGAAACGATCACACCTTTGCTAGGACATAGCAGAAACCAAGCGACTTGGCGATTCGTGTCACCCAGCACTCTACAAAAAGTGTTGGCATATGATTACGATCTTGAAGAGGACATGATTGTCTTATTTCCAACACCATCTACATCCACTTTAAAAGTGAGAGAGAAAAACTGTGGTAAAACTAATTTTCTGACAGACCAACCAAGGTGAGCCAAGAAAGAAACTTGTATGGTAGGTACAGAAGACTTTTTCATATTCCAATTATCCAAAAATTGACTTCTAGAAACTTTAGAATGACGGTTTGCATTAATCTGTTGCAATGAACCGGTTCAATGGTTGTCATGTTTTTGTACGTACTGTTCATATATTTTTCACAAAGAATATGTTGGTAAAGGAATGTTAACAGACACAAATGATATTGTGTCCAAACATTCAAAGGAATCTTCCCGTCATTTGATTGAACTGAGATTTTGTTTTGTTTACAGAACTTGGAAATTCACAGTCTTGAACAATATAACTGACTTTCTTCTCTTGATTTCGGTGTAACACTGAAGACGGAAGCAATCGTGGCATGTCAAGTCTTATGAGGACTTCGCATTTCATCAATGTCTGACATTTTGAACATTTTCAAAGACAGCAATCTTCCTATGTCATTCCGATACCAATGATTCAAAAGTCTATGCTGTTTCGGATGCAACTTGTTGTTTTGGCTTCACTTATATTTGTATACAGTAGTTGTACACGCGTTCTCGCAGCTCAGTAGGTAGATTCTGAATGTGCTCTAATAAAATGCCCATTTACAGGAATATCATTTCAACAAGTTTAAATTAATCATTTTTATTGCATTGCATATCAATGTTTAAAATATCTATGTCGTTAGAATGCAATTGTCCTTTCTAGAAGCAGTGTATTTGAAAACCTTACATATGTCCAAGCTGATCAATACAAAGTAGTTATAAATATGTTCTTGCACCTCAGGCAATATATTCTGCATGTACCTTTATAAGCTGTCTTTGTACGGGAATGTCTTCTGCCATTTGAGCATTTTCAAATAATAAGTTTTTTAATAGATAAGTTAGATACAAATATTTAAAATACCTATGTGGTAAAGGACGCAATTGTTCTTTCAGTAAACCGTAAATTTGTAAACCTTACAAACGTGAAACTTTCGTTATTAGTACGAACATGCTCCCCACAAATTGTATCGCTGATATATATATATATATATATATATATATATATATATATATATATATATATATATATATATATATATATATATATATATATATATATCGATGTAAATTGTATCACTGATATATATATATATATCGATGTAAATTGTATCACTGATATATATATATATATCGATGTAAATTGTATCACTGATATATATATATATATATATATATATATATATATATATATATATATATATATATATATATATATATATATATATATATATATATATATATATATATATATCGATGTAAATTGTATGTCAATCGCGGTTGAGGCTGAGTTTGAAAATCTATTAATATCGATACAATGTGATAAAATATATTTGTTACCGTCACTTTTACCTTGGCAAATTCTTTTTATTTTGTATCTAGACAGATAAATACATGCTTTTTATTTTGAATATAGACATAAAATGCATGCTTTTTATTTTATTTCTAGACAGATAAATGCATGCTTTTTATATTTTATCCAGACAGATAATCACATGCTTTTTATTTTGTATCAAGACGGATAGATGCATGATTTTTATGTTGTATCTAGACAGATAAATGCATGCTTTTTATATTTTATCCAGACAGATAATCACATGATTTTTTTATGTTGTATCTAGACAGATAAATGCATGCTTTTTATATTTTATCCAGACAGATAATCACATGATTTTTATGTTGTATCTAGACGGATAGATGCATGATTTTTATGTTGTATCTAGACAGATAAATGCATGCTTTTTATATTTTATCCAGACAGATAATCACATGATTTTTATGTTGTATCTAGACGGATAGATGCATGATTTTTATGTTGTATCTAGACAGATAAATGCATGCTTTTTATATTTTATCCAGACAGATAATCACATGATTTTTATGTTGTATCAAGACGGATAGATGCATGCATGTCTTCAATTTTCGCATTTGTCGATATGCAAAATCTGGTGTCTGATTCTGTCGTTTTTGTTAGCATTAGAATTCATCAAACGTTTCAGACAAAAAAAGCATTGTCGATATTGGACTTTATGTTGACTTTTCCTTAAAATAACTATTACATTTATTGTAGAAGGGTAGTATAGCCCTTTTATTTCATTTAGCATTTTGCTTATGTCTACATTTAATAATCTCATCCATCCGTCTTTCCTTTCTATATTTCCTATGAAAATATGCGTAATTTCAAATTGAACTATGTCTAATTTCATATGGAAATATGTCCAGTTCGTATGGAAACATGTGTTTACGTACTTTTCCACAAGGGATTTTTATATATATTTAACACGGGATCACATTCACGATTAAAAAGATTTTATTGGTGACAGAAACGAATTTGACTGCTTAGTATTACTAAAATATCTTCAATATTCAACAGACCATGTTTAAAGTGACTACTTGTAAGTTCATACTGTTAAGTGATGGTGGCTTTTGGTGACTTTAGTTATAATCTGTCTTTTTCGTCAATATATTTTTAGATGATCACGTGTATCATGAACAGTGGCACGGTACTGCTAGCCATTCTTATAGTTAATGATGTATGGGTTTCTGGAACACGTGAATTGATTTTCTTTATGGCCAGAGAGTTTCTGGCAAACTGCAGTTTATCTAGTTAATGACATGAGAGTTTCTGGCACATTGGAGTTTATGTAGTTAATGACCTGAGAGTTTCTGACACACATTGATTTCAGTTTGAAAATCAATTGCTAAAGGTAGTACTATGCAGAGTTACTGATATTTACTAATTTTAAAACATTAATAAGACCCAATAAACAAGAAACAAAAATAACAAGCAATAACCTTAATCAGCGATATCGCCTTATTAAGTACAGAATAGTACAACTACAACCAGTACTGACCATATATGTGCAATGTTAACCAAAAGAACAACTTTCACAACATTATTGGCAAAATTTACACCTTCCCAGTCATTTGACCTGTATTGTTTGTGATATACTACCATTGATAGAATACGGTTGTATCATATGGGGAAAACATTCAAATATAATCTATCCAGAACTCACAAACTCTAGACAAGGTCCGTCCGAATAATTATGATCTTCCTATGACGACTCCCTCGAATGCATTGTTTTCACGTGTACCATGGCTATACAATTCCCGCCACCCCAACCTCCCAAAAATTGAAGTCTTTATTTTAAAGGAATCGTAACATAAATCATTAAGCGGTATTTTTCCAGATCATATCTTTAATCAAACTAAACTAAGATCATAAAATACTGTGCTTAATCTCCGATCACAACAGCTAACAACGATCTCCAGCAGCCGTGGTCAAAAACCAACCTTTTCAAAAGTTCTTTCACTGTATCAGCACCTACCTTTTAGAATCCCTTCCCTCTTTAAAGAAAATGTGTATTGACCAGCGGTAATAATGTATTAAAGCTTATAAATAGAGAATGCTATCATTGTGGCAAGAAATAATATGTGTATGTTTGATTTGATATATGTATATATGAGCTCTGATATGTTGAAATATGTATACCTGTGTATAGTACCCTGCTCGTATATGTATATGTTGACCACTGTTGTTACACATATGTATTATATAACCTGTTGCAAAAAGTAAGGACCACAAGGCAAATACGTTTGCCTCGTTCAATAAACATTATTATTATTATTATTATTATTATTATTATTATTAATATTCTGTTTTTTATTCGGATGATGCTGATGATGACGGCGATACAAGAATGATGAGCTCGATTCAGTAGTTGTAGAAACAGGAGCGTCAGTTGTTTTTTTCTTCTGTTTTAGTAGTGCCTGGTTAAAAATGCCCTTCATAGCAACCAGGTGTATCAATAACAATATTCGACCGACTTTATGCCTTCATAGCAACCAGGTGTATCAATAACAATATTCGACCGACTTTATGCCTTTAACACAAACGTGAAGATCGTTAAGTAGGCATGTGATATGTAGATTTACTTTTCTTACATTTGCTCCCTGATACACAATCAGATCTATTGTAACGAACGATACCATAATGCACCTAACATCGCGGTCAAGGGGAATAAACCGAAATAATGTTTGGACCTAGGTTCTTGTCTATGTATAAATCGATTTGAAAGGAAATTGCCGTAACTACCGCAGCAGCTACCTCTCTATAATGCGACTAAGTTTAAGAAGGAAAGACATGAGACAGTTGCAATACGTACATATGACTACAATGTAGTCCATTGCAATGATTAGGTAATTGGTAATGGAAGTTTAAATACAGATCTAGGAAGATACCGTTTTAATTGAACAGTCATAGATGAGCTGTTAAGTTTTTACATAATAATGTCTCTTTGAATTTAAGGCCAGTTAGAGATAATCGCTGGCCACCGGAATCATGTAGATTAATGCATGTCTTCTCAGTACATCATTCAAAGTTATCCAACGTATTCGTATATTAATTTGATATTTAATTCTTATGTTTTGACTCTTTTACAATATTCAGTACACTGACAGCCTCTCTACTATGTTGATATGTAAGTGGATAAAATATAGTTCTTTTACTATCGTCTACACACACACACACACACACACACACATATATATATATATATATATATATATATATATATATATATATATATATATATATATATATATATATATATATATATATATACTCAAATAAATAGTAACACAAGAAAGAGTGAAAAAAACAAGCTTTGAAAAATATAACAAATAATTTATTTCCCTGGCAAAATACTGCAAAAATGAAGAAGAAAAAAAATGAGAACTTACGGTTTCCAAAATCAAATCCAAAATTAATACAAGAGTATTCCACGAATAAAGCTATTGCAGTCCTAATACTGAAATTTTCTAATGATTTCATGCTTGAGTCCAGACGAAGAATCAAAGATGGATGACGAAGACGTATGCTCTAGCCTGTACTGTGTTGATGTCTACAGTTCCTTGTAGTTGCATAATAATTTATCCTCCGGTCTTGGAAATCCAGACAGCATTTTTGATAAATGCCCTTGTTCAAGAATTATGAATGAATACAATAATATTTCCAGAGAAACCAAATAATGTTTGAGAGTCCAAATACTTAGGAGAAAATTTACCTAATAATTCAAAAACTCAACAGTTCATTTCTGGTCACAAAAGAAGAAAATAAGTTGACATTAAGTGTTTAAAAGCCCTGGACACACACACACACACATACCCTCTCTCTCTCTCTCTTTCTCTCTCATCACTATTAATACTAAGTATTTCGCAATTTCGGACATTTCCGAAATTGCGAAATATATTGCGAAATAGAAGATGACGTGATAATGTTTACATGTAAATGCCACATAGCTCATGTATGTCCTTGATAAGAACCAATCATTTCACTCCTAGAACAATGTTGTTTATTTGAGCATCAATCAAGGCCAGGAACTAAGCCAAAAATAGAAACAAGTGTTTCTATTATTAGGTATCTAAGGAAAAATCAAGACAAACTTAATATTCTGGAAAATATCAACTTCTTAGCAAACAAAATTACATTATATTGACATGTAAAGAAAATACAAAGACTTCAAAACCCACAAACAATCGATCTAATCAAGCACAACTTAAATCAAATATAAATTAAATCAAATATATGTAACAATAGAGAGAGAGAGAGAGAGAGAGAGAGAGAGAGAGAGAGAGAGAGACATCGCACTTGTTATATCAGGATCTCATGAGTTACCGAGGTCGCCTTTGATATATCCTTTTTTACGCACGTTTGCCTTTATACAAAGATACCAAGACAACCTGCCCATAACGACCAGTTGTGAACAGTTTCCTCTGAGGTTTTCGACTTTAGGCTTGAATTTCTGCCTCACATAATATCCGAAAATCATAGATGATGCGATAGGTCTACAAGCAAAATAAACAAAATAATAATCGATAATACTATCGTTGCATGCTTATAGAGCGAGTCCAGCTGCAATTTGCACTGAAACTGAACAAGATCTACCGTTGCATAATGCGCCAGTTGATTGCTATATATGCAGATACTTGGGTGCAATCAATAGAACAAGCTTTAGGGCGCCGACAGATCAGGGTCCATGTTCTTTTCAGTTGTACTCAATTTCTCAGCGACCAAAATGGTATATGCTATAAAAATAATATTGCAGAGGTCATGACAAATTCTCAGAAAAGTGTTTTTCGTGTAACCTTTATTATAATCTATTTTGTTATGAACTATTTCAGAACTTGCCTCCAGTTTGTTGAAGGAAATACTCGTCCAAAGAGCTTCGATAAAACGTTGTTGACCCATTTTTTTATTATCGAACATTACAAATTGTCAATTTTCTGTCATTTTCATTAAAACATATAAGATATAATTAGTTTAAGAATCTCGTATGCTCGTATAAGTCTTTTTGTATATGCAGTGTGCACACGACATTGTTGTACAGCGAGTAAACATAAGGAGGCATATATTCACTTCAAATGTAATGTTAACTGCTCTCAAATTTTGCAAGTTTAAGCATGCTCAGCACATGAATGTTTCTAATCCGTCTGTTTAATCCTTTGATTTAACAGTGAATATGCATTTAAAAGTAAGGCAGATAGTTACACAGAAAGAGTAAATGCAATGGAAATAATGAAACTGCTACGACTCAGGATGGGCATGGGAGTTTTTGTCAACCAATCATATAGAATATTACATTTGTAATGCCATTTATGATTGGCTGAAAATGAAGACTCAGTCTCAAACTTGTTTTCGCGTTTGACGACCTCTAGGGCAAGCTAACTGTAACGAACTGCCTAGCTATCTGTGCCACCATCATAGGACCTATTTCAGCCACTGGCTTGTGCATGATGACCTAGTATACTTACGAGAGACTTTGATTCAACATCTAATATGTAACCTTGAATTTGTAAAAGAATATACTGTCCCTGGTCATAAATGAGTTACCACAGATATAGTTATAAAACAATCCTTAGTTTCCATTTCGAAGGTATTTTATAAAGTAAAAACATAAAAATGATCCCATTGTGAATCGTTATTATGGTACGGGCAGATGAGACTTTAAAACCTAGGACTGAATAGGCATAATAATATATGAGGGCAACGAATGGAAAATGCGCTGTGAAATTAGACATTAAACTAGTAATACGGTTTTGTAACGAAGACGTTGAACGAATTAGGAATTTTCAATAAGTCACGAGTTGTTTGAGTACATTTAATTAAAATAAAACAATTAACATTCGTTTAGAAAGCTCATTAAATAGTCCATTCTAACTTTGTCTAGGATCTATAATTTATATGAAGAAAATTAGAAAACACCAACCCCTTTCCTGACGACGTAACACAAAGTAACGCGTTGTAATTTAATTGTTATATTAGCAGCTTCTATTGAAATATATACACCGAAATGCTATGGTATCGTGGCTCTTAAAGTTTACGATCGGCGAATAAGTAAATAACAGCAATGATCTTCAAGATAGTATATATATGTATATTGGTTGTTCTTTGCTCTATATAAAAAAGCATTTAATTTCCAGTTTAAATCAGATGATTGCGGGAAACGATCGATAAACAAAGGCCATATAGATTCCAGGTTATGCTGTTGTTGTTGTTGTTATGGGGTTTAACGCCATTTTTCCGCACACGGTAGGCTATGCATGGCGGCCAGTATTAATGGTGGAGGAAGAACCCGGGAAAACCCCGGGAAGAACCACCGACCCTCGAGAAACTACTGGCAAGCTTTCTCATATACCCACATTAGCCGAATCCGAAACTCGAACCCACGCAGCTGAGATGGCAGTGATCCGTAACGGAGAGCGCCTTAGACCACTCGGTCACTCGGGGCCCCCCAGGTTATGCAAGTGGAGTTACTCTGATATTGCGGTAATAAAAACAAATATTTTTACGATGACATATGATTGTTCTAACTCTGGGAACTTCATGTATATATTGCACAAAATGTAAATCAACTTGAAAATGGATTGCACTCACTCTGCCACCTGTACCGTCCAAAAGAAACTTATCAGAGGGAATTAAAGAAATGCATCCGTAACCCGAGCTACAAACTATGAATAGAACTTAATCGTTGGTACTAACAATGGATACCTAATTTACCAACTATTTCTGATCTCTCCGAAATGTTTCAGTTACAACAAGAATTACAATCGTTGATGGATCTAACTGATTTGTCAGAAATAGTAAAATCGCAATGGCATATCCATATATTGCAACATATTCAGCTCTTTCACCAGAAACCTTTAGCTGCAACAACTAAACCAAGTCTGATAGATTTTAAGACGATCATGAAAACAAAGTCACCAAGACCGACTTGGCCACAAGGGTGCAAGGAGATAAAGACCCAAGTGAAGCTTTGAAACTTCATCTGCTCCAATACCATGTCAAATTGCAGATTCCTCGTTGACACCCTTTACCTTGACTTATTTGATGTTTTACAGGCGAGACGGCTGCCAAGCAGACCAGCGCCAGCCGCTATCGAATACATATATCTAGCGCATTCATCTTTGAAGTGTCATGCGATTTGCGTGTTGATGTCGCTGAAACATGGAACCCATTTATGCACTAGATGGTGTCAGACTCGTACTAAAATTACCCCAAGTCCAGGTAGATATAATTGTGCTGTTGTGCAACAATAACGAGTGTTATTATCAGCGTACATATTCTTAATGCTGACGTCGCAATGTGGCTTGATCGAGTTGTAGAAGAGCTCTTACTTTGGCAGATTTCAAAGATCAAGAGGACGTGTCAACCTAAATGGATTTCGTAAAGTTTTGTTGTGTCCGCGATCAAATGTTTTAGGCTATTCGATTGCCGGGTAGGCAGTCAACCTGCGAAGTTTTCATTAATCACTGTTGAAGAAGAGGTTAACGCGAATTCATTGTGGTCGCTTGCAAATCGCTTTCATGTGACTGTATGGCTCAATTCACGCGCGTTGGTGAACTCACAGCTCCCGATGGATTCGAGACACAAGCAAACCCAACGGCATATATAATTCCAGATTCCGTACGTCGGCGACATATCTTTAGGCACAAATTCTGAACCAGCTTGGAGCACAGAACAAACTTGCTCAAGTAATCGTCCATGACCGTACACTGGTATGGTAACAATGCTTCTGGGTCATTTTGGTGAAGCCTGTCCGGGTATTTCAAATCGATTTCGAAAAGGATACCATGATGTTGTTGCTGTCATAAACGCGTATGTATTTGTGCATATACAGCGAGATGCATACAATACAGATTCATCTATGCTAACTCGCCTATTGGCATTGGTTTTATCATGGGCCATCGATACAGGTTGCTGAGATTAAGGTAGATGTAACTGTTTGTGAGAATGGAATCATTATTGGTTGCGCATGGATTATCCACACAATCGTAACGGTGAATCACCATGGAAATCCAGTTTTAGATACATGCTCATTCAGCGACGAATAGAAGATCTTAACAGTGGTAACTGAGTTTCAAAAACGTTTCCCAGTCGCTCATATACTCAAAGGGATATGTTCCTTTGTGACTGAGCAGCCAGAACCCTCCAAGTTTAGCGTCTCCGTACCGACCAGTTATGTTAAAGTGATCGCGGGATAATTCGCTTGCTAATGCAAGGGTTTTGACCTATTTGTGCAGGTTTAAATTAAGGAACTGCAGCGACGCAATGAACATCAGCAGGTCCAGCCGAAACGTATGTATGTTTTCCATTATTTGTACGTTCTATGCAGCTGATATAACTTGCATGGCAAATGGTGTCAAGGGACCATACCAAATTCAAGAATCAGTCACCGCGGCAAAATTTGCAAATGTAATCGTTGGTTAGCGAGAAAACTTGTTGAGTTCATCTGGCTGTTATCTAGAGTGCTGTACCAAACACCCCAGCCTGGTCCTTGCCGCTGTATAACATCGTTCACTCAGCTGCTTTCTCGCATCTAACTGAAGTGTAACAAACCTTGCATGGGACTTGTTCTGCAACTTGTATCGTTTATTTGACGCAGTCACAGCTTCCATGGCAACTGTTGGGTACTAAGTATATTCAGGTTTTGTCGACATGGAAAGTTTCGCCGCTTATCTATGCTGTGTCGGAACACCATAATGAGAAAATCTTTGTAGAGTGTCGTGATGTTCAGTTCAGGGCCATTGTTTCTCACAAACTATTAATCAGTAACGTTGGTGCAAATCGGTTGTAAGCCACCGCTCCACGCAAACACGTTAAGGACGACATGAGGACTGAGTAGTTCAAAGTTACTGGTTTTGCAACTCTGTGTGGAGAATCCCATGTTGCCAAATTTAAATTTCTCTATGTGCTGTTGGTGTTTTCGACGCTGATCCCAATGACATCGCGCAGAAAGTAGACCGGATAAGACCAACCATGCAGAACATCCGTTGTTGTTGTTTAACATATTTATCAATGCTCGATGTGAAATACGCTCTAGCGTAGGGCAACACCAGTAATAACTTCCGTGCATGCGGGAGGAGTCTATGCTGAACCTTCTCGGGTATAATCATCAAACTATTCGAGTATTGTTGTTAAGCGTTCCTTGATTTCATAAGTGTTGGTCTTGGTGTCTCTGATGTTTAAGATCATAAGAGCACCACTAACAAAATAGACCTATGTGAGCGTTTCATCCCATCGTTGGATGAACAAGGGAAGCTGCCTCCTGGACAAGCGTGGCTTCATAACTTCTGTAACGAGAATAACGTTCATCTTGAACGAGAGAAGAGAGATGTCCACTTGCTGTAATATTGATATAATATCCGGGGGCACATTCGTAACAATCTTCAAAGTATCGTTTCTTGGCTTGTATAAGTATGGAATATTTGCTGATATACTGGAAATCACGACGGTCGCAAATGCGACTTAATCTCTCAGCGATATGAATTCGCTGGTGAGCATGAGTAACAGTCTCGTTGGCAATAGCTGCTGAGTTATTGAGGAGGTTTTCCTGATCAGCGATCACACGTGCAATGTTCGTCCGCGTGATCCGTGAAGGAACTTTAATATGCAGCCGAGCTGCCATTGTACGATGCAGCTTCATGGTTGATCGGAAGTCACAATAGTATATCTGCCTTTCTTGTACCTCTTGGTGACACACTCAGAGACATATATATATATATATATATATATATATATATATATATATATATATATATATATATATATATATATATATATATATATATATATAGATAGATAGATAGATAGATAGATAATTTGAATGGATTATAAGGTATCAAGTTTCTTTGCAATTCTTCCAAACGAATAAGGTTTCTTTCAATAAATTTAAAGAAGAAAACGATTAAAGGAGAAAATATGACCAAATATTATTGCGACTTAGAAAATAGACATTTATGTAAAATGATGCCATCTCCTGTTAAAAAACAATGTTTTAGCAGGCCGTCATGAAGACAGTTTGTATGTAGCAAAACTATTGTACATAAATTTATATAAGAGAGCATGTGGTTGATCCTGTCGATCTTGCAATGGTACATAAATACCCAGACATCCGTAGACTGAATTATCTACTGAAACATTACTAACATGGTCCCGTATTATATACAGAAGCTTCAAATTTTAAAAACGTTCTAGTGGAAACATTCCTGGACCTGATGGACTTAGTGTAGAAATTTCAACAAAAAAAAACAAAAAAAAAACAAACTTGGAACCATGTAGAGCAGATTCTCGCAAGGGTCATTATCGTTGGGTATGAATTTCGTCTTGATAAGAAACTATGAACATATGAGAGGAATTAATCCTCTTTACCTGTACGCTGAAGATACTTCACGTACTCTTGATGGTTCAGATAAATCTTTATTGTCTACTGTACATATTTTTATCAATATTCCAAATTATCTGATACTACTTTAAATATTTTAATAAAGAATAAAGGTATGTTTGGATAAGAGGTAAAACAGGTAGCAACAAGAAACACATAATAAAACATAAATGAGGCCTTGCTGAGTTATCTTAGATATAAAAGTTTCAAATAACTTGGGCAAATAAATATCATTCTTAATTATGCATCTAAAATCCGTGAAATTAAGAATATGTAATCGAGTGACATAATAGGTTTCTAACTCTATTTGTAAGGATAACTGTAAGAAAGGATATAAGTATCTCTAAAATTAACAATCTTGTATTATTATTTTTACCGAATCAATCCAAACAAACTTATTGCAAACTAAATACACTCAATCACAAGTATGTATGGTGGCATAGGTCGATGGAAATATTTTCGTGAAGGATTAATTTTACGATTAAACAACTACATATCAGTTTGTTTTAACTGAATGCTGAGAATTGAA
Organism: Sinohyriopsis cumingii; assembly: GCA_028554795.2. Taxonomy (NCBI): domain Eukaryota; kingdom Metazoa; phylum Mollusca; class Bivalvia; order Unionida; family Unionidae; genus Sinohyriopsis; species Sinohyriopsis cumingii. The sequence continues at coordinate 22,596,411 of CM068839.1, forward strand.
TATCGCAAACAAAACGTGTATTCATCATCTCAACACGTGTCTAACTGCATTCTATATTTATAACTTTAAAATTACGTGTAGGAGTTTAATCCATGGAATTCATGCTATAATTGTACATAGCTTCTACTAAGTTGTGCGATGACCAAACGTTTCAAGTATGGCAAATTTCAGTTTTGTTATTTATCCTGTTCATCTTCGGGAAGCAGAGTGGATAGTGCTTGGTACAATCTGTAAACTTTATGCGCTATGCCATTTTACTTCCTCTTGAGCGCAGATTTGACGCCTAGAACCAATCGCCTATATTTGTTATCAGTCTCTGGAATATACACCCGTAAAAAATCGTGATTCAGTTTCTTGTATTTTCTTATATTTATATGAGCCATTGCCTACATAATGTTAAGAATAGCAAAGACTTAGCTGATGCTGTGAGTACTACTTCTACTACCACTACTACTACTACTACTACTACTACTACTACTACTACTAATAATAATAATAACGATAGTATACGTTGTTTTTATATTTAGTAGCGCCTGATCAATGACGCTCTTTGTGGCAATTATATGTAGCCGGAATACGGTTTAAACTGACTTTCTAGACGTAAACCCTGCATGTAAAACAGACCGACATTTTTGACGTAAACCAGTCTCATAAAATAAACTGAATTTCAAGACATCATCTTCGCTAGCCATGGTGCCGATAACCCTATCTACACCTTGACGGATCGAACAGCTATATTGGTGCTTTGTCCTAGCGACATCTATTGGATTTCATGTGTGAGTTACCTCCCTTAGAATGTAATGCCAACTAACCAATATCGTGGTGCATTGTACATCTGCCGAAAATGGTGTTGGCAGTTGACATAAAAAGTATACTTTGTAAGTTTAACGTTGAATATATGATTATGTTCCAGATGGAAGCCATTACAGGTGTATTTGAGTGAATGGTATTTGTGCAAACACGGACTGGCACTAGAAAAGTGCTTATTTATTAGTCCATTCCGACTGTGTCCTTCCCTTGTCTCAATCTTGTAGAAACAGTGTTCAAATTTGAACGACTTAATTTTGATAGGATACGGTGGCTTGCTGCCGCATCCTATTAAATTCACAGACCCTAAGCACATAAATATCTGCTCGATATGCTTATCGGAACCTTGGCTAGCGAAGACGTCTAGACGTATATTCTACCTATAAAATGTACTGACTTTCAAGAAGTAAAGTTTGCATATAAACCAAACCGACTTTCTAGACGTAAGCCCTGCGTATGAAACAGCCATTCTGTACGTAAATATGTATGCACGTGTTATGTACTATACATTATACTTATTGATCCCCCTTTTACTAGAGCAAACAAGTAAAGTGGCAAGTGATAACAGAATGGGAAAGTTTGGTCAAAGGGAATACATTGAACTAACATTCTGATCTTGATTCTTATCTATCTAAAGATAAATCACAGAACATTACCGTACCAACCCTAGCAAGTTGCCTCTCTACACAGACGACTAAGCCTGAGAAAAGTGAAAGGTATGAAATTTACGCCACATAACTTTGACTTCAATTTATTGTATTACACTAATTTGGCATATAGTAAAGGCAGTGCAAAGACAAAAGTGGAATAACTTTTGAAGAATTCATTTTATATTAACTACCATAGCTCAGCTGCCTGGTCTTAATGTATATAATGCCATTAACCGATGCCTCCTGGAATCATGATTACTGCATTCCTGCTCGGTAAGTCATTAAGGTTCTCGATTTGTTGATATATTAATTTGAAATAGTACTTATTCTTTGACTTTTTAAAAATAATTTGCAATATAATTATGCGTTTTAAAATTTCATAATACATAAGTGTGGACGAAACTAAAGAAGTAGCATTTAAAGTCACAATGCCACCGCTACGTGTAGAAAGTCGTATATGCCAAATTATCTGCATAATACAAATCTTGAAAGATATTGGTCCTATGTCATTGTTGGGTTCCATTAAAACCAGATAATATAGACGTTTCATCATAATGTGAGCCATGTAATAATTTCTCCTTCGAACTGAGAAGTTCTGCGATTTTTCACAATTGTATGAATTAATCCGATGTTGAAAGACGACATCCGTGGGTCAGAAAAATTCTGTAGAAAGTTGGAAAAGAATATTTAATTAAGTCACGGTTGTAAACATAAGAAGCATACACCGCGGGGTGTCAGATTGTCTTCAGCCTAAGTTGGCACCTCATAGCATATCAGCGCTCAAGCTGATCACCAACATTCACCTGAGTCATGATGTTTATCTATTGCACGCTTTGTCTTACTAAAGCTGGCCTACCTCTCTTCATTTCCTTTAGAATCAACTTTTGCACCACATGCGAATATTTTTGTTATTCTAATAGTCATTAACAGAATTTGTCGAATGTATCTCATCATTACTTTTGGAGATCTCCCGAATACGAACGGAATTAAAAAGAATTTCGTTGACTGAATTAAGGGTTGCACCTATTATCTCTAAACTGATTATTTGAGCCTGGTTTAGACGTAATATCCATATTATTTCAAAGAACGGTGTATGTCAGCTAGCCTTTCTAGCAAATCATTTCATTCCACCCAACCTTTAGTTAGAATGGATAATGGTGAAATATATGATGAATGGAGGTACTGGGGCTATAAGATCTTGGTCTAAGCCGTCAATAAAAGCCATCCTAGAGACTGCGTAAACTTGGCCATTTCGGCTATTTCCAATTATTCATGAATAAATGTTACAGCGATATTAACTTTACGAGCAACGTCTTGCATTCCTGACCTATGTAAAATGTATAGCTTGTTCTACTAAATAGCTACGTTTGACTAGATAATAAACTGCAGTTTGGTATATTCATAATTATATTGAATATGGACGCATTCTTGATGTTGTACTATTTTTGACAAGACGTTTGTTATTTCTACGCTTTAATTCTCAATCTTTCAAGTTCATTTGGACACAATCAGAATATACTGTGCAGTGTAAGTAATATATCCAAATGAATCGTCCAAAAATTCCATCCATTTTGTTATTTGTGATATAGTTTTATATGAATTAAAATCAGTACTAAGCAATCAATGTATTAATGATATTTGTATTTAGATCAAAGTCCATATATATTCATATTTTAATCACTATTGCTTTAACTAGTGCAACTTATCTAATCCGACTTTATTCATATTAGCACTACTATCCACCTCTGAAAAAAGGTTAATTTAAATGGTCCTGTTACAAAACAGGATAATAGCATGGTCTACGTTCTGACCATATATATATATTGGATGGACAGAAAGGAGAATTTTGCTGGGTACACATTCTGTGTTTCTTCACTCCTATTTTGCCTGATTTTCCGCTCCTATCTCACCCCATTTTTGTTAACGATAATATATTGTTTGCTTTTTTATTACTGCTTGGGAAGAGGAGGTAGAGATCAACTTTTCTTTTATCTTACAACCCGGCAGATCGTGTATTTCCTGATATTACAAAATCTAGTCCGATAAATCAACTAACCCCGACCGCTCCAGTGTGTATTGATACTGATGGACGATATGTGGGTCTGATGTTACCTGTTTATTAAAGTGCAATTCTGCTCATGCAATTCTTTCCGGAACATATCTGCGTATAGTTTAGATACTTACCGGTATTTTGTAATAGCATAGCCATATCTAGCCAGTAGATCAAAATGGCCACAGGACAGAGGGTTGTGCATTTCCTCGTGGACATACAGTTCATCACATATAGCATTCGATCCGGAAATAGTATGTTCATGTCACCGAAAGAACCCTTCAGCCGACAGTAGCACAACAGTCACGAGAAATACTGGCAAGTGTATAAAATATACACCGATGTGTGCGGACAAGAGTGTCTGCATATTTTTGGAGATATTAATGCATAGGCGATATCAGCCCCTAAACCGCCATTCAATTATATCACTACAGGTCTGAGGCTGATCTATCAGCCCTAGGCTAAACCCAGCAGGGTCTTGGTTGCAGGTTACGCGGTTTAAGTGGAGTGCTCATGTGTTATAAAGGTATAGCTTTGATATGTCGCATTTATGCATCAATAAATCACTTTAAACTTTTATAGAAACAACACCTGCCCATAAAAAAAAAAACGCTTGGGGATATTTCAATGACATGCCTTTAAACACAGACGTGAATATATGGCTCGTATACAAGCTGATGATCACCACATATAGTGCGATACCTCATGAAAAAAAGAACAAAATGGATTTTACATCTGTGCACAGTTATAAGTCTCGACCAACTACAAACTGTACTGAACCACATCTACCGGCACATAACGTACCATTATATCAAGGTATATGCATTAGAACGACGAACCAGCAAATTATGAGACGGCATGTCAGAGTCTATGCTATTTGTAGATGGGGTCCACTTGTAAGCTTGTACGTTCGACAGTTGTTCAAAAACCCACCTAATATTTGCAGCGGCAATAGCAGTTTCTCTGAAATTAGCTTTGCAATTTTCTTTATAAGAATCTAGTTCATAATTAAATATTTCAGTACTTGCCATCCAGATTGCCGTAGGAAATGCGCAACATAAGTGCTTAGGTAAGACATTGTTTACCCCACTTTTTACCAAACATACAGAAAGGTTTATTTTCGGTCATTTTCATCACAAAATATAAGATACAATTATTTTAAGTTCTGCATCTCTAAAACCTATGACAGTCTTTTTATCTTTTTCCATAATTATCATACTTTTATTTTAAACTCGTTGGAATTACATTGCACTAAAAGTCATGTTTCCCCTTTTGAGAATCATGTGCGTAACAGATTCAACCTCTAATACTGTGACAACATCACGCAGATTCAGAAAGGTTTTCGAGAGCCAATTTATGATAGAAACAATTTTCGCACATGATGGTACAGTGTGCACATATAAAGGGTATAAATTAAGTTCAAATGGGGTATACACTGGTCACCGACTTTACATGTTTGAGCATGTTCAACACTGGAATATTTCTAATCTGTCTATGTGATCCTCGATTTAAAAGTGACTATGGTTCTGGAACTAAAACAGTTAATCAAACATATAAAGATTGAGCAATGAAAATCTCAAAACTTCTAAGACTAAGATGAGCATGAGATTTTGTGTCAGCCAATAACATGGAACATTAACTTTGTAACGTCACGTTTGATTGGCTGAAAATGAAGACTCAGTCTCAAACTTGTTCTCGTGTTTGATGGTAGTAGTGAATGGTGACGATCCAGGGACAATGGGATCTTAATGTAAAAAAATGGCTTTGAAAACGGGGGACAATGGGACCTTAACATCGGTGGGACTGTCAAGGGACAATGGGAATTAAACATAAAGATGTATAGCGACAATGGATTGGGACTGTCTAAGGACAATAGGAATTGAACAGGGGTGACGTCACGGTACTGTACACTGGGGAAACAATGGCAACATTGTTACAAGGGGCTGACCTCAATCGGGCGGAACAGCGTGGCTGGGGGAATGACCTGAATACGCACAACTCTAGGGTCAAATAAAGACATAGACTTAAAGAGATATGGTAAGAGACAGGGTTAGAAATAGAGTTGGTGGCGTAGACAAAGACATAGACATACATAGATTTATCGTCATAAATCTATCAAACAACCGATTAAAAATGTTTAGGCAAGAGATAATAGGCATTGTTTTTAAACTGTTTTTTTTTTTATTGTTAACACCATTCAGTTAACACTGAGTGCATATCATAGGTTTTCTTCTCTTCCTCGAACTTCGCCTGACATCTGGACCGTAGATTAAAACTCTCTCCAGGCAGCCTTTCCTCTCCACATAGATCCTTCGTTTCCAAATGGCTGTCTCTGATCTGGATGATAGACTATGATGATCTGACATACATAAGATAGTCCGGGTCGAACAGCATCGACGATAGGAGGGTAAGTGATTCTACGTTAATTCACATCTTGTGACGAGAACAAGTGAATGAAATGAGGTGATCCGCGATTATTTATAGTGGAAGAGAGGATCGAAACGGATTGAGTTCTTTCGCCAATCCAAGCACGTGTTACAAAATTCAGTCACAGTGCGGAGTTGGTTGTCCAATCTTAAGAGAGCCACATGTGACGTCACATTCCCTATGTAGGTGCGCTAGCTTCTGTTCGAAGTGAATCAACGCGACAGTGAGAACATGACGGAAACTACGAAGACGATGAATTGAGGTAGACTGGCTGTGGTGACGAGAAGTGATAGCGTATCAGCGTCTGGTAAAACATCCACAGTTCTACTTCCAGATGAGAACGATTTTAACTGAGATTTAGCGGATTTTGTCTCTTCACAAGAATTGGTACCGGTACCAGTACCTTCTCCACTTTCTCCTTCCTTACCGTACGTGTAGGATGTTAAACAGAGAAAGAAAAAGAATTGGATAAATTTTAGCAACAGCAGAAAGAAGTAGAACAAGCTTTTCTCACTCAACAGCAACAGCGAGAAGAAGAAGAAGCAAGAAGAAAACTACAGGAGGAAGACGAAGCAGAGAAACAAGGTCTATGAGAGAAGGAGGACAGTGAAAGTCAAGCGGTCATGGTACTCTTAGACATTTTGGCAGAGTTAATGAGTCTGAAACAAGTGTATCATCCTTCTTTAATACGACCCAAGAGAAAAAGACCGTACGGGTCCAAACACTCCAACCCCGTTAACACTCTCACTACGCCTGAGATACCAACACTAAAGTTTTCTACCAAATCATCGACACTAGCAGGTCCAGAAGTAGGTCTTGGCCGTGGCAAAGGAATAAGACAGTTAAAGCGGATTACCTCCCGTTCCTGAACTTTGTTTAATATAAAAAGACAAAAAAAACAAGAAAAAAAACCAAACAAACACCCAACGGCCTTTTCAGGGTCACTCACTTCTCTCGAAAAGAAACTTATTCAACGTTTGCCAAAATTAAATAAAACTCATATCCCTTTTTTCCCATGATGTACGTGTGTGAGTGCGTGAGTGTAGATCCTTATGATTATGAAAACAAAACGAAGAAACTCTTAGGTTTGTCGTTCAGATTTGTTCTTTTGTTCAAATTGCAATCCAGATTTACACACAACACATTAAACAAAATCATTTTTCTTCTTCTTTTCGTTTTACTTTCTTCTTTATTTGAATTTCTTTACTGTCACAGGTGTTTCCTCTTCCCATTCACACTCTTCTGGTCTTCTTTTCTTCGCTTTCTGGCGATTTTGAAGATGACATAAGTGATCTAGAATCCACAACTTCTACGTCTGCATCCAGACCCAGATAGTGTACTCCAAGAAAAAGCCCACCACCAGCAACGCCAGAAAAGTATTACCACATTCGAGAGACGGATAAACGCTTATCCAGAATATTTAGACCATAACCTAAACGTACACGGTAAAATTTAAAGATTACAAGCCAAGATGTGTTTAGCGCGTGCCATCGTGGTGGGACGAACGTATCCTGAGAAAAACGACACGGCAGAATGGAAAAGAGCCTGTGACAGCACTTGCAAATCGAACCAAGCAAAGCAGTAAAGAGAAGTAGAGCTGGCCTATTTAAAGAATATTCGTTCCCTGTGTGTTTGTCTGAATACTGCGACGTCGAAAGTCGATTCCAAATCTTCCAAGGAAAATGGCCCAAATATCTGAGAGGATCTATCCCCGAAGAATTAGCCAAAGCCGGATTTTTCTACTTGGACGACAGTGACAAACTGAAGTGCTTCAGTTGTGGTGTGTCACACGAATGTGAGCTTAAAGAGTCGGCTTACCTGGAACATGCTCGATGGTCTCCGCACTGTCACTAACTACCTTTAGTGGGACCGAACTAGTCTCTTGGTGGATGCTTTACATGAGAACATTCGTTGTTTGTGTCTAGAGTTGAGAGAATGCATTTACCAAGAGTTTGTCAAAATACAAGTCAAACACAAAGAACTATTGCATCCTTTACGTCACCGATGTTGGAACCACTGGTACTGAATGGTATCAGAGGATTATTCATTTTAAAAAGTTCCATTTGTCAGACATTGATGAATCACGTGAGATTCATAACGTTTTGAATGCCACTTATTCTACTTACAATGTGACCATAGTACACCGAATTCCAATCGGAAAGCTAGTGGGTTACGAAAATCTTTTACATGAACAAATCTTGATTCAAGAGGAAACTTCTGTGCGACGTGTGGAATGTGAGTTAGTGACTAAACAATTTCGGTACGGTACTGAAATAAAGTCGCTTCTGTTCAACAAGTAGGTTTATTACCTTCAACAAAAGAGGGCATAACAATGGCTACCACGCCACGACTTTTGTCAGTCGTGATACTACGAATTCTGTGGAAGGAAGTCAATGACACTATTCAGACTGTAGAGGATTACCAACACATTTTTTTAATGAGAATTGTGTCCATTGAATTGGTGTCGTCATGTGGTGTGTGTCTTAGTGACTTCCTTTCTGGGATTTCTCTTACTAACCGATTCTTTGTGGACTCTTTTCCAACAGTAATTACCACCAAAAACATGAGGGTGGTACCATTAAATGTGCACGAGAGAATCATTCTGATAAATGCCTTGCGCTTTTCTCTCAATATTTATCTACCTCTAAGGGAAAAACTCGACAACTTTTAGTCACTAAAGATGTTTACGAAGATGTGTGTGTGTGTAGCTTGCGACTTACACCCTCAATGACAAGATGTACGTGACTTGAAAAGTCTTGGTTTCGAGGCTTCGACAAAGGAAGTGCGAAACCATGCCAAAGTTTTGTGCCAATGACTTCAAACGTTCTGTGACAAAAGTAAGTGTTAAAAGTGTGCTAACCGCAATTTCAGAAGATGAACAGTTCCAGATGACTTCACACGCGCAGAGCTAGAAAGACCAAGAAAACAAGAACCGTCCGATAATTAAACGTTTTTGACTATTAAATAGAAAAACGATGCACCGAGTGTCTTTCTAAGTCGGAACTGGATATGTTTGTCATGGCACCCACCATGATGACGAAGCAAGAATGGGTAGAATTTCATCCCATCGCCTCTTCGACGACCTCAGGCTCTATCGAATTTGAAATCAAAGGACAGCCCGAAGATTACATCGATCTGAATAGCAGTTGCTTGTATCGGAAAGTGTAAGTGATTAAAACGGATAACTCTGCTCCGGGAACCGATGCTAGAGTAGCTCCCTTCAACAATTTCTTGAATTCCTTGTTCAGCGAAGTAGATTAGTACTTGAATAACAAATTAGTCAGCTGCAAGATAAGATGGATACTTGCACTTACCAAGCGTAAAATCTATTGACGTACTGAAAAGATGCAAAGAACACTCATCAGGATGCTTGCATCATATGGAAACCTGGCACAGCAGGCGTGAAAAATATGGGCTTTAACGACCGTCGAAAGAAAATCCTGCAATGACGTAGTGTAGAGCCGAAGGATTATTTGAATTTTGACATGTGGTTTGAAGAAAATTATTTGCTGAGACCGCTTGAGACTGTATCGCATCAATATCGTTTTCCATTGACGGCTCATGCGTACCAGTACAAAACCATAACCAAGAGGCCAAACGCTACGTGAGACGCGTATAAGTGTTACCTAAAGTGGAAACGACATCAGCCACACTTTGAGCAGAACGAGCGCCAAGTATCCGATACGACACCTAGAAATAAAAACCTTCACCATTGCCGCTGGACTCCGATCCAAGATCGAAGATCTTCTGTTCCAAGGACAGTTACCCAAGCGTTTAATCATTGGTATCGTCAGCAACGAAGCCCTCAACGGACGCGTCACTACAAATCCTTTCGAGTTTAAGCACTACAGATTGTCCACGTTTGATGCTAGTTGCGATGGCAAGACACTGTGTCCCTTACCGTTCTAGCCAAAGTTTACCGAAAAGAATTAATTGAGATCGTATTTGTCCCTGTAAGAAGCCACAGAACATTTAATGATCAACACCAGCGATAGCATTTCGTAAGAAATTCAGGAGTCTACGCTTTTTGGGCCTTTAATATCACTCCACACCAAGGCAGAGACTATGAAAATTTCCACTCTACAAAGTCTGGTCAACTGCGTTTGCAAAAGCTCTAACTGAGACGGTGAACGTCATCTTCTATGCCGAATTCGACAACACCCTAGATGTCGACAGTTTGAGGGAAGTCATTCTAGACTATTAGAAGCTATGGAAGATACTTATTCCTCTTTGAATAGTGGGAACTCTTTGGAAATGGAATGGGAGGATATCTTGAAAGCATAACCACCCACTACAAAAGACAAAGAGGAAGAGGTGATGGTAATGTACAGATTGCCCAAACAAGAATAACATTTAGTCTGCTGCTTTGCCAAACACGTGGCATAAACAATTACAGGATTGACCAAGAAACATTGCTATGGATGTCAAAACTATCATCCAAGTCAAATTCTACACGACCAATGGATGATGATGAGTCAAGAAGAAACTTGGACGAGTATCTGAATGACGCTTGCTGTCTCTTCTCGAAAGAAGCAGTGTTGCATCAGTGGTATAAAGACTGGCGTGATCATTCCTCCCCTCCAATGACTGCTCTGGAGATCCTTCGCATCGAATCTCTCTTGGCACATAGTACGAAGACGAAGCGAAGAGAAGTTTATTTGACAGATTTTCAAGCAAAATGTCAGGATTGAATTGACAACTTATCATTACCTGTGAAATAAGAAAGAAACAAAACAGAATTCTGTCGTGTGCAATAAAGATAAACTTTCTCATAGCAAACCTAAAGACCATCAAGCTTATGTCATCAACACGGACGACAGTCATCCACAATGAACCCACTGGGTAGCCGTCTACTTTCCTCACGATGCCTGTGAGGAGTAATTTAATTTGTATGGATTACTGCCTTTGGAAGACGACATCATCGACTTCATGAGAAGAAGACGAGACGATTCAATAATGTGAAATTACAAGGCACAAATTCTATATTGTGTGGACAATATTGTGTGTAATATTTTCATCAACACAGTCTTGGATATCCCTTAGAATATTTAGGGACTTATTTTGATCGCGACTCTTCTAGAAACGATGAAAACTTAGATAGATGGTTTTGTTACCATTATGGATATCTCTTGTCTTTAGCCTGGAAACGTAGTGTATGTGCATCAATGTCCAAATGACCTTCATCAGTGGATGTCTAACTTGACTACGCAACGTTGTCAACCTTGTCAAACATTTGTTGTTTGAAAAAAGTGTTGATGTTATATTATTTTTGGTGGTGTGTTGGCTGAATAAAAATGTTATTAAACAATTATTTCTGTGGTTTGTTTTAAAATAATTGTATTACTATCTATGATTCTTGACTTCTCTATATCCCTCTACATTAGATGAGGTATAGCGTTCCCACCAAACAATTGCAAGGATTTTTCCTGTCGCGTCCGTGCTTGAGATATATATATATATATATATATATATATATATATATATATATATATATATATATATATATATATATACACGTTTTAGGTGCGTTGTGGGCAGTCATCCCGAAAGTGGGTTTACGGGAAGGACATGATATAGTTTACATTTCAAATCAAAATACATATACATAGGTTGTATTTCTTACATAGTAATTATGTATATGTTGAAAATAAGTATATACACTTAGGTTATAGTCCTATTCATGTTTTCGGTTCGTGGGCAGATATATATATTTCATGGGCAGTTTTGACCTTTAGGTTGAAGATGACAATGTAACTGCCCAAAAATACGTTCACGAAGAACAAACATATAGCATTCTGCCCATGAATACGGCCACGGGAACAATATATAGCGTACTGCCCACGAATACGTTCACAAGTAACAAATATATAGCATGACTTTCCGGTGTGCGCGCACAAAATGGTTGTCAAGACACGACGATAAACATTAATATATTAAAGCATCCTTTGCAATGGCCAGCGTACATATAGCGGACGTGAGGTTCGTTTTTCACAGCTTGCTTGAAATAAATGGATGATTATATATCCAGTGTAACAACTTGTCTTGACAGCTTATGGATGCTAATGTTTGACATTTATTGTGAAGATGAGTGTTCACTGCTTGTTGATGAATTCGTAGCTTCTGTTAATCGATGCTATAGCTCAATTTAACTGTCATACACTGATATGTTTAAGTCTGCTTGCACAGTTAACTATGCAGAGTTATGGAAATATAACAAATTGGTTTTAATAACTTTCAGAGTTTGTTTTACTATTACTCAATATTTGTTTCAAGTACTATAAAGGCTGTGATAGGTTGGGTGGCTTAGATTACAAATCAGGCCCTTCTCACTTGGGGGGGTGGGGGGTGGGTACTGCCCATTATGAATATTACTGGTCCTAGATGTCCAACCTGATATTTATGACATATAGGTTCAACATCTTACTGCCAGCAGAAATGGTGTTCTGTAGTATTTTTCCCAGTCAATAGTTTATGGATATATTATGTCATGTACTATGCTTGTTTAATTCTCTCATCTCAGTTCTGACGTTACCATTGAATGCTATAATGTTCCCAGACATCCGGTATTCTTGGTTATTAAAATTATATATATACACAGATAACTGAAGGTGAGTTCTCATTATTCCCTAACAATTGTAATTAGTGGGGCTGTAGCAATTGATGGTCTGAGAATTCAAGTTAACTGGTTCAAAACTTGGGTAAACAACAAACTGTTTTCTTCCTTTGACAGGCATCATAAAGTTTTGCATCTTTGTCTCTCTGATGACTGTGGTACACAAGTTACAGACTTTGCCTTAGAATGAGCCTGATTTTTGATACTTGTTACTGAATGGGGTGGGGTAGGGAAGTAACAAAATTATTAAAGGTGGAATGTATGCAAACCATGCTGGAAATAGATATGTGCCAGCAACTGCAACATGTAAGCTTCAATCAATTTGGAAACTATAAGCTTTATCCTGTAAATATTAACAGTTCACACCCTGTATAAAAGGTGATTTTGTGTTTGATTAACTGGAACTGTTAATTTATTATGTTAAGGAATTTATTGTTTTAACCCTAGTAAATGTAATATAATTAGGTCAAAAGTTCCAGTTTGTTTATTGTTTCCAGAGTTGATTATTGTAACTGGAAGAACCTGTTTCTAAGTGTTAAATGAAACGAAAGAGATATTGTTTACTCAAGTGATATAAAATAAAAGTTTAAAATGAACTGAAAGAAATATTGTTTATTCAAGTGATACAAAATAAATGCAAAAGTGTATATTCATTAAGAAGTGTATTGTCAATTGCAAATAAATGAAGATTTATCTTATTTTGTTCTTTACTTGTGTACAAAATTATACCTGGATTGGGCAATAATTACTTGGACTCCATTTGGAAAAGAAAAATCTATATGTCCTAAATACCTAATGTTCATATCATAATGCTCTTTTAATGGATGATTATGCTTTTCAGCTGACGTTACCATATTGCCAAGTGAACTAATAGTATGGCCTTCGGTGTGGCCCACTAATCACATTTGTAAATGAATTATGCATACAATAGAGAAATAGCTCTTAAAATATCTTATGAGTTGAACAATCTGTGTACACAAATAAACATGAAGCAAATCTTTGAACTTGTATGCCACACATGCAAGTGAATTGGTGGTTTTCATATGTAACTTGTGTACTCTTATGGCTTTTGTCTATATTACTTTTAGCCATTTCTATTCACACACCAGAACACAACCTTTTTTGTCTGATTCAGGTACTAATGCAAAACTTATTTCAGCTGTAACTGAAGTATACAGAATTTTTCCTGACGTTGAGACCTACTGTGTAGACAGTATAGCTGTAAGTCATCAAATCAAATGGAAGACAACAGTGTGCAGTTGAAGAAAATGATATATACCCAGTACCATTTAGAGTTATCTTAAAGAAAAGTCACAATGCACACTGATACAAGTAGTTTTAGAAAATGCATTTGTTCCACATACATTTTAACTTAACCCAAAAGTTCAGTCTCTTGCCTAAAATTCAATCAGATGTATGCATTTATTCCATAAAACACAAAGATATAATGAACCAAATCATTTTCATTATTGAGTTAGGTAGTAGGCTATGTTAAAGAGTGCAATCACTTTATCGATTTTTTTTTCCATTACATTTTTATTTATTATAAAATGACATTTCTTAGTGGAGTGCTAGCAACTGTAACTTGAGGAATATTTTGTACATGCTGGCCTAAGTGTCATGAATATACTGTGCTACATTTTGCTTTATTAGGTATAATACTATCATGAGACTTGCTTGATTAAATCCTGAATTTGTCAGTTACACTTACAAGTCCACTGGTAGAATTTAAAATCTGTGACAGTTTGGGAACTTTTTTTGCAGTAACTGCAAATCACTTTGCCTTCACAGTCAATGAATTCAAGCCATTGATAATTGTCAAACCATTGTGACTGAAAATGTGATTGTCTCTTAGTTGTGTCCTATTTGATAATTTTGCTGCCACAGAGTCTGGATTGTGTCTCTGAAGAAATAGTTCATCTAGACTCTGTTGCAGTATTACATTTTATATGTTCAATTTAATGAATTTTCTTTCTTTGAATCATTCTTATGTCATAACTTGAGAAAATAGTTTAGTTAACAATATTTATTCAAACAGAAAAGATAACCTCACTTGACAAATCATCCTACTAAAGTGATCATGGCATACACTTTTATCTTTGAAATTCAAATATTGCCCACTCGTTAATTAACATAACTAATATTGCACATTGAAGGTGATCATATGTATCATCAGTTTTAAAAAAATAAAGACATAATACTATCATTTAATCACTGCATACAGGAAACAGACACTTGTGTCTGTAAAATGCCTTTCATTGGATTACTTTGGTTTATTAAAACCAAACAGCAATCCACTCAGGATTTTCTAGGATAGATACAGAGAATATATTATGGTCATTCAGAACGCTATCAATACATCAGACCAGATTGTTTTTATTATTATTTAGGCAAAATAACTTAGTAAGTCAGATGGCAAACATGAGGATGGTGATAGGTTATGTGGAATTTGCATTGAATCATCTGATCCCAGAAGATTTGATACAATGTCACTGGCTGTGGTAATCATCAAGTGCAGTTGCACGGCACCATAAGACTTATCAAGATACCATAAGCTAGAAAGATGAAGAAAAAGAAAAACGATGACCCAAAGACAAATCCTGCAAACTGTGTGCAAAAATGATTCCACAGATTATAGATGAAAACTTTACTATATTTAGCTTCAAGATATTAATAAATTCGGATTACTTCCTCCAGTCTGCTACAGTAATTCATGCCCATTGCACTCATAAATTGATTATAGTCCTTGCAGTATTTTGTGTGGGCCACAATATTTTAATTGATGCAGCTGATGCTCCATTCTTCAGTTCAGTGTTGATTCAAACATAGCAATGTCCCTTTGGGATGTGTGCATAAATAAAGAATGCCTGTCCCTTCATTACCACACTTGTTGAATTTATCGTGTCTCTCTGAAAACTGTACCATGTGAGAAAGAATTTTATAAACAAACTGGACATAAGTATTGCTAGACATATACTCAGACCTGAGACTTCATAAAAGACTGCTTACTTGTGAGGCATTATTAGTGCTAGGGCTTGAGGTAATAACTTGCTATATGTTTGGTAAGGCAAAATAAGGGGCCTTATGACTTAAATTGAAACTGTGAAAAAACAAAAGGTTCAAATGCAATAAACTTTTGTTTTTCCTCATTTGTTATATTACAGTGCCATGAAAGATCATTTCTTTTATCTTTTTAATCCCTTGCCAATTTTAAGTCATCATCACTAACCAAGTCTCTAAATCAATTCTTGGCATATTTAGCTAAAATGGTGTCTACTGTTCCATTATATCATTGATTGTTTAGCTTGCTTGTATGGAGCTTAACACCATTTTTCAGGACATCATAGACTTTACATGGCAGCCAACATATTTATTGGAAGAAATCAACACACATAATGCTACTGGCAAGCTTTCTCATATACACACATTGGTTGGACTAGAGAGAGTTGATTAGTGATGTGTATGCCTAGACCATTCTATAATCCAGGGCCCCATGATTGAATACAGCTTAAAGAAATTAACCCTAATTCAATTTCCTTGTTGCATTTAAATCATAACACCCACCATGCAAAGTGACACATGTCTCAAGATTTTCAAATTTGTATATGTTTTGCAACTTTTAATTCTGAGTTGATGCATGTGGATGTGGAAATTCAGTTACTGAATACTTAGCTACTTATATAAGGAGCTCTCACACTGGTAAAAGCATGCAATTGGGATTGTATTTGCAAGAGGGCAATTAATTGTTCAAAATACTGTTTTAGCTAACTACATATGCGAAGGGTTGATGTATAAAAAAGAGGATCAAGAAATCCTAGCTGGTAAAGATAATTGTATCCAACTTGACAGAAAGTGAGAAGGCCTTTTAATTTTGTACAGCAGTTTCATTAAGGAACCAACTATAATACCATTAGAAGTTTATGAGCAGCAAAAACCACATTTAGGACCAACTAGACATCAAAACCATATGCATAGTTCCATTTACGGCCAACCAGACATCAAATAGGTCATCTAGTGAAAGCACAATGTCAAAATGACCAGCCATCTAGGAGAAGTAGCAAGGAAGGGGTTTTCCAGATGCCCATTAAAACAGCCATATTGGAGGTTAGATTGGCACTATTTTCATTTACGTCCAACTAGACATAAGAAGTCTTTCACTGATATGACGATTCATTCAGGAGAAGTAGTTATACCAAGATTTTCAGGATGGCCACATTGGTGGCCTTATAGGATGTCTGTACAGCACCATAATTCTCATTCAGGACCTGCTAGACATCAACATAAGTATTTTGTACACATGTTGACACGCTGACACAATTATCCATTCAGAAGTAGCGATAAAAAGTTTCTTAATATGGCTACTGTGGCAACCACATTGTATGTGTGAGTGGCACCATCTTGTTTTTTCTTCCAGATATTTTCACACAAATATCATATTTAAAGATAACATGAATTCATACAAGATCTTGTCAGTTTATTTCATAACAGATTTTTCCCTCATATTAATATAATCTTTTGAAAACATTTATACACTATAGTTCTAGAAATTTTTCATGCTCTCAGAAACTATTAAAATCACAGCAGAAAGTGTTATGTTATATCTTTATTCAGCACTGAAAAATATTTATGAACTCTTAAAGTTTTTTCCCCTATATTAACTTAATTTAATGAAGATTTTCAGACTATAACCTTTCCATTGGATTTATTTTTTCAAACATGGCGTAAAAAGTATGTTATAGTAACCAATTTTTACATTGCCTTCACCATTGCAGAAATCTCTATAATCAATTTCCTAGTAAAGAAAAGCCAAGAAAATAAATGGACAGTTAATATTCACTTCAGGATCACAGACCTGAGGCAAATATGTCATTGTTAAATCAAACATTTTTATTGTGTTTCCTTAGACCTAAATATATATATATATACTTGCTGTTACTCTAAACGAAGGCTGGTGATCCAGTTGATAACCTTTTGGGGGTTTTAAGGATGTCTTTAAAATTAAGGCCTTAAAAATGTTGAGATCTTATATTAAAAATGACAATTTGAGCTTGCAGATTCATGTCCACAGGTGCCCAAATAAAATAAAAAGGGGGGGGGGTGCAAGGGGCAAGCTTGTTGGTGTGTTATAAAATAACTGACTTATCATCGGTGTGCTGACAGGTGATGTGTAATTAAATCACTGTTGTAATATTAATAATGAGTGAGTCTGCACAAAGGAATTTCATACAGCTAAACTAGCTCAACAACTAGAGGCAATTAAGAAATATATCCACATTCGTGATTCTGTCAAATGGCAGATACAACAGCATCAGGAAGCTCAAGTGGCATTTACAGAAGGTAAAGAGCCGCTATACTTGTTATCTTTTTAGGGATGTGCTTGGATTTTGCCCTCAAGCTGGAGCAGTCATAGGATATATAATAAATCGCCACGGTCGGAATTTATCCCCAAGCTGGGGTAATCGATGGGTAAAGTCTTATCCACAGTCGGGGTTTTATTCAAGCTTCAGGTGCAAGTTTTTGTGCATCTCCATGCCCTTGCATAAAACACAGTTACACGTTTTTTTATATAGATATTTTTCAGTTGTAGACAGGAATAATAAGTATTTGCGAGTGTTTGAAATGAATGGGTTCATTATGAATTGAGTGGCACTACATTTCAAAAGCAAAATTGGATTGAAATGCAAGAACTGTAGTACGGAATTAGTGTTGGTTCTGGATCGTAGAATGGAATTGTGTGTGTGTGATTGGATTTTTAACGTAGCTTGAATAATTTTTCAGTCATATTGCTACGATGTCTGCAGTGTGGCAGTTTATAGTGATGTATAGCACTGGGGCATCATGCTGCAAACATGTAGTATGATGTTGCACCCAGTCACATTATCCTGACACCAGGCCGATCAGTCCTAACACTAACCTCTTAATGCTGAGCGTCTAGCGAGGTAGCTGTTAATACCATTTTTGTAAGTCTTTGGTATGACTTGGCTGGGGTTTGAACCCATGACCTCCCGCTTCTGAGGCGGACGCTCTAACCACTAGGACACCGGAGTGGTCAGAATGGAATTGTAACAATTACAATGGAAGCAATTTGTATTATGCTTGTTGGGGCATTCCTCACTGATGGCTGTCAGTGACATCATCATGGGAATGTGTAACAGCCACATTTTGTAAGAACAAGGTGTAGTTGGTGAACAATACAGACACTTTTCTGCCATTTCCACTGGCATCATCTCATATGATGTTATTTAAAAAAACTTCCTACAACATACTCACAACATATAAAACCTATATGCAAATCTGATGAAAGCTGCTTGTGTTTCTGAAACACATATTCCATACTGGTGGCAAGAATGTCCAAATCTACATTACAAAAATGAAAACATTACCATCCATCTAGGAGTTGCAAATGTATGAAATCCTCTTGTTGGGTAGTTTTACTAACAGGCTTTACAGCAGGGCCTTCCATTAGATTTAAATGTGGCAGGTAAGTTGACAAAGTAGGGTGGGGGGTTGGGGGGACCTACCCCAATGGGGATAATTCATTTTTTTTTTAAAGTAGCATGGTGTAAAGTAAAAGTAGATGGGCTGATAAGGAATCCACTGAATTTACAGACTAAAGGTTCAGACATTTGTTTTTAAGAGAAAAATGAAAGAAGGAAACAATACAACAGATATTTTAATATGACTTTAATGTTTATTTTCTAGATTTAATTAAGATTATGAATCAGAATCAGTCTCCAACTCCACTGTAAAGTTTATCTATTACTTCTTCTGCTCAGGCACCTGCAAATTAAAACAAAATTGTAATGCTTAAATAAAGTCATATCATCTCAGCACTAGTTACATATGCAGAAGTCATGTTAATCAGCATTATAAAAATGTATGAAATTTTCTTCACTGCACTTGTGCTTCCCTTACTATCGTTAAGCCATGATACAAGATAACTTTGCACTTACTTGTCATTTCTGGCAAGTGGATGGTGCAATCAATTTGCACAAAGATGAATTTATTTCATCCAAATATTTCATGTGAATAAAAATTCCAAATGGAGGCACTTGTCCGATCAGACAAGATATATGCATATTGTAGTTAGCTGGACTCTAGCTCTGATAGTCCTGGGCAATAGGATAAGCTGATTTTGTTATCAGTTTAGAAATGCATCCGCTTTGCAAATACTATGCTTTAAAAGACGAAACTGAATCCAATATTGATGAAATAAGAGTCATTTGGATTACCTTGTTTTTTATCATTCTGCGTTGGTTGGGTGCATATTTGAGGGTCTCTGATATGGTCTCTTCCTTTCCATTTGCCTTTGCTTTGCCATTAGTTTTCAAGCAGGCTTCTGCATAAGTAATACAATGTTTTAAAATAAGTTTCACAACAAAGGATGCATTGCATTTTTCTAAATGCCAGCAATAATCAATGGAATATTTTTAAAACATGTACTTTGAAATGTGTCTCAAGTTACTTTATCAATTCATTTAAAAATCTCTGGCAAGTCACATGAAAAACACAATTTAAATCAAGCCATACTTACTTATCAAAGACTTTCTCATTCACATCCTTTACCTCACACAATAAATATCAGCAACACCAACATTAAATTCACACAATCAGTACAAAACCTAGGTGTTACTCTGGACAGTACTCTCACATTGCACCAACATGTCATGAACATATGCAAGGCTGCGTATCTTGAGCTGAGACGCATCAGCTCCATTCTCAGATATCTTTCAGTTGATGCCACTAAAACACTTGTGTGTTCATTACTGCTTTCAAGACTGGACTATGGTAACTCAATTCTGTCTGGTTCATCTTAATATCTACTGCAGAGACTTCAAAAAGTTCAAAACATAGCTGCTTGGATCATACTTAGAGTACCACAATCAGAGCACACCTCCCCGCTGCTCTGTACCCAACACTGGCTATCCATTCGATCCAGAATCAAACACAACATTAGTTCTCTGTGCTACGTTTCACTGACAGACTCTAGTCCAACATACGTATCCGACCTCACCTACGTGTACACACAAGCAAGATACTTACACTCCTCTTCCGACAATCATATACTCATTATTCTCACTATGAAAACAAAGTCACATGGACAGCATTCTTTTGCATACCAGGGCCCAGCAACATGGAATGAATTGCCCACTGAACTTAGACACAAAGACGCAGTGATCCCATTCAAGAGTGCTCTCAAAACTACTTATTCTGACTACAAAAACAAACTTAATGACTTAATAATGTTAACTACCTTAAATATTCTCAGCATGTTTTTTATGTTTTCTAATTTCATGGTGTTTGTTTTTGTAATCATATCATTGTGTATGTTTTTATGTTGTCTAATGTTGCAAAGCGCTTAGAGCTTCTAAAGATTAGGCGCTATACAAAGTCCTCATTATTATTATTATTATATTTAGCTTGGATGAATATTTTTTAAATCAGTGGCCATAACTAAAAAATAGGATTTTGTTTTATGATCATAAAAGTATGTTGGACACCATCCATGATGTACAATGCTGTCTGACATTTCTATGCACCTAAGGTTTCCATCTCAAATATTAAAGCAAAATGCATACCGAATTTGACAGATTGATGAAATTAAAAAAAAGCAATGCTTACCATTTGAAAAGAGGCAATTGTCACTAGAATATTCTATTCAAAATGATATTAATTTTGGACACAGGGGATACCACCCCCATGTTTTCCTGACTCGTGATATGTCGGCCTATTCTGTGCACAGCTTTAAAAGATGTAATGTTTATCCATCGAGCTATAGAAATGAAATACATTTACTGTAGACTGTTTCTGTCAGCAGTTAAGTTGAGTAATTAGGTCAGGTTTATAGCTAGTTTACAAAATTCAATGTAGAATGCCAATAAATGACAAGATATATTTTTGCAAACTAAAGTGATCTTGAAAAAAGATTAGTAAAGTTTAACATTTTATAAAAAATAAGCTATTATGTGGAAAAGAAACAACAATGAAATAGGATGCAATGTGTTTACGTCTAGTTTTGGAAGGTACCGTCTCTAAGGTACCGTCATAATTGTACCGTAGTTTAATGGGTGGAAAGGCCATTGAAAGGTAAGGGCAGTGCGGAGACCATTGAGTATGTCCCAGAATAGCTGAATCTTTGTAGATACATAGATCCATTCGTAACTTCAGTCCGCAAGCGAAACACTGTACTTCGTATCCCAATCCTGACTCAGGTCCGAAGTAGACAAATCCTGTTCTAGCTAAAACATACGAAGAAGGTAATCCTTCCCTATCCGTAGGCCATTTTTGAAACGTGTCCAATCGACGGGCACAATCACAATAGTCAGGTAAGAAGACTGGAAAATGGTAGGGTTTGAACTTGGAGTTCTCACTGGATTTCTCACTCGATTCTTGCTGCGGCAAAGTCATCCTTCTGGTGGGTGGCTATCCTCTTACAACCAATGTTTTATACCGACATGTCCATACGGCAAAGTAAAGCGGGTGGGAAGCCACACTCGCTTCTGCTACACGATTTGATAGACTTTTTCCAAGGGTCGACTGACGATGTGGTGTGTGGGTAAACGTACAATCTTGTTCGGTTGATAGGTGGTCACTTTCTCTAGACTGCAAGGCTTCTTTCAATATGCCAAAGTTGACCACTCGACTGGTACGATAATTCAGAGTAAGTCCTTTCACTTTACACTTCGTGTGCACTTCTCCTTGTTTGACCCAGTATTCGTAGCCGTAATTTTTGGGACCACCACTAACGAAACTTAGAATCTTGTCATCGGGGTGCTTGTCTGTCCAGGCTCCTAAACGGTCTCCTTCGATGTCAGGGTGCTGTTGACTCGGGTGATCGATATAAATGCAACTGTCCATGTCAAAGTACAAGACACGTTCCCCTAACAGTTCTAAAGCTTCGTACAATTTTAAGCGAGCATGAGCTGTCATGTAAGCTGCAATGATGACATTTCCAAAGGGGTCATCTTCTACAAAGTTCAGATCTTCTTCGTAATTCACCAAGATCAAATCCTCACGAACGACGTCCACGTGTTTCATGAATTTGGCTTTGTCGTGAATCATCTGAAAGTAGCGGGAAGGTTCGGTCAAATACTCCGTCTTGGGTAAACACGGTCATTGTGCCATTTTACCCCACAAGCAATTTAACATCACTTTGGCAAACGATCGCCTGCCTTCGTTTTTCTCAATGTGATCTAAAGTAATGCCTTCTTGTGCCCAGAATTTCTCTCTGAATGTCTTTTGGTCTTCGGGAGTGTGACACCAGGACAGATAGCCACTGGCTTCTTGCTCAGTTTCAAAAAGGCATCCACGTAGTCTGCGAAAATGCCTTTCTGCGTGGGGTCACCCTTGTGGAATTATTGTGTCTTGGGAAAGTGGCAAATTTCGTACACTTCTAACAGTTGGTATCCCATGTTCAGAGCTTTGAACAATTCTACGCTGACCCATGTCCCCGTCAAGGCCCGTTCTTCCTGGGTGTGATGACAAGGTTGATATATATATCCATTGTTAATGCGCCAATCTGTGAAGATGTCTTCCAAACTAGCTACACTGAATGAAGCCCACGTGCATTTGCATCGTGTCAAGCAAAACCTGATACCAAAACCTTAAGGGGTTGAAAATGTCAGGATGTTGAAAGTGGTACAAGACCTGATGGAAGAGGTCTTCAGAGAAGAAGTAAAAAGGAGCAACAAGAGTGGACCGGGAAGTTCTGACTTCAGAAGCAACAGCAGAGAGAGAGAGAGATAGACAGACCAGCAACAGCAGTAGCAGCAACAACAACAATAACTACCCCAAAAATCAAGAAAATACATATTACACTACTGCCAAAAATTGTATGCATTTGTGTGTTGGTCTGTGATTGTGTTTGTAAGTGATGGGATAGAAGTGTGCCTATAAACACTTCGTTTCCCTGGCTTGTATGATAATGTGTGTTTGTTTATTTAAGGTGTGGTATGTCTGGATGATAATAAAGTGTGTTTGTGGGGAAAAAGTGAACATTATTGTTCTTTTAGGTCCGCGCGGTCCATATTTTGGTTGTGGTATGGATATTGTTAGTTTTTGTGTGAGGGGGCTGTTTTCCTTCACGTATTAAAGCGGAGCGTTCATCTGTCTGGCTACCCATTGTTGACGTCCTAACTTCAAAAACATGAGTAGACTAGAAAAATTGCTTGAACTACAAATTCACCTGGGGCATGCCCGGCGCCTGCAGGATAAGCTGACCATGGAGGTCATTGCAGAACGTGCCAGAAGTGAGGAAGAGGAGGAGAGGAAAAGAAAAAAAGAGAAGGAAAAGAAAGAAAGGATCTTTCCGCAACTCATCCTGCGACAGACCAGCTAAGTCAAGCCCATGATGAGGACACCATCCCAGCGACAAGCACAACACCCACTACCACCACCACGAAGACATATAGTCCCTTAAATATAAATTGGGGACGAGGAGTCGGAGAGGCAGCGAAGAGGATGGTAACCGCAGAGACCACAACATCCACGAGCGTGGAATAGAAGGAGACAAAAACAAGTTTTTACTATTCCTCAGACCGAAAATTTGAGTACTGAAACCAATCAAGCTGCCTCTGCACTCCTATCCACACGCATCAACTGGTACGATGATTGGAGCCGACGATGCATGTGTCGGGATAGACCTGGGTGGTATAATCTCTCACAGGTGTATTTGGAGTTTTAAAAAACAGCCCTTCTCATGGCTAACCGGATGTTAAGAAAAGAGAGACTGATCAAGTTGCCAAAAATATTAGTGTTTGTTGGCAATGTGTGTGTACGTGTTTGTATGTGTGAAAAACTAATGAAACAGGAGGAGAATGAAGAGAGATAAAAAGAGGAGGATCAGAAGGAGAAAGAGGAATGGAGGAGGAAAAGGATGAGAAGAGGAAGAAGTACAAGAACTAGAAGAAGACAAAAATGTTGTGAAGAAGATAAGGAACTGGTGTAAAAGAAGAGAGTAGAAAAAGAATTAGAAGAAGAAACACCCAAGGCCCTTTCAGGGCCTCTCACCTGTCTCTAAAATATGCATATTCTCTATTGCCTAAATTTTTTAGTCGGTTGTGTAGTTGTTTGTTTCATAGATTTATGTTGATAAATCTATATATGTCTATATCACTAACCATGTCTCTATGTTCATGTCTCTATTTGTTCCTAGAGTAGCGCGTATTCAGGTCAATCCCCTTGCCACACTGGTCTCCAAGATTGAGGTCAGCCCCTCGCAACATTGTTGCCATTGTTTCCCCAGTGTCCTTGACCGTGACGTCAACCTTGTTCAATTCCTATTGTCCCTAGACAGTCCCAATCCATTGTCGCTATACATCCCTATGTTGAAGTCCCTTGTCCCTACACAGTTCCACCCACGTGAAAGTCACATTGTTTCCAGTTTCCAAAAGCTCTTTTTTAACAGTAAGGTATAATTGTCCCTCAATCTTCCCTCAATTCACAACGATAATCTCTAGGTCAAAGCTAACGTATGTGTGATCACAGGCCTTCTTCCATGCCCTGTCAGTATGTCCTGCGAATACTAATTTAGAATACTTGCAAGATACCTTGTTTGTAGGAACACCAACAAATAACTTTGAATTTGTAAAAGAATATATAGTCCCTGGTCATAATAGAGTTCCTACCTCTGATATAGTTAGCAAGACAGGACGAAAACAACTCCCAAATGTTCATTTCGATGGTATTTTATTGCGCAAATGATCTCTGTCTCTCTCATCCTTTGGTCGATTTGACTTAACTTTTACCATCATTCATATGTTCAGAGACAGCCTGGGATGACACAAACGAAAATCCTCTGCGCTATTCATAGATTTTCTTCCGTATCTTGCTAAGATGGTCCACAGAGAGAGAGAGAGAGAGAGAGAGAGAGAGAGATAGAGAGAGAGATGCCTTGGGGGCATTTTCATATTTATTTAATACTTTAGAACATTATAATAGGTTTAAGAAACAACAACAGCATCAAAACATGAAATACATCACATTATTTGTACTACGTAACCTAAAACTTTAACGCATAATATCGACGGAGTTTGCAACATTGTATCATTGATTATGTAAACACTGTAGATAAATCCCAAAGAAAGAACATGTATATGTGTAGGTAGGTAGGTATATAGGTATGTATGTATGAATGTATGTATGTATGTATGTATATATTAAATGAAGGTAATTAAAACCATGTATGTGCTGATATAATTTTTATAATGCATTATATGGAGTTGATATATGTATTCCTATATACCCATATGTCTACGTACCTATTTTGTGGTCCCATCTATATCATACAGTTAATTATCTCTGCTCTACCATTGTATAGGAAGAAACAAGTTGCAAAAATGGTGTCTTTGGAAATAATTGGTTGGAAATAGACATAATGCCGTTTGATCAGCATTGAGCTAATTGACAACTTTGCTTTCACTATTTCATCAGTTGGCATTGAGATTAGGAAGGGTTACAAAACCGTAATATATATATATATATATATATATATATATATATATATATATATATATATATATATATATATATATACGCACACACACACATATATGTTTTAGGGGTGATATTTTCCATATTGTATTGAATGATCGAATTACCTTCAATATTTAAGACAGAAACCAAAACGTTTTTAATGAGCTGCTTCGTGCGATCGTTACATTTGTGTAAAATGTATTCACTTGTTTAAATCTAACGTTGAACTGTGTATTACACTTCAGTATATCCATATATAATTACAATTGGTCAGAGTTTATTTTTAAACTCCACTCTTTTCTGATGAGTGTTTCATAAGCAAACAACATATCATTTCTGGTGACTGTAAAAGATTTATCTTTGATCTGTGAAAATATTAATGGGAAATGTGATATTCCATCCCTGAGGTCAAGTAGTTTACAAACATGCTGTTTTATGTCTCGGATCTCATACATAGATGCGTGTTTATTGTTTTGCAATCTAGCATTGGCAAGTCTCACCACTGTGCCAGCAGCATGTGTTAACGTTTATAACCGTCAAGAGCTACACATCTAATATTTCAATTCGCGCAACGAATCTGATATTTTAGTGCAAAGTTTAAGATATTGTGATTTGAAATAAGAGAAAAGTCTTCCAGAATTAATTTCATAATTTAATTCCAGTTTGCAACGTCAAAATATCTCTGATATCGTGATTCGAAATGGACTTGCTGAATTTTGGACTCGTAATCAATACGGTATACGGTTAACGCCGAGCAATGCAATTAAATATTTCTCATTTCTCCTCCTAATTGGAATGGACTGTTTACACTGCCATCGGGTGGCGGAGGCACATGACTGTCAAGAGGTCACAACATGTAATCTAGATTTAGTAAGTAAATGGCATGTATGTCATAATATATCATCACTTGACCTTATTAATATGGCATTGTGTGAAATCATATGTATTTTTTATAATAGAAATTAACGTTTCATAACACGCAACATAATGTCAAAGAGTCTAAATATAAATCGGGTAATATTGTATCACTATATCTCTTTGCGTACTAAACAGCGTCCAACTTTATCGATATCAATTTGTTTGGACCCCTTGCATACATTTTGTATATTCTGTCGCAGAATGTAACTTCATGATATAAAACAATGTTATTGCATGATGTCATCGTGAATAACCGCAATATAATAAGCTTTCGACAGTATCGTAACTTTTGGATGGAATTTTTACAATGCCAACGGGTGGCGGAGCCACATGACAGTCAAATGAAACACAACATGTAATATAGATGATATAAATAAACGTCCTATCTTGTATGATATATCATCTCATAACCTCGTTGATATTGCATGCTATGGAATCGTTTTGATATACACTGCTGTCGGGCATTTCTGCGCACCTAAGGTTTTCGTTTCCAATATTGAAGCAAAACGCATACCAAATTCGAGCAATTGACAACAATTAAATACAGCAATGCTTACCATTTGAAAAGATGCAATTGTCGCCAGTATATTCTGTTCCAAATAATATTAATTTTGGACACAGGGGAACCCAACTTATCCCACCCCCTCTTTTCCTGACTCGCGATATGTCGGCCTATTCTGCGCATAGCTTTGAAAAGATATAATGTTTATCCATCGGGCTATAGAAATTGAATATATTACTTTGGACTGTCTCTGTCAGCAGTTCAGTCGAGTAATTAGGTCAGGTTTATAGCTAGTTTTGCCAAATTCGACGTAAAAATGCCAATAAATGGCAAGAGATATTAAGCAAACTAAACCGATCTTGTAAAAATGTTAGTAAAGTTCAACATTTTATGAAAAAAAAAACTGAAAACTTGGATTAAAATGCAGTATTGTTTTAAGATACACATTTTCATCTTTTATATAATGTATTTATCTGTATGATTCTAAAAGTTGCATAGTAAATCGAATTTACTGTGTTACAGGTTCAAGAAGGTCATGGAGTGGGTCTTCACGTTGCCATTTAGAAATCACATTTTTTATGTGCATTTCGAGTCTAAATGTGGGATATTTTTGTACACTTTATGAATATCACTTTTCCTAATTAATGTACGATTGTTCTTTCTGGATACAAAATGGATTTTTGACCCAAAATAGCACGTGATCCACTGTTTACAGAAATGACATATCGTTGCGCAGAATTACCCCACGCGCAATTGGCCGACATGGCGGTATTTTATATTACACGTGTGTGATCTCATAATGACTTCGCATAATTTGTAAAATAACGTCCAGGGTCTAAGTGTAAATCTAGTAAAACTGTATCACTGTATATCTCTTTCCTTAATAAACATTTTCCAACTCTCTCTATACAAGTTTTCTTTGACCGCTTACATACATTTTGAATGTTTCATCGCAAAATACAACATGATTTAAAACAATGTTTTTGCATAATGTCATAAAAATAACTGCAATGTGAACAGTTTTCGAAAGTATTATAAACCACCTCAAATTGCCTAAAGTTGATGTTCATTTTATTCAACATGTGATAAACCTACATATTTACTGATATTAATGTCCACATTACTTGTAAAAATGAAGGAAACAAACTCATTATAACATTATCAAAAATGAGATATCATTTTCGGGAAAATCTATTCCTTTGCTTAATTTGTTTTGGTTTGCTTTTTTTTTTTTCAATGCATGTCATGTATGCCGTTTTGTCAGTTAACAGTTCATTATGGTTCGCTCTTAGATGCTGTTGCGGCTTGAAGGCTTTTGATTTACGACTTAATATATTATCTGAAAGACTTCATTTTTCTGTACGTGCATTTGTGTTTGTATGTGGTGATTTTTTATATAATGCAACACTGAAGCTGCAAGTTATGTATGCTCTTTTAAATCGAAATATCCTTAACAGGTTATAACTAAATCGCAATGTTACTGTAATTGTAGCCATCTTGGTACCAAATTACTATCTGCAGTAATGAAAACACACGTTGAAGTAGCTGAGGGGTGGACAAAAGTAGCGTCTTTTGTGTTAATTCGTCTTGAACGTTGTCTCATTACAGCAATGTTTCATGGATATGTACATAACCCCTGAGGGCCACATATTTGTACATCTTGGCTGTAAACAAAAGACGGTAGGTAATCCTTGACCGTGGAATACTTACAAGATGTTGCGATGTCAGTAGTGTGTGTGTGTGTGTGTGTGTGTGTGTGTGTGTGTGTGTGTGTTCAATGGTATTGGGATGATGGATGGTATAGTGGTGTAATGGATAGTATTTTTGTGGTGTAAGGGATAGTAGGTTTTGTTTGCTTTCATCTCCTTCTCTTACGCCCTACGCTAACACAGGACGCTTTTGGATAGTGTGGGGTTGTAAGGGGCATACATGGTATTTGGATGTTGGATGTTATAGTGGTGTAATGGATAGTATTTTTGTGGTGTAAGGGATAGTAGGTTTTGTTTGCTTTCATCTCCTTCTCTTACACCCTACGCTAACACAGGACGCTTTTGGATAGTGTGGGGTTGTAAGGGGCATACATGGTATTTGGATGTTGGATGTTATAGTGGTGTAATGGATAGTATTTTTGTGATGTAAGGGATAGTAGGTTTTGTTTGCTTTCATCTCCTTCTCTTACACCCTACGCTAACACAGGACGCTTTTGGATAGTGTGGGGTTGTAAGGGGCATACATGGTATTTGGATGTTGGATGTTATAGTGGTGTAATGGATAGTATTTTTGTGTGAGAGATATTATCTTTGTGAGATTTCATCTCTTAAACTCTAAGCTAACTCATGGCATTTGGGATAGTGTGTGTAATGGGTGTTGCATGGTACCGGTTATGTTTTCGGTATTATGTTTGTGAGATTTGTTTTCCATCTCTTACATTCTAAACTAACACAAAGCGCCTTGGATATAGTACATAATGGGTTGTTGGATAAAATAAACGGTATGTGATAATATGTTTGTGTGATTTCATCTAGAGTTTTTACACCTTAAGCTAACACAGAACATTTGATGTGTGTGTGTGTGTGTGTGTGTGTGTGTGTGTGTGTGTGTTGTCCCTATAAAATTTACTACGTTTTCAGGCCATAAATAGATATCAGTTTTTTTTCATAGCGTTGTTAAACAAGTTGAGGCTATAAATATATACCAGGGTTTCTCTATAGGAATTTTCACAAGAGAAGAACCCAAACAACCCTTTCCAGGGCCACTCATTTGTCTGGGAAAGATATACTCTTTCAATATTACCCACCACCCCGGCCAAAATAAAATGTTGTCTTTGTGTTTTATAAGTATTTGTTTGTTTGTTCACATCCCAGTTTGAGTCTATTGGGTCCGTATTCATTTTCTCTTTGATGCTAAAAATTTCCTTGGCCTATACATTTGCTGTATAGCTATTTGTTTGTTTAGGTATGTCTACGTTTGTTTTTACCATTAGAAATATTTCACATACCCTACTTACAGTAGCACGTATTGAGGTCAACTCGGAAACTGTACTAAGTTCCCGTCCGAGTGAGGTCAGCCCCTTGCAACACTGTTGACATTTTTTCTTAGTGTCCAGTAACGTGACGTCATCTATGTTCCATTCCCCATGTCCCGCGATTACGTTTCACTTGTTGACATGGAGGTTCCATTGTCCCACGATTCTATGTTCTCTTTTTCAATGGTAAAGTCCCATTATGGCTATGGTGCCATGCATGACTACTAGTGTGTGTTAACACATTAACCCCTGGTGACGAGTTTGCGTGGTAGGAGGTAGTAGCCTACTGCCGAGTTCTGTAGCGTCAAGGTCATGTATGATACACAACAGTGGGAGGTATTAAAGAAAAGGGAGACATAACTAGCTCTACAATGATACCAAATAATCTGGAATTTATAGTTGCACTACAAAATACAGAGGGAAAAAACACATTTTGGGACCCGATTTTTTTCTACCAAAATTCGCCCGTGTTCGGAATCTGATTTTGTGTTCGAATTTTAGACCTTTGCAAAAAGTAGGATAAGATGGGCATTTGGAACAAAGAGTGATCTCGATTCGAAAATAATGGGTCCATTAAGCAAGAAAAAAAAAAAAAAAAAAAAACGAAAAAAATGTACTCCAACGTTTATCTTTCTGCTCATGCGCGAGCCAAATGACCAATGAAAAACCTCCAGGTGTTAATGTGTTAACTAACCTAACTAACAATGATGATAACTCTTTACTGACCTAGAGACTTCATACCGTACTCAGAAGATCTCGTTTAAATGATATAAATTCTCACAAATAGGACCCTTTGTTTTCTCGGTTTGATGCCTCGTTTGGCTCACGAGTAGATAGGGTTGCACGGATTGAAGAGCCTACTGGAGATAGCACACTATACACAACCATATTTTATTTATACAGGAATGATTTTTATAATTTACAGAGTGGAACACTTTTTTCTTGTTTAAAATACTAATATAGAAAACAGCAGGAAAATATTAAAGATACGTCCACTTTGATGATAATGTTTGCATGGACTCAAGTTTGTCCTTAGTTGTGGATTAGGGTTTAACCCTAATTAATGCCTTATAAGATTTTAAAATAATCATATGTTTAAACAATACATTTAATTCAACTTTGGATTGATATTGTTATTATTACTACTACAACTATTATTATTATTATTATTACTACTACTACAAATATTATTATTATTATTATTATTACTACTACTACAACTATTATTATTATTAGTATTATTATTACTACTACTACAACTATTATTATTATTATTATTATTACTACTACTACTACAACTATTATTATTATTATTATTATTATTATTATTACAACTATTATTATTATTATTATTATTATTATTATTATTATTATTATTATTACTACAACTATTATTATTATTATTATTATTATTATTATTAATTTCAATAAATGTTGAGTACTGAGAAAATGAGAGGTATATAAGAGACAGCAAATCAGAGAGAGAGAGAGAGAGAGAGAGAAGTTAATACATTTATGAAACTTCATTTATATAATTGGATTTATTTTACTACATTTCATTTCAATGTACTACAATATGTCAGTACACTTCTATATGCAATTACCTGAGGGACAACCACTTTTGATTTTATGTATACACACAGTGGGGTGACATTCCTGGGGTTTTATGTGTTAGTTGTTCCAGTTTCCTCGCCTTTTATGTTGCAAACGTACAACTTTATAGTTATTTGATTATAAAACTAACTGCATAAAAGTTTGTTTTATTTGCATGCAGAGAACTGGATATCGCAAACAAAACATGTATGCATCATCTCAACATGTGTCCAACTACATTCCATATTTCTAAGAGTTTACTTATGTGTAATAGTTTAATATTTGGAATTTCACCCCTTAATTTTGCATAGCTCATAGTGAGTTTTATGATGACCAAGTTTTTCAAGCTGGGAAGTTTTAATTTAGTCAGTCATGCGCTGTGTCATTTTCCTCTCAAGGGAATAGGATGTGAGTCATAGAAACAATGGCCATGTTTATTATCGGTCATTCTATTGGTCATACGTAATAAACCGTAGTTCAATTTATTACAGCTTCTTATATTTCTCTGACGGTTATCAAAAGAATAGGAATAGAAAAGACTTTGCTGATACTGTCAATAATAATAATAATCACAATTATTTTAATAATAATAATAATAATAATATTATTATTATTATTATTATTATTATCTCTATGATGACGATAACACGACAATAAAGAGGAGGATTTAGCAGAAACATTAGTAGTAGTTTTTACTGTTTCTATATTTAGTAATACCTGTTCTTTATAGCAATTAGGTGCAGCACCAACAAGGTTAGATCGATTTTCTAGGTCGGAAGGCCTGCGTATAAAACAGACCGACTTTCTAGACGTAACCGCTGCATATAAAACAGACCGAATTTCTAGATGTAAACCCTGCATATAAAACAGACTTTCTAGATGTAAACCATGCGTATAAAGAAGGCCGACGTTCCAGACGTAAACCCTACGTATAAAACAAACCTATTTAATAAACATAAACACTGCGAACAAAACAGACCTACTTAATAAACACCGCGAATAAAACAATACGACTTTCTACAAGTTAATCTTGAGTATGAAAAACCGACTTTATATACGTAAGCCCTAGATATAAAACAATCCGACTTTCTGTAAGTGAGCCCAAGATATAAAACAAATCTACTTTCTATATGTAAGCCCAAGATATAAAAAAACGACTTTCTATACGTCCGCCCTAGATACAAAACAATCCGACTTTTTGTGTGTAAGGCCTAGATATAAAACAATCCGACTTTCTGTAAGTGAGCCGAAGATATAAAAAACCGACTTTCTATGCGTCCGCCCTAGATACAAAACAGACCGACTTTCTATACGCAAGCCCTGGATATAAAACAAACCGACTTTCTATACGCAAGCCCTGGTTATAAAACAATCAGACTTTCTGTACGTAACCCCAAGATATAAAACAAATCTACTTTCTATACGTAAGCCCTGGATATAAAACAAACCGACTTCCTGCACTTATAACCGCGTATAAAACAAGCCGACTTTCTGGACGTAATCCTTGCGTATGAAACAAACGTTCAAGATTTAGTACCTTCTCATATGATAAACGTGAAGACTTTTATATATGTACGTGTTATGTAAAATATTGACTATTCTTGCATGACTTCCTTGTTAATGGACCACGCATGTGCCGTGATAAACGATAACATAATGATCTTGACAGTGTGGTCAAAGGTAATAAACTGAGTGAAGACATGTATCTAGAAATAGATCCGAATGGACATTACCGTACAACCCTAGCAGTTACCTCTCTACACAGATGACCAAGTCTGCGAAAGCTAAACAAATAAGAAATTTACACGACATAAGCTTTACTATAATGCAGTGCATTACACCAATTTGGCATATGGTAACGATAATGCAAAGACAAATGTGGAATAACTTTTGAAGATTGCGTTTTCTATGAAAATTTATAGTTCAGCTGTATGGTCTTCACGGATATTTCATCCCAGTTGATTTAATGACAGACTGAGATAACGATTGGACTCTGGAATCATGGTGATTACTGCATTTCTGCTCAGTAAGTCCGATATATTGATTAATTAACTTGAAACGTGGTTATTATTCTTTGACTCTTGTACAGTACGTTTTATACCCACATCTTCTAGACTGTCATGATACATAATTGAACGAAACTCGTAAAATAATGGTCAAGTTCTTGGTCTTATAGACATATGAAACTCACCCTATAGATTGCGTAATATAGGCCATTTCGACTATTTTCAATTAATAATGAGTAAATGTTACAACGATATTAACTTTAAGAGCATTATATTGCATTCCTGACTTATATATAAGATGCTTCATTCATTGTACTAAATCGTTACTTTTGACTAAATAATAAACTGCAGTTTGGTTTATACATATATTGAATATGGGACGCATTTTTTCTGTTGTTACTATTGATGATAAGGTATTTCTTTTTGGCGATATGCTAAAAAGAATTTATACTTCTCAAATTTCCATGTTAGTTTGGAATCGCTTACACTGTGTGGTGTAAGGACTATATTAACAATTATCGTCCTAATCAGTCATGCCTTTCTCATATGTTATAAAGGTTTCGTTTTGATAGGTCCCATTTATGCATATATAAAAGCACTTTAACTTGCATAGAAAGACCCTCTGCCCATAAAGACCAATTTTGAATAGCTTCACCAGAGACCACTCCGGTAGCCAAAGTGGTTAGATCGTCCACGTCGGATGCGGGTTTGAACTCCGGCCGAGTCATAGCAAAGACTTATAAAATAGTACTATCAGCTGTCTCGCTTGAAGCTCAGCATTGAGAGTTATTGTTAGGACTGGCCTGCCCGCTGTCAGGATAATGTGACTGGGTGAAGCATGATGATACATGATGACCCAGTGCTAGACATCACTATAAACTGCCTCACTGCAGACATCGTATTTATATCTGACTAAACCTGTTAAAGCTATGTTAAAAATCCAAAATCCACACGCAGCTCCGTAAAAGGCCTTGAAACACAGGTCTGAATCTGTAAAGGTACGCCCCTCACTTGCAATGGATGTCGGTTGCTTGGCGGATTGTACCTTCTTTCAAGGTGTCCGCTTTATTCGGGTCTCGTTATCTAGCAGATGGTCGCCCTCGGTGTTATTGCCTGGATTGAGTAAACTTATAGGTGGAATAAATAGAGATCTGAGCAGATATATAGAACAGAATAACTCGAGCCCCCGTACGTAAAGAATCAAAATTTAATTAATTACAACATTGGAGATGATACAATACATTAGGTAGATACACTTCTTTGGAATAAACCTTTCACTGAATTTCAAAACACAAATATATTTATAAAAATATCCGATCTGTTTTACTCATAGAGTTAATAATCATACGATCGAGTGAACAATCGAAGTCGTTGCCTTGTACAAATGCATAATCTGCTTAGCTCTGGATCCCTCCAATTTCACTGTAGCTGTTCGCTGTCTTTTTCTTTCTTCTCTTTGACCTTCTTACTGCTTCGCCTCCCTTCCATCCTCTTTCTTTGTTTTTGTAGGTGGTTATGTAAGCATGTAGATACGCAGCTAAGTGATTGCGTCAGTGCGTAGGTACATCTGATGATACGTCGGAAGAGCTATTTTCCCGTTTTAAAATAAACAAAAAGCGACCTAAATTTTCCTTCAGTTATCCTACTGGGAATAGATCATTCCTCCCCTTCTCGTTATCAGATCTTACTATCGGCATTCAAACAGATACCAAAGGCTATTTAGTCGGGCCAAGCATGGCAGACCAAAATAATCCTAGTTCCATAAATTAATGTATTTCCTAATGGCTTGAACGGTTCCACTCTCGTCTCAATTACACAAATGAATGAATGAAATTCAGTACAGAGCGTAATTACGCTATTTCAGCGAATACACACATTCAAGTATTTATCATACGTGAAATCATTCAAGATCGCTGCATTCAAACGGATTATCGTAACTCATCAACTAAAGTAATACATGATATCTTAGAATACCCAATTCCTATACAAACAAGATGACAGATTCGAACAATTCGACAATCTTATATGAAGAAGATTATTGTACAAATTCAAACAGTTATTTATACAGAGGAAAATAACTGTTTTACATTTCATTAAATAATGTCCGTGAGTGCCGACAATAACGTCAATGAGTGCCAACAAGGAGGTCAAAAACTATACGATAGTAGTTGAATATTCGAAGCTTTTAGGTATATTCTTCGTGTCGTCGTATGTGTGTACTCATATGTCCGCAGAAG
The DNA here is from genome assembly GCA_028554795.2 of Sinohyriopsis cumingii. Classification (NCBI taxonomy): domain Eukaryota; kingdom Metazoa; phylum Mollusca; class Bivalvia; order Unionida; family Unionidae; genus Sinohyriopsis; species Sinohyriopsis cumingii. The sequence goes on from CM068839.1 coordinate 22,632,712, forward strand.
TGATACAAATTATTTGGTTCAGCAGGATAAAGGGTACATTTTAGTATTTAGGTCTATGAATTTCCTCAATAAATGCACCGAGAACTAGAAGTTCTGTTTATTTTACCGTTCTTTTCAGGACACGATTCAAACATATGTTCTTGATTTTGCACCTTGAGTTCGTGAGATACGGTATCAAAATCTTATCTTGCAATAGACTAACAATATAAACCTTACCTGACCCTTCTACGGTGGACGTCAAGGGATAATGGAGATACCGTCACTTTTTCTTGGTAATTACTAATGTTCTCATATTAAATTAAATCACATATTTCTGTGAACAGAAGACAGGATCTAGTTCATGTGTTTTTCTTCATTAATTTGGATTCTTTGGATCGTAGGTCATTAAACAAAACGATTACTTGCATTTTTTTGCCAGTTAATCACGATCATTAACGCTCTTTTACACCAGTCGATCACTATCACGACTGATTTCAGTCTAATTGTGTAGTGAAAACTTATACACAGCCTTAATACTTCTGAGAGCTTTTAGTTAATTGTGAAGATGCAGTTTCAAGTTGACACGCTTGCTCGCGATTTATGGATACAATTTTAATTAAATCCTTTGTTCAGAAGTACTTGTATTTTCATATTAGGGAGTTATTGGACGATGTTTATTAGAATAATTATTTGTAGAAGACAATGATTGATATATAGAATATTATGAAACAAAAATAGAAATATTTATGGTATTATATGTCACTGGTTCCTGCAGCTTTTGTTTCTCACTTGGCATCCGTTTTCAATTTGTAGCCTTCCTTATCATATTTGTGGAGGGACGCGGGAATGAAAAGCGACAAAGTAAGAGGTTTTTATAACATCATTGTTTGATCTTTGATAAAACCTGATTATTCTATATGAATAAATGAAGTTATGAAAGATGAATAACATTGTTCACTACTTAAAGAATTATAATAAATAAACAATACAATACATGACAATTCCTCTGTGGACTCATAGTGAAATAAAATCAAGCTGCTGAGATCAGTGAAATTTAGTTCTGAGTCTTTAAAGGCGGTCAACCGGGTATACAATTTCGCCTATTTAACATGACGGTGTAACTTGAACTTTTCCATTGTAAGAGGCAGCTAATTGTCATATCATTACAAAAAAAAAAAAAAAACGTGCATGCTAGTATTACAAACATGTATTTATAACAACATATTTCATGTTCTTATGATGTGCTTACATGTTTAGCTTTTTTTCTGTAATATAGGGCTTAGAATCAGTTATAATGAAATTTACTGTACGACAATATTATATTGACTACTCACTCTGTTGCGCCAATCTTAAAGCCTCGTTTATAATTTAATATTGTCTTCAATGCCGCTGTTTTATACTACAAAAATGTATTAAAATATTGTGGTTTTTGTTCTTTGAATGCAATCTGTATGCTTTGTTCATCTGCATGCGATTTATGTCAGCTTTTTATGCATCCAACAATTGGCCACTTCCACATACCGGCTTTGGTCATGCTTTATATAAATAGTTCTGAGTAATGTATACAGCTTATCGGCGTAATATTAACACATACCAGATAGGTTTCGTTTCCAAAAAGGTCACCTAAACTGTAACTGCACAGATATTATCATACTAGGAACTAGAAATCCTTACACGCTGGGGCCTTTCAGCCAATCATTAGAAATAAACCCACCTTGTAAATACTATAGCACTCACATGACGTGGTGACGTGGTGAACGTATCACACACAAACATTACCGGTGACTTGACTGAGGTGACTTATTCTTGGCGGAAATATTCTCACTCAAAAAAACCCCCAAAAACAACAACAAATCTTTTACTGAACTTGCGCAACAATAATTCCATAAAGGTACCATAATGATTTAGACATGATTTCATTTTTCGTTGAACACTCTAGTATGCGAATAAGTTGTTGCGCAATTAACTATTTTCCCCATCTTACACTGTCTCATTTCATTGAAGTATATGCGAGGTGTAATTTTTGAGAAATGTCTTGAGGTTTGTTACAGTGTTAACTAAAGATAAATGTGTCTTTAATACAGTCAAGCGCACAATGTCTGTAACGAAGATGAAGGAAGAATGATGCATATTCTAGTTTGCCCTTGAATCCATTCATATAAATACAAAATACAGTGAAATATCGTCGATAATCCCGCAAATTAGCAATCAGCTGAGAATTGTTGAAAATGAATATTTATAAAGTACAAATTAATTACTAATCAGATAATTTGCATTTCTGATCTCCTCCACCCCAACCCAATAAATAAACAAATGCTCCGAACAAAACAACTAAAAACAAAAGAACCCCACCCCAACAAAATACAAACAAATAAACAAACAAAATAAAACAACCCTACCCCAGAAAAATAAAAAATAGAGAATACATAAGCTATATGTTCAGAAATTTTCCTTTCACAATCTGCATGTTAGTTGCGGTTATTTTGATGCACAGAGGTACCAGAAACAGGAAGTTACACCGGATCTGATGACGACACTACCAAGTCAATTAATTATGAAATACATTACTGCAACGACACTACAGTCAATCTGAAACACTTTTTCTTGCTACCAACATAATCTGCTTTAGTGAAGACAGTTGTTTGAGTTGTCGGATTGGTGTTTGTCAACCAAGCAACGCACGTTGGTTATTTAGTTCCGAGACGATTTAAACAAAATGCCTTTTCATGAGCATACCAGAACAATCGAATGCAAACGTCTCATGCTGCTGAGTTTGGAACCCGTATTATTTCAGTTGCAATCCGACATCCTATTCTTTGATCCACCCCGATGGCGTAGTGACGGCATACAAGAGAAATGAAAGAAAAGTTCTAAAATGGCGGTGGCCAAACAACAATACGTAAATTGCTCTTTCAAAAGACGCTCACTGTCAGAGCCAAGGTCTGACAGATTTCCGCCGCTGATACAACTATTCAATTTCTGTCAGAAGAAACCAGAAAGAGAAACAGTGCACCTGCCTCGAAGAGTGTCTCCATTATGTGCATGGTATACGTGATGATAACACATCTATCCAATCAGACACTTTATCCACCGACATTGATTAAGAATTGAAAAAAAATGTGTTATTCCTGTCATTCCCATATTTCTAATCCGGAATGTTTTTCTCTCATAGATATGGTATCGGACGAAAGAACCATGACTATTTATTTTGGAGACATTCTGAATCTTTCTAGGGATTGGAAAAATATAATGACCTGGTATAAATCAATGCTGATTAAATGGCTGAATCCTTGCTCAATTGCTTTTCAATGTGTCCCAATTATAAGAAGAAACACTAACAAATTTATTCCAGTATACAAATATGCCCAATGATGCTTGAACTAAAAGCTAATTATAATGGTGATCGACCTGCCAATATTAAAGACATTTTAGTGTCCGTGATAACCACTATATTAATATGTCGGGCAGTGTCTCTGATGTTCGACAACGGAGTTAACTGCCAACTTTACGATATTTATACATTCACTAAAAGTGACATTATTGCACTGCAAAATGACCTAAAGCTAGCAGTAATTCGCCTTGCGTTCCTTGAACGTGAAATCAGACAATTCATGTAGGATAATGATACCACGAATGAGGTGATTTAATACAGATTACAAACCCGTCCAAGAACAGCAACTCATCAGCTCCTGCTGTGACAGCTGGTCATGAACGATCTATCATCTTTTAACATCACCAAGCTGAGATCAACTCCGACAGACTAAATACACTTTACCACAATACAAGCCTGAAATTCTTAGCATCATCGTCACGACCAAAACCTGATATCACATCACCAACTCCCGCTCGACCACTTAGATTGATTACAACAGAGTCTCCTGCAAATAAATATAAAGATGACCCACACATCGATGCATGCAAAAGATTCTCCAATGTCTTGAAGTCAACGCCGAGTCTCTCTCGTGATACATCTTCACAGAATAACTCCTGAACATCAGTGGGGAACGAATAAACTGCGAAAACGCGTCGAATTCTCTCACAAACAACGATGTTAGTACACATCAGCTTATTAACGTTGTATGACAGTGCATACACTGCGTTACATGGCAACAATGACACAAACGTCAATGCTATGAACCACATTTTACAACAAACGTACGATTAAGATATTCAGTTTCTTCTAGCAATCAAAAATATTTACAAATGAAAATAGTCAATAGAAGAAAACAATTTCTTAATCGCCTATGCAAATAGTATCTCAGTAAAAAAACGTGTTTCAAACTAATTCACAAAATGCATTTGCAAGTTCTAAAACATCTATCATAATCAGAAAGATAAGAATCTTACATGACGTCATCATATATTTGTCTCAACATTTATTGAACCTGGATGATCATGTCGTATCGTTTCATTAATGTTTTCCAAAAACAGCAAATACAATAATTTAATTTGTTGTGAAGATATGTTTAATCCTTATTTTCGCGTTACTTCTCGACAGTGTGTGTTTTGCTGATGTATCGAAAGAACTAAAATATAAAAAAAATAGTTTAATAGGCGCGAAGCTAGTTGATATATTTTGCAAACTGATGTACTTATCTTGTGCATATATGCCTTCTCAAAACGATATCAAAAATTATAGACAAAGCATAGAAGTTCTTGATGACTTGAACGATGTTTATTCGAAAGAAGGTGTGCGTTAATTGCAGGTGATATGTTAATTGAAGGTGATGCATTAATTGCAGGTGATATGAATGCTAGCGCTCTAAAGGAAGCATTTCCAGATGTAATGAATTAAAATACATTTTAAAATATGGAATTGTATCCAAGTTATCAATGTTCAGCAAACTGCTCCTAACAGATGTATTAATATAACCCTCTAAGAACAATGCTCGACTATATATTTATGGACGATATTTTCATGTTCCTTGTATCTAGCTGTGAAAAAAATGATGAAAGAAAAACGTTCAGAATATCGGATGACAATAGCCGGTTTAACCGCTAGGCAAACTTGGCAGCCGCCTAGGGCGCCATATTTTAAGGGGCGCCAGAAATGAAGTACACTGTCACGTTATGCATTTATTATCATTAAATATGTATAATAAATAATTATATTAATAAATCATTTAACTGAACGTGTATTAATACCAATGAACCGTTTATAATAAGCGATGCCGGGGGGGGGGGGGGGGGGGGGGCAAAGTGGAAAGTTCGTCTACGGTGCTAAATCCTTGCACCGGCCCTGAGTTAATGAAAGTACAATATATAATGTCGTGGTGCAAAGTTGACGAAAAGTGTGTGTGTGTGTGTGTGTGTGTGTGATTATGATTTTTAAACTAGCTTTCAAATTTTCAGTCATATCGCAAAGATGTCTGCAGTGTGACAGATTATTGTGATGTCTAGCACTGGGTCATCAAGCCGCAGACATGTAGCATTAACCCATGTAGACATGTACCATTCACATTATCCTAACACCAGGCCGACCAGTCCTAACACTAACCTCTTAATACTGAACGCCTAGCGAGTCAGCTGTTATTACCATTTTTGTAAGTCTTTGATATGACTCGGCCGGGGATCGAACCCACGACCTCCCGCTTCCGCGGTGGAGGCTCTAACCACTAGGTCACCGAAAACTATTCGCAAGTATTAAAACGCACTGAAGACTAACTTACATGAATACCAAGCAGTGGAGATTAACGGACTTTGATTAACGAGCAGGAGTAAAGAAAGGGGATTTGGGATCGCTATACGTGGGAGCAGTAATGTTACCCGTTAGCACTTGGAGGGGTTGGGAGTGTGTGTCTATGTAGGTCTCTGGCTGTCACTGTAACGTTGGTGTCTATAACCAAAACACCAGTTAGAGAGTCGATGGGACTATAGGATTAAATGAGTGTAGTTGGAGTATTAATTAGGAGCTATCATTTCTTAAGCCGGGCTGTAAGTATCAGTAGTTACTGATTTATGCAAGAATGCTACTGACGGTGTACATTTCGCATGGAATATATATATATATATATATATATATATATATATATATATATATATATATATATATATATATATATATATATATATATATATATCTACTTTCCAAGTTAAAATATCTTCTCGGAGTTTCTTTCCAAACAGGGGGAAACTGTATATATCTTGCATCATAAAGCTTGTTAAGTTAAAAGTATCATAGGACGCAATAGCCCCAAAAGTGTCAGGGAAGTAAAAAACAAATAACCACCCACATAGATTAACAAGTGGTGAACTACACACTAATTTTAAATGCAGGTTACTATGATGATCCTTTATAAACCATTGTTCTCAGAATATCACAGATATGCACCTGGACGCCCTTCGGCCATTACAACAATCTTTCCCAAGAAGTGCTTTAATACATACTGCGCCATTTACGCCCATAGATACAGACGCATAATTAGACCCCTGGCCCGTTAGAAGCGTATAGAAGGTACCTTTGCTGTCAATTGCATATGCAACAGATGTAGAGATGTCACCGAGCCGACAAACTGAGACGCATAGAACTATTGTCCCAACCACATTATACAGCAGGTTCTAAGTGAGCTTATGGTTTAGACATCATCCGACAGTATTAGAATCGCCTTGGAGCAAGAGCATATCTCCGACTCATCTCAACAGTCTCATATTTAGAGGAAGACCATGGGTATTATAATTTAAAGTCACAAACATACATCAACCATAAGCGGCAACCCACAGTCAACAGAAGTTATTTTTCATTTAGATATTGACAGTATATAATAGAATATCATAGTTCTAGACAGTCATGCCCTAGCATTGAGAGAATTAACGCTATGCTCAGGGATCTGTATAACACTGACAGCGAAAAATATGATATGCTAGAGGCTTTACTAGCAGCCCGAGAACGCCAGTCAGCCCCAGAAGCTACCGGGTGAACCAAGTCAGCCCCATGGCGGCAAAAGCCCACACCGGCTGCATGGCAGTTACCCATATCTGCTCCAAAGCAGTCACCCATACCAGCCGCGAGACTATCCAAACCGCCAAACGATGAGCCAGGCGGAAAGGGGCCACATACACAATGGCCTCTCCTCTAGTGCCTTTTAGACGCATCCCTTCGCCCATTCTGTAAAAAATGATGGTCATATTGGAAGGATAAAATGGTCGTCGACCGTCACGCTCTGGACACGGACTTCTCTAAGTTGTTCAACTCATTGAACCCCATACTGATCAAAATCCTGACATAGGAGATCGGAAAGAAGGATGTCAAGTTTAACCTTGGCGTTAAATATCAGTAAAACAAAGATTTCAGCAGAAGGAGAAGTTTATCAGTCAGTCGAATAGAAGTGTCTCTGTTGGTCAGTGACCTCAAAGCACAGTTAGTTAAAGCCATACCTAAGATTGAAGAGTGGCTGGAAAAGTTCGCGAACAAGGTTCGTGACTTGTTAAATCCAAGGAGGCAAAGATCTACATTTCGTAGCAAATGGAGTTTCAAGGCAAGAGACACCTAAGTGGATCACCAAGTTAGCCGCCATACAAAACAGACAAGTATGACGCCAGGTGTATGGAATGAGCCATTCCTACCCTACCGATGACCACACCAATCATAGCAGTAATGTTAGTAAATTTCATGGAGAGCCGTAATTTGACAAGATTAAGTTTCCTATGAAGGTCTCTGAAATAACCATGTTTGAAAGTCTCATCCGCAACATCACTGGTTGAGACCACTTTCTTTACCCTATACGTACATCCAATAAAGCTATAGATAAAATCGCCAAAATGCTGCTGCTGTCGGACGACGACACTCAACACTAGATATGGATCAATGACCTTTCTTTGATGGTGTTATAGCAGTAACAAGCATAACAATCGAAAGCACGTTTGCTGTAGATGTCCATAAGGCAGAGGCACTGATAATAACTTTAACCTCCAGCTACAACTAAGCCCAGAAGAAACGGACTTTTCCTGTTATCTTCCACGTAATATGGAAATGCGACGATCATCTTCTGATGGCAGCTCTGGGAACGGCCAAAACGGCAAACATCAATGCCATTCTCATCATTAGTGAAGTGGGTCACTATAGACTCAATGGAAAAATACATTACGGACCCCCCCCCCCACTGGGGCACTATAGCAGCAAGACTTATAGCCTGAATGGGAATTAGCATTCCAGACCCCCCTGGGGCACTATAGCCTATAGGGTCTGTTTGCGGACAAGGAGTTGGTATAGCGTCCGACGTCACGGTAGGGGAGATTGGTAACAATATTGCAACTAGAGGAGGTGAGGTCACAGTACTGGGCAAAGAGCGGGTATACAGAGCTAACACAGACAAATAACAAACACTTATACAACATTTAGAAACAAATATTTTTGGGAGGCAAGAAAGTAATTTCTTTTCGAGGCATATGAGTGGCCCTGAAAAGGGCCCGTGGGTTCTTCTTCTAATTCTCCAGTTCTTCTAATTTTTCCTAATATTCCTTTCTTCTGCTTCTTTAGCTATGTCTCTGGCATCCAGTCGGGATGGAATATGGCTCTGAATTTCTCCTGTATCCTTATCCAGTTGTTATTCAGTCTTTCAAATCTTTCTTTTCTCCTTCTGTTCTCTTCTTTAATTTCCTTTGACCACCTTTCTCTTATCTTCTTCACGTCTTCTGTCAGTACTTTCCTCATCAGTTCCCCTGCTTTCATGAGTTGGTCTAAACGCCACTTCACAAATGACCACTCATCCATTCCAAGATATCTTCTATGAAGCACCTGACTCTCGTGACATTATCCAGGGCTTCTTTCAAGCTACCTACTCTCACATACGGAGGGTCAATGAAACTTCTTAATTGTTTGACTTCCTCTTCTATCATGCTCTGGCTACTTTGAGACTAACCATTTGTCTTGTCACAAAATCCTTGGTAACTGGATACCTCCATTCCTTCTCAAGCCTTTCCACCACGTATATCCCATCCACTATCCAATACCAACAGTCTTTTAGTTCATTGAACAGCTATATGCTCATCTTCTTTGCTTATTCCATAGAATGGCGCGAATGACGAACACTTTGAGTTTTTATGTGTAAAGCATGGACTTGAAGGAAACCATCCCCTACTTCTCTTTTCACATATTATTTACTATCCACACAGAGGTGAATAAACAAAAAACTAACATCACATTTACTATGCACACACGGGAAGAAGCAAAACAAACACAAATATACTCCACTCATGCGGAGACGCAAAAACAATCAAAAATATACCATCCACACAAGCGAAGAAGCATAAACTAACCTCACTATATACTATCCACTCACGTGGAGAAGCAAAAACAATCGAAAATATACCATCCACACACGGGAAGAAGCAAACAAACAAACACAAATTTACTATCCACACAAGGGAAGAAGCAAAAAATCCACCATAATCTACTATTCACACACGAGAGGAAGCAAAGGACAAACACAAATTTACTATCCACACACGGGAAGATGCAAAAATCAAACCCAAAATATACTATCCATACACGTGAAGAAGCAAACAAACAAACACAAATTTACTATCCACACACGGGAAGAAGCAAAAATCAAACCCAAAATATACTATCCACACACGCTAAGAAGCAAAAACATAACCACAATCTACTATCCACACACCCGAAGAAGTAAAACTAACTCCAATAATCTACTATCCACACAAACATACGTGAGCTCTTACAAACCCCAATAATCTACTATCCACACACGGGAAGAAGCAAATAACATAACCCAAAATATACTATCCACACACGCGAAGAAGCAAAAACATTACTACAATCTACTATCCACACACGCAAAGAAGAAAAACTAACCCCAATAATCTACTATCCATACAAACGTACGTGAGCTCATACAAAAAACACACACACATATAATCACATTAGTAAAGGAGTGAGTGCTTATAATCACACTACTCCACATTCATAAAAATTGGCACATTGAATAGTTTCTTTTCTAGAGCTTTGATTAGCCCTGAGAAGGGCAGTTTTCTTCTTATTCTAAACTTCAGTTGCACCTGTTAGTGATGACATCTCCCAGGCCGAGCACCACAGACACAACGGTGACTCCAGTTATTTTCCTCATTTATTCTTGTGGTTGGAAGCGCAGATGGGGCTTGACTGGCTTCTCTATCCCAGTTCTCCGTTTGACGGATAGTGAAAATATGTTCTTGTCTCCTTTGTCTATTATTCATCCGTGGATGTTGTAAGCGCTGAGGCTCCCACTCTTGTCTTTGCCTCTCCAATTCCATGGGTATTGGTGTTCATAGTGGCTGTGGCGCTTGCCGCTGGGGCGGTGTCCTCACCATAGGCTTGATTTGACCTGTCTGCCTCAAGACCAGGTGAGGCAAGATTGGCCTTTTCTATTCTTCTTCTACTTTCTTTTTCTTTTCCTCTTCTTCTTTTTCTTTTATTTCTCTTTCTTCTAAGGCTTCCTGGGTCAGCTCGTCCAGGAGTTACCTGACATATTCCAGGTGTATCTGAAGTTCGATCAATTTTTCGAGTTTACTGCTCATTTTTTCGTTCTGCATGAATCAACGATGGGTTCTGTATATATTACACAAGCACGAACGTGAAGAAAAACATCCGCTGACACCAAAACTTACATTGCCCATATTATCACCAAAGACGCGCGGAATTAAAAGAAATATTCACTCACTTCTATTGGCAATTACTCATTTAAAAGTTTTGACAAGCTACGGAAACGAAGAGTTTACAGTCACACTTTCAGATAAAGAAATAATGTGCTTATGGACGCACTTCTATTTTTTCTAACTGACTAACCATACCATTGGCAATTGAATGAGTATTTCTTTTCTAGAGTATTGGGTAGCCATGAAAAGGGCTGCTTTTTGTGTGGACGAGGATCATGGTAATTTTTTATGATCTATGACTGCGACCTCGTCTTTCGGCAGACTTTCCCACAGGATAGGGTCTGCTTTTTCGGAAAGAGAAGGAGAACTCTTTCGTGTCGACACGGCAGTCGATAAAACCTCTGTCAGGTTGCTGCTGCTGCTGTTGCTGTTGCTGCTCTCTCTCCTCCCTCTGTTGTTTCTGAAGTCTGTACACCTCCCTCCATTCTTCTTTCTCCTTGTTTGTTTCCTCTTTGAAGAGTTCTACTATCAGGTCATCGGTGACTTGTAACATTCTGACATTATCTCTTCAGGCTTTGGTATTAGGCTTTGCCTGATATGATGCAAATTGACGTAACCTTCGTTCAGCTTGGCTAATCTTGAGCACATCTTCGTAGGAGAATGAGTCGACAATGGATGGTCAGACTGGAGACTCGCCCGTTTTTATGGTTCAAGCGCGGACGCGAACGGTAACATCCCTACACGGTTTCGCGTCGGAGCGCTAAAATAGTTTGATGCGAAGGATAGAGAGGAGTCAATGAGCATGGTTAATGATACCAATTGCAAACAAATGACAAACGAATTTTTGTCAAAACACAACATTTTTATTCAAATAACTAACAACTAACAATTAACAAATTTTAATACAATTAACAATCCAATTCAACAATAAACATTTTTTCAATAACTATCTATTTTGGACAAGGTTGACAACTTTGTGAATTAAATTGAGATTTCCACTGTTGGAATTCATTGGGCCATTGATGTACACTACGTTTCCTAGCTAAAGACGAAAGATAACCATAATGGTCACAAAACCATCAATCTACTTTCTCATCGTTTCTAGAAGAATGACGATCAAAATAAGTCACTAAATGTTCTAACGAATATCCCAGTCTGCGTTGATGCAGAAAATACACACAATATTATCCACACACCATTGAATCTGTGCCTTGTAATATTTCATTATTGAATAATGTCATCTGAGCATTTCTTTTCATAAAGTCAATGATATCCTCTTCCAAAGGGGGCAATCCATACGAATCGAAATACTCCACACATCCTTTTTGAGGAAAGTAGACGGCTACCCAGTGGTTTCCTGGGAGATGACTGTCGTCCGTGTTGATCACATAAGCTTGATGGTCTTGAGGTTTGCGATGAGGTAGTTCATCTTTAGCACACACGACAAGATTCCAAGAAGCAGTGTACAAACTGTGGTTCAAAAGGTAATAAAGTTCCCAGGTATCCATTTTTTGTGTTGCTTTTTGTTCACAGGTATTGATAAGTGATCAATTCGATCCTGACTTTCTCTTGGAAAATGTCTGACAAGTAAACGGCTATTAGCTCAGACATTGTACCCTTTTCCGAGAGAGTTTCGATGCGACGCATCTCAAGAGGCGTTAATGGAGGCCAAGAATGTTCACGCAAGCCTTTATACCACTGATGAAACACGGCTTCTTCCGAGATAAGACCCCAAGATTTGTCCAGATACTCGTCCAATTTTTCTTCTTGACTTAGCATCAGACATTTATCGTGTTGAATTTGACTGGGATGATCGTTTTGACATCCATATTAATCTTCCTTGATCAATTCCGTAATTTTTTCTGCCAAGTGTTTGGCAAAACAGGAGGCTAAATGCTGTTCTTGTTCTGGCCATCTGGACTCTATCACTACGTCCTTTTCGTCTTTGTCTTTGGGCTCCATTTCCATGGTCTCGTCACATCGCATGTCCAAAGATTCTCCACTATGTAAAGAGGGATAACAGTCTTCCATTGCTTCTAATAGTCTAGAATGACTTCTCTAAAACTGTTGATTTCTATGGTATTATCGAATTCAGCATACAGGATGACGTTCATTGTGTTATTTACGGGTAGAGGTTCTGCAAACTGAAATTCCACACGAATCTGACCTGATTTTATGGGATGGAAATGTCCCATGTCGCTACCTTGGTCTGGAGTGAAATCAAAATGCCACTTCGATTTTTGTCACTTTGTAATGTTGAAACTCAAAAGGACTTCATTGTAGGCTCCGTTGAAGGCTGATATCCTAAAGATACCAGTAATCAAACGTTTGGGCAACTGTACTTGGAACAGAATATCTTCGATCATGGATCGCTGTCCTGCGGAAATGGTGAAAGTTTTCACTTCCAAGCATCGGATCGGATACTTGGCGGTCGTTCTGCTCAGAGTGTGACTTATGTCGTTTCCCACTTTAGGTAACACTTACACACGTCGCACGTACAGTCTGGCTTCCTCGATTTTGCATTTGTACATGGCAACATCAGCCATCAAATGGAAAGCGGCACTACTGCGATTGAGTCTCAGGCGAACATCCACTTCGTTTAGCAAATACTTCTCTTGCAACTACATGTCCAAATGCAAACGATCCATCAGTTCTAAACTTTTGTTGGCTCCTTTGAATTTTTTGACGTTCGACAAATCCCGGATTAAAAGGATTATTTCCATCTACTGCGTTTAATGTGGCATTGTTCGCTGTGTCAGGTATCCATACCACGCAAGCATCCAGATGAGTTTTCTTGGCCTCTTTTCCGTACGTCAAGAGATTGTCCAGGTACGCTTGGTAAGGGTAAGTATCCATGCTGCTGATGATGAGTTTGTTATTCAAGTACAAATCCACTTCGCTGAACAAGGAATGCATGAAATTGTTGACGGGAGCTACTCTAGCAGTGTCTGCAGGACTGGTTTTTTCCGTCTTTTTCACTTTGACTTTCAAGTACAAGTAGCTGCTTTTCAGATCGATGTAATCTTCGGGCTGTCCTTTGATTTCATTTCGACCAATTGGGATTCTTGCATCGTCATTATGAGGGGGGGATGTCAAAAAGATCTAGTTCCTACTTGGAGCAGGCGCAAGACTTTCGGAGCATCATTTTTTATCTCTATGATTTAACAATCAAAAACGTCTAAGTCTCGGACGGATCTTCCTTTCTTAGCCTTTTTAGCTTTAGAAGTGTGAAGTCTTGTGAAGGGATGTTTTCTTCGTCGTCCCTTTCTGCCTTGTCCTTGCTGTGGCTTCAGAGAAGCAGGAAATGCCTGACTCGGCAGCGTTCAGGACATTTATATGCGTTTCTCGTCGGCTTAAAATGTATTTGCCCGTTTTCAGCAAGACATTGTTGTCTGCTCTCAAGAATGCTTCTTTAGGGTTTTGTTTGTCGATGATGACATTTTGTAAAATTTCTTTACCGTATGTCACTGCTGCATCTTTCAAGGCGTGGAGTCATTGTGTCACCATCGGTTTCAACACGGTGTCCTCGCTGTCGAGCAACGCCTCGGTACACTGGATACATGACTTACAAGTCGTTAGAGAACCGTTTACGAAAATGGAGTTTCACCGTGACTTTCCCTTTGGTGAATGGAATATTTTGTCCCTGATCTCCTGACGGGCAAATAGTGAGGATGTACAAATTCGGATTGGGAAGCAAATGCGGGGTCCATTATTCTTGCCAACGATAGTATTCCATCTATCGTTTGTAAGGCACTAAAGCTAGTTTTGTCCTTCCATTCGATGTTAAGGGTCACGTCTGAGATCTTGGGACTTCAGAGGTCCTTTTTATCTTGCTCCCACGAGTCCTCCCAACATGGTTCCCAATACTCATTTCAGCAAAGGTCCTAACAATAGAGGCAAAATTCCTCCACGTTGGACCAACATCTTCTTTTGACGAATGGGGATTTTCTTTTGAACCATTTGGCGAAGAACGTGACGACGAAAGGTATCGTGCCTTTCAACACGTTCAAACATCATTCGCACACGGTATCGATGACGTCTTTGGAGGCCGTTTGAATGAATATTTTTTGCATGGGTGGAGAAGCTTTGGACAGGACAGTCAACATGTCCCCATGTTTGACTAAACGAGGAGACAGTGCTTTCCTTTTCTTTCCTTTGTATTTAGAAGAGGAATGTTTTCTTGGGGGGGGGTGAGATCTGGGTCTTCAGGAGGACAAAAGCACTGATACCCATGCTTTGTCTCGGATCTTTTTTATACTGGGACGTGTCGCAACTGATTGTCTTTACGTCGTATCAACTTAATGACAGACGCCACACGTCGTGGAGGGGTTCCCAACGGACTAAATCGAATCAGTTCTTGCTTAAACAAATCCTGTAAACTCTGTAACATGCCCGATCTCTCTTGGAATTTGATTTTTGGAGCAGGTACTTTGCGAGCAGTTGCCACTGCAGATAAAGAGAAGGAGGGTGTCATCAATGGAGGAGAAGTTCTTGTAGACACGGGTTTCCATGGTGTCATCAAATGAGACGTGGATGAACCTGAGGATACCGGACACGAGGTCACTGTCGTTGCAGGTTGTGGTTTGCGATTGTAAGGTTGCGTCCTGGATGAAGTGCCTCTCTTGTGGGTAGAAGCTGTTTTCTGTGGGCTTTTCTTTTTCTGGGGACTCCTCTTTTTCTTTTTCTGTGGGCTTTTCTTTTGCTGGGGTTGTGACCTGGTCTTGACACGGTTGCGCTTTTACTTCTTGGGGCTTCGTTTGGCACATTTGGGGGCTTGCTTTTTTCTTGGGAAGAACTTTGGGAGTATTAGGATCCGATTTTAAGAGGGAGCGAATGATAACACTTCTTAGAGTACCGCTCCCTCCAGGTTTCAAAATGGTTTGCTTTTTGGTTTGAATGTCGATGCGGGGATCGGCCAGATGTGTCAAGGCTACTGTGTTTCTATCAAAAAAGCGTTTGGTTTGATGAGAAATCTGAATGATACCTTGCAATAATTGACGTGCTGTCACCGTAAACCATCGTAAGACTTCTTTGAGACTAGCTTCTAAGACACGAGCACCTATTTGTGGATGCCATACAAGGCACGTATCAATTTGACGGGAAGATGAGACTGAAGGGACGTCATGTTGACGATGTGTGAGACAGACGAAAAGTGTTTGAGGTTTTAATAGATTTATTTGGTTAAGTCGACGACGGAGACATGTACAGGGCAGGCCCTCCTTCTTGACTCCAGTGGTGAAACAAATTTGTACGAAATTGAAAATAATCGGGGTTAGTGGGTTTCAAATCGACGAGTAAATAGGCGTGTGGAGTTTGAGTGACATCGTCGTACGCATGAGTTAGTCAAGGCGTTCCTAACTGCTTGTCTAAGACTTGTACTTGCGATTTATCTCTAGGGCTTTTAAACTAGACCACGTAATGAGCATTGAGACTGATGGTGAGATGGGCTTTACTTTGTTGAAACAAATTTTGAGTAATTTAAATGATACTGGCATTACGATGATGACAATTGCGCATAAACCACAGTTTAATTTCTTTTTCGTCTTCTAAAATGTCGTCAAAAATGACCAGATGGATTTGACGGCGGTTAGACACGATTCGGTCGTCTTCGTTAGGAATGCCTTCCACAAACACGATGGAATCGCCTTGAATTTCTCGCAAGAGACTGTACGCCGATTGCCACTCTTTGTAACACCAGACGATTCGTTGAGGTGGACGATCGATCAAATAATGTTTATGTTCGATCAAACGTTTGACAAATTCGGTTTTGCCTGAACGGCTAGGTCCGTCAATGAGCATGCTAAAGGGATGACGAAGATACCAAGCCTCCCAACTGGCACGATCAAAGTGTTCGTCGATGACTTTGAAAGTGGAGGAAGAGGGAGCAGAGACAGCAGAGGTTTCCATAGTGCAAAGAATGTCACTTGTGACACGAAGACAGACAAGACAAGAGTTTTTATACTTTTTCAGGACACGTTTATTGATGTTTCAAAAATAAACACGAAAGACTAAAATGCATAAAAGCCAAAGGGTTAAGTGCAACGATAAAATACACATCAAAACGATTAAAGTAGAATACAACAAGTTTCTTTACAACATGTTTCTGGTAACCAAGATATCCTAGGGACAATGTGTAATGTTCTTACAGACTCTACATGGGATAATGTCACACAAGTGTCCTCCCGAAAGATCTTTCGGGAATGTCCATAACAGTCCTGTCGTGAAGGAAGTGATTGTCCTCGGTGACGGGTTCTTCTGGCACTGTCACTAACACAGGTTGAAAAGTGACTTTTTTTCCTTGGACGTTGAAATGTTGGATCACAACTCTCGAGCATACTTCTTTCGTCCAAGTCACAAGCTACGTACACATCGTCATACACATCTTCAAAAGTTGTCGAATATTTTTTTCTCGTAGAGGTCAATAAGTATCCAGAGGAAACGCAAAGCTTTGAGCAAAATGAGTCTCTTGTGGTCATTTAAAGGAACCACTTTCATGTTTGATTGGGTCGTAAGTATTGTTCGTAAAGAGTCCACAAGGAATCGGCTGGTAAACAAAATCCCAGAAAACAAGTCACTAAGACACACACCACACGTCGACCCCAATTAAATGGATACAGTTTTCGTAATAAGTGTTTGTAATCTTCCACTGTTTGAATAGAGTCATTGATTCCTTCCACAGAACCTGTTGAATCACTTCTGATAAAGGCCGTGGCATGGCAGCCTGTTTTTATACCCTCTTTTTCTCGGATGCAATACAGGTACTTTCTGCCCAGAGATAATCTTTGTCCAGTAGGGAGTCTAAATGATCCAATCACTAACCTACATTTCAGAGTTCGTTCAGAAGCTTCCTCTTCCGTTAAGTTGACGTTGCGTAAATTTGTTTGGTAATCCTCCAACTTTTCTTCTAGAATTCGTTGTAGTATGTGTCTCGAAGTAACGAAAATCATTACCATACCGATCCTTCTCGTCCTCGAACAGTTTAACAAGGTCTGACCACTGGAACACTTTCTCATTAATCAGTCCTCAGGTACCAGTGGTTTAAACACCGGTGACGTAACGGATGCAATTGTTCTTTACATTTCACTTGTATTTTGACCACTTTTCAGTAAATCCGTTCTCTCAATTCCACAGGCAAGCCACGAATATTCTCTTGTAAACTATCCATGATCATATTAGTCAGTATTATTGTATTTACAATCTTCTCCTAGAGCGAAAGTAATCAAGATAGTGAGTAATTTCTGGTCACTGCCATTCACGGTAACGATCATTAATGACACTGGAATCTTCTAATGTAAACGGTCTAAAGTAGAATAATAGGGTGAACGTACACCCGATCCAGAGAAATCTTACACATTTATTGACTTTGTTTTACTTTCCTCTTGTGATTTTCTCGAAACAAAAGTTCTACAGTCACCCCTTGAGATTTCGATCTGGCAAGTCCATGCCAAACTTCCTTGTAGATCTTCTCTTGCACTTCTTTGAGTAATGCTTGAATATCATTTTTTAAATGGTGTTTAAATACTTGTCTCGGTGGTGTCCAACGTTTGACTCCTAGCCAGTTTGGTTTCTTAAACCACATGGTAGGTCACTTCAATGACTCGGTCCCACTAAAGGTAAGGAGTGACAATTCGGGACCCTCGAGCATGTTCCAGGTATACTGGATCTTGTTGTTCCCACTGGTGTAGTGACACACCGCAACTGAAGCACTTCACTTTATCACATTCGCTCAAGTGAAAAAAAATCGGCTGTGGCTAATTCTTCAGGGATCGGTAGTCCCAAATATTTAGGCCACTTTCCTTTGAACGATTGAAGACGATCTTTAAAGTCGCAGTATTCAGGCAAACGCACAGGGAACGAATATTCGTCTTTCACAGGTTCGTTTCGATGAGGTTAGGGTGACATCGACATGAGTTTGCTCAGGGCTGGATGACATCCGTAGGGAGGTAGGCGTGAAGGCTGACATCCACAATGAAAACCAGTCCACGATGACGTGTGGCATTGCATTCGCATTTATCAGGTTTGACACGCACAGCATCACTTTCCGTGATAGGTGTAGTGGTAGTAGTAGTAGTAGTGAGAACAAAGTTCACATGATGCTTTACTGCATCGCTGAAGTAACAGCGTACCGCATCACTCTCATCGCAAAGCACAGCATCGCACTCCACTTGAGAATCACCGAACTTGAACTGTGCTTGGATGAACTTGTTTTGTTTTTTCTGATAGTATTCATCTTGTTCTCTTGGTCTTGGTAGGCACAATAAACTCTCGATCTTGGACATTGTCTCTTTTTAAACTTGTCGCAACGAAGTCTCAAGATTGTACATCGTTCCTTTTTTAGGCTAGTTTTGGAAGTCTTGCTTGTTTTCTTTCTGGACAACGCTACTACCTTCTCTAAGGTACCGTTATAATTGTATCGTAGTTTAATGGGTGGAAAGGCCATAGAAAAGTAAAGACAGTGCGGAGACCATCGAGTATGTTCCAGAACAGCTGAATCTTTATAGATACATAGCTCCATTCGTAACTTCAGACCGCAACTGAAACACTGTACTTCGTATATCAATCCAGTCTCGGTCCCAAGTATACAAATCCTGTTCTAGCTAAAACATTCGAACTAGGCCATCCTTCCCTATCCGTGGGCCATTTTTGAAACGTTTCCAATCGACAGGCACAACCACAATAGTCAGGCAAGAATACCTTAAAATGGTAGAGTTTGAACCTGGAGTTCTCACTGGGTTTCTCACTCGATTCTTGCTGTGTCAAAGTCATCCTTCTTGTTGGTGGCTATACTATTACAACCAATTCTTTATACCGACATGTCCATACGGCAAGGTGAGGTGGTTGGGAAGACCCACTCGCTTCTGGTACACGATTTGATAGGCTTTTTCCAAGGGTAGACTTACGATTTGGTGAGTGGTTAAAAGTACAATCTTGTTCGGTTGGTTGGTGGCCACTTTAATGTTTCCATCCTCTCCAGACTACAAGGCTTCTTTCAATACTCCAAGGTTTACCACTCGACTGGTGCGATACTTGAGAGTCAATCCTTTCACTTTACACTCGGCGTGCACTTCTCTTTGTTTGTCCCAGCATTCGTAGCCGTAATTTTTAGGTCCGCAACTAGCAAAACTTAAAATTTTCGTGTCGGGGTGTTCGTCTGTCCAGGCTCCTAAACGGTCTCCGTCGATGTCAGGGTGACGTTGACCCGGGCGATCGATGTAGATGCCACAGTCCGTGTCAAAGTACAGGATGCAATCCCTTAACATTTCTAAAACTTCGTACAATTTTAAGCGAGCATGGGCTGTCACGCAAGCCGCAATGATTACATTTCCAAATTCGTCGGCTTCTACAAAAGCCAGATCTTCTTCGTAATTGATTAAGATCAAATCTTCGCGAACGACGTCCACGTGCTTCATGTATTTCGTTTTGTCGTGAATCATCTGGAAGTAGCGGGAAGGTTCTGTCAATGGAGTGTCTTGGGTAAACACGGTCGTTGTGCCATTTTACCCCACAAACAATTTAATATCACTTTGGCAAACGATCGCCTGCCTTCGCTTTTCTCGATGTGGTCTAAAGTGATGCCTTCTTGTTCTCATTATTTCTCTTTGAATGTCTATTCATCTTCGGATGTCTGACACCAGGAAGGATAGCCACTGGCTTCTTGTTTCAGTTTCAAAAAGGCATCCACGTAGTCTGCGAAAATGCTTTATTGGGTTTGGTCACCCTTGTGGTATATCTGTGTCTTGGGAAATTGATAAATTTCGTATACTTCTAACAGTTGGTATCCCAGGTCCAGAGCTTTGAACAATTCCACGCTGACCCACGTTCCCGTCAAGAAGCGTTTTTCCTTGGTGTGCTGACAAAGCTGGTCTTGGTTGCACGTTTCGGCACAAGTACGGCACAAGGGAAACATCAGTTTTCCATGGCAATGGTGAGGTAACACGGGATGGTACAATTCCATGGAAGGCAAAACTTTGCACTTGATCAAGCCTTCGTATTGTCTAATGTGGTCCAGGTCGGGTGCCCAGTAGGAAAGCGACATTATTTGCACACGTAGGGATACACTGAACACGTCTAAGAATTTGATTTCTTTTCCTTTCTCTTCATCAGCGTTGTACAGCAAACAGGTGGCATTTGTCCGTCCTCCGTACAAACTATCCCTCGGGTTCAGGGGGTCAATCAACTTGTAACTTTCAACGATACGTTTAAACTCGGGATCGGTTTTTAAACGATGTTCGTATTCGTATTACCACATTTCCACCACATGGTATCCTTGCTCTTGTAACTTCAAGCATCGCTGACAAGTGGTCTGGTACAAGTCTTCCATGGCTCGTTGTAGTGCCACGTTCAGGGTAACAGAGGGTACATCAGTGAAATAAGCAACCGTTAAACTCGTACACGATCTTGGGGTTTTCTATGTTCCAACCATCTACCGAATACGTCCCGATGGTCCTTTCGTGTCTTAAGTTGCGGGCGTGCTGAATCCCTTTGTCGCACAAGTAATGTAACCAGTGTAGGGCTTTGATTGTGTAATGACGTTTGATAAAGTTGGTCGCTTGAGGACTGATGACAGCCTGGGTGGTTTGGGGCATGAATCGTTGACGGTACACTAAGGAATATGCTTTGGCAATGGTGCAGGCTTCTTTCAAAAGATCGACCCCTCCGTGTTCCATTAATAGTTTTCGAAATTTTCCACAGCAAGGCCTTAAAATATCCACGCCGGAACGACATTACTTTAATATTTCTTTCTGAAAGTCGAAAGGGTCTGAGGCGTGAGCTTGCTGCCAAGCGTAGAAAGCTTCTCGTTGTTCGGTACGCATGTTGTCGGGGTCGTAATCGTGAGCCTCAGGCAAATGGGATAGAAATCGTGTTCATTGGCTTCAGTATTGAAAAAGTGATGAAAATAACCTTTGGCCGTTTCTGTAATTCCAAACGTTTTAGGCATTCGACTCAAAGGCATGGCCATGTAGCTCACAAATCTTTAAACTGTACTTGTCCCACTTGCATGGAAATGATTTTGGCTCTGTTCAAAGTGACTTTAGGACGTGCGGTGCCTCGTTCCGTATAGCATCTCAAAAGAAACTGTCCATCGTATCCCGAGAAATTGTGAGCCATGACTGTGGCATGGCGATGACAATCTCCGTAACGTTCGATGTTCTCTTGGCTCCATGTCTCGTCGATGGGGTCTAAGACCCATTGGGCGAAATCGGCTAGCGTGTTCGGTCCCCGAAAGATTTTTTCACGTCCTCCAGGAATCTTACTGCAGTTAGGGCAGTGATTAAATATAGGTTCTTGGTTGCACTTTATGCACGCTTGATGAGCCACGCAGAAATTAGGAATGTGAATGCCAGCCTCTTGCAAGCATTCGAAATAAAAGAAGATGTAATACCCTTTCTACTTGTCATCTTCCTCTTGGGATTGGTATTTTTGAATGTAGCATTGGTGTTCCAAGTCCAAGATTTGGTGACAAATGTGACATCGTTTCTTTCGTGAACATACGTGTGACTTGGCATTAATGCTAAGTATGCCTTGTCCACAAGTTAGACACAATCTCAGGAGCTGACAAACACTTTTCTGCTGTGAACCTTGTGTCTTCAAATGTTGTTGGTAACAGGCAGGCTGACAAAAGTGCACGGACAAGCAGGGCAATGAATTCGTTCCTGTCCTTCGTCCAGACAGGGTTTAGAGGCCAAACATTCTGAGCATTTCGATCCTCAATGCTTGTGTTGCTCTCGATTGTTATAGCCATAGTCACAATTCTCACAGTAATAACTGTATCCCAGGAATGCGACGATACTGGTAATGTCATCAGAATGCTCATTTTGATGATAGACGTGAATATATTTTCCGTCTTGGAAATCTTTGCCTCGAAACAACAAAGATCCACGCACTTATTGAGGATGCACTTTCAAGTTATAGAATGGAGCCAAGACGTCTTGCAATGTTTTCCTTTCAGGAAAGCCACGGGGTGTGTCTTTGGACAGGCCAGCTTGCTGTAACAGGAGTTCTGCTTCACTTCATTGTTTGGCTCGGTCCGATTGTCAAATAGTTTTCCAGGCTCTTTTTCATTGTACCGTATCGTTCTTGTTGGCATACGTTCGTCCCACCACGATGGCACCGGCTAAACACATATGGTCTTGAGGGTTGTTAATTTGGACGAGACTACGCTTAATGCCGCGAAGGTTGTCCACCAATAACACCTTTCTGCGTCCTGTCCCTTGCTGAAGAGACACGTGGGTCATGAACAGTGTCCCTTTTCCATGGGTGATTTGAAGCTTGCCATTTGATTGTTGTACGTGTTGTATCGTGTCCATGGCTTTGGTAAGTGTCGATTCTGCTGGGTTGCTAAACTCGATCCAAACGGTGGACTTCAAACCGTCGGGATGAAAGGAAAGTCTCAAGCGATCATCTTCTTTGGCTTGATAGAGTGGTTAACAAAGAATCCCATACCTCGGTTGTGAACTCTTCTGATTTCTCCAGCGATACGTTGGACTTGAAATCTTAAAACTTCACCGTGTAGGTGTAAGCTTTGGTTCTAAATTTTCTAGAGGAGCGCTTTTCGGTCTGTCGAATGTGATAGTAGCTTTTAGGGTTTACTAAGGGTGGTGAACTTTGGTTAGGTGTAGAATCGCTGGGTCTGGATTCTGGTTCACTCATGTCATCTTCCAAATCACTGGCATGAATTTGTGTCAAGACTTCAGCTATTGTACGAGGCGATAAATCACGTTTCTGCCTCTTTATTTTTTCTTCTTTCTTCACGAATTGATATTGACTGAAAAGATCATACGATTATACTTTAAACACCATAGGTCACTTTATATCCATGGCAGACCAGCTTGTATAAATGGCGTGAGTGTTGCCTTCCAATACTCATTTCACTCTCAAACCGAGCAGAACGATGAAAGAGCCTACATAGATCGAACTTTTGATCAGAGCTTTTCGCAGTGTCATAAGATAATTTTCTTCAGATAAGCCGACGGACTACTCACTCTCCTTTCGAGATAAAAGTCAAGATACTTGCTATAGTGTAAGAGGAAAGGGCATTGGTCTTTAGAGTGTCCAGACCGTCAAAAAAACAAACCAGGTGTTAGAAGAGACAAAAATCAAGATACCTGTTATCATTGTCAAGAAAAAGGACATTGGTGTTCAGATTGCCATAAGAAACAACAGGAGCAAGAGGAATAAGAGAGGGGTTCTGGACAGGAAGAAGAAGAGGTACCCTCCCCCAAGGAAGAACCCAGACACATGCAGACAGAGAAATATGAGAAGAAAAGAAGAAGAGGAGAAAGTAAGGAAGAAGTGAAAGAAAAAAACTGAAAGTGAAAAACAGAGTGAACCTTTTAAAGTGTTGTGTTGTGAATTGGATTGTAAAATTTTCACCAGAACAGACCAGGCATAAAATGTAAGTGTCTCATGGTTTTGAACCTACACTCACGCATTCATAGATTCACACATACAACATGTGCAAAAAAGGGCTTTTTGAGTTTTAATTGATGTTGGCAATTGAAATACTAACTCTTTTCGAGAGAAATGGGTGGCCCTGAAAAGAGCCTTTGGGTTTATGTTTGTTTAAACAACAAACTTAGGAATGGGACGAAATCTGCTTTAACTGCCTTAAGCCTTTCCCACGGCCAAGGCCTACTTCTCGACTGCCTCCTGTCGATGATTTGGTAGAAATCACTAAGGATGGTATGGCAAGCGTAGTCACAGTTTTGGGTTGTTTAGATCGGGAAGATCTTTTTCTCTTCGGTCGTAATAAAGAAGTCTCATACATTTGTTTCAGACTTCTTAACTCTGCTAAAATGTCTAAAAGTACCGTGACCATATAACATTCACTACCTTGTTTCTTAGCTGCTCCTTTTTCCTGTCGTTTCCTTTTTGTCTCTTCTTCTTGCTGTTGTTGCTGAAGGAGAAAAGCTTGCTCTGCTTCCTTTTGCTGCTGTAAACATTTCTCCAATTCTTCTTTCTGTCTCTGTTTGAAATTTTCCACGTGTGGTAAAGAAGAAGAAGATTGCAAAGGTACTGGTTCCGGAACAAATTCTTGTCAAGATGAAAGAAAATCGACAAAATCCCAATTAAAATTAACCTCTTCTGGAAGTAGGCCTGTGTAGACTTGCGTTGTCGTTGCTATTCCATTGCTTTTCGTCTCCACGGCCGGTGCACCCCAATTCATCGTCTTCTTAGTTTCCATTATTGGTGTGGTCCGCCTCAGAATTACATCATTTGACGAACCCCCTGGCTCCTAAAATTAAAGGATTTTATGTTTTTTCATTTTTTTATTTTTTAGTATGTTGTTTGTATATTTTTATTTTCAAATTTCATTTAGATAAATTTTGATAGGGTTTACACACCGGCCTACTCTAGTGTATCAAAGATCCGTTGCCATGGCTGGTTTTTGGAATTATTTACATAAGTGATCCAGGCCAGTGGATCGATATTGTCCGGTGTATGTTATATGTATGGTGCTATATTGCTTGATTGCTTTTATTCTTGTGTATGTTTTCGGACTGGCTTTACTAAATCGAATCTTTTCGAGAATAGTTGTATTTTAGAAATATAGTGTGGATAGAAGCAGTAGTATTTCTGTTTATGTATGTGCTGTATGTGTAGTTGTTTGTTGTCAAAGATAGTGCAGTCTTACAAGGACCTCTATTTTACAGAAAAAATTCTGTCTTATTACGGTGATATATAAAATAATTTTAAAAGAAATAAAAAATAAAAAATTATTTAAAATTTTTTTTTAGGAAGAGTTTCAATGTATTTATATCTTATTCCTTTTGGATTATATTTTGTAAATTAGAATTAGGATTAAAAATCTTCCCTTCTTATTTTCATAATAGTGTTAATATACCCTATTAGGTCATTGTATATATTCTTTTCCTCAATATTATTTTGAAATAATAACTGCATAGCATTAAAAGTTCCATATTTACTTATAACTTTGCTTTTTATAGTTTGTCTCTCTGTATTCTTCGTTGGGCATCTTAATATTAGATGTTCTTTTGGGTCAGTATGGTTCTTACATAGCCTGCATCGTGGTATTATGTTAATTATATGTCTATTAAAAGCCGCCTCACCGGTCATCCAGCTTCCATGTAGATATAGAAAAAATTATACCTTGTATAGCTGGTGATTTAATTTCTGCGACGTTTTTCCATATTATTGGCCAGTTTAGGCTCGGATGTTTGAGTTCTATTGAATGTTTATCTTGACTTACTGTCTCATTTAATATATATTTCTTATTTTTGTCCCATATATCTTTGTCATCTCTATATTTATATAATAATTCACTTATTCTTTTACACCTCCCAGGGTCTTTTAATAGTTTAATTAGTAGACTGTTTTGATATATTGTATTATCAATACGGCATAGGTATCCATATATATATATATATATATATATATATATATATATATATATATATATATATATATATATATAGCTTCCCATGGTAAGTGGGGAGAGTTATTTAGATATTTAAATCTGTTCAAAATATTGGATTTTTATATTCGACTCAGGTTAGGTAGGGCTAATCTTCCTTAGTCCTTAGGTCTGCATATATAGTATTTCTTTAGATGGTGGATTTTGTTGTCCCAAATAAAGCTCAGTATTTTCCTTTCAGTGTTATTAATCACTGTTAATTGTATCGAGCTCATTTTATAGTTCAATTAGCTATACATGTAGTTTTAGCTACCTGTATGCGGTCCATGAAGTTTATTTTCGTATGCAGCCAAGTTTCTATTTGTGCTTCAATCTTGATTAATAACTCATTGTAATTTTTGTGAGTAGAGTTCATTCCATATGTAATTCCTAGTGCTTTTACTTGTTTCTTAATCAGGTTGTGGAAGCCCTGGGTAGCTGCCCTTTCAGTTGCCTATTAGTAAAATCTCTGATTAATAGCTGAACCATAGGCTTTCCCAAATGTTGTGATTTCGTGTTGTAAATGTTTAAAGTTTCCGTCATGATTGAAAGCTGTGTCGCATGGATTGACTAAGCACAGACTCTTGCGCCTGTATATAGGGAATGTGACGTCACAGACTGTTCTCTTCTGATTGGACGACTGACTGCGTGTTGTGACTGTAATTTGTAACGCGTGATGGATTGGTGAATGAACTCAATCCGTTTCGATCCTCCCTTCCCATATAAATAACCGCTGTTCACCACATTACCGTCACAAAATGTGGACCGACGTAGAATCCTCTACTCTCGTATCGTCAATACTGTTCTGTGCGGACTTACCCATGTATGTCAGATCATCGTGGACCATTGTCAGGATGACGGATTAAGCGTTTGGAAAAGAAGAATTTATGTGGAGAGACAAGGCTGTTTAAAGAGGGATCTGATTTACGGACCAGAAGTCGAAACAAAGTTTGAGGAAAAGAAGAAGACCTATGCGATGCTCTCTATGATAACGGCATGATGTTAACATAAACCCAAAAGCCCTTTCCAGGGCCACTCATATGCCCCGAAAAGAAATTACTTTCTTGCCTCCCAAATTGTTTTTTTTTTTTTAAAAGTGTTTGTCTCTTGTCTGTGTTATCTCTGTATACCATCTCTTTGCTCAGTACTGTGACGTCACCTCCCTCTAGTTGCAAGATTGTTACCAATCTCCCCTACCGTGACGTCAGACGCTATACCAACTCCTTGTCCGTAACCAGACCCAATAGTCCCATGTTCAATTCCCCTTGAGGCTATAGTGCCGGGACATGTTTTCAGGCTATAGTGCCCCGGGGGGTCTGTAATGCTAATTCCCATTGAGGCTATAAATCTTGAGGCTATAGTGCCCCAGGGGGCCTGTAATGTATTTTTCCTTTGAGGCTATAGTGCCCCACTTCACTACTCTCATCAGTGTGGAAATATATGACCTGTGTCCTGGGCAAAACAGCTGTCATTTGTTACCACGCAGCCTAACCAAGATAAGTGATAACTAATCCCACAATGGCCTCCGTATCACCGGTTAATAAACCGTACACAATGTACCATTTTTGGTCCCAAGGGTGTCATCAGTGCGAGTATGTCGATGTGTGGGGTTGTTTGAATGGGACACAGCTACTACCTCAATAGAAGCAATATACGTCACGATTAACCGCATGTGTATATCATATGTATATTGTCTGCAAAAAGATGCGAGATTAGCACGACCTTTACCTTAAGAGAGTCATTCTCCTTCTTCTCGTGGTTATCTTTGACGACGTCCAGGTCACATGCTTGTAGACATGGCATAGAACCCAACCCCCTGTTATTTTAGCTGGGATGATCCCTGTTTAAAACTAGTGGTGCAGAGATCTCGCACGCTGACATTGTCTTTATTGAGCGAGGCCACTGGAGTGGCATCTACAAGACCCGCACATAAAGCAGAAAAGATATATATATTGGTGTCGGTACCACCTGCACTCAGTTGCTACTGTGAGCGGCTCCTGAGGCGGTTTTACCCATAATCTTTTATACTTCTGGTGACCTTTGCAACCTTTGAAACCATGTTCACATAGGCAGGACCCACTAACCGCTTCCGACACGGTTATTACCACATGAAGCACCAAGCATTTCCAGAGATATCTGCACATGTCCGCTTGTGTCTAAATTAGTACATACTACGATCCTAATTGTGTTTTGTTCGTTCGTATAATACTTGTTTATACTATATAACGACAACCAGAGGATTTAACTCGTATGACCCATACTTCCACCAATCCGGTGTGCGTTTATAAAGACTAATTATAATGATGAAAGTCGGTTGAAAACAATGTTGCGCACTGGCCTTGTCCATTGAGATGACGAATAAGCTAGATCGCGATTCCATGCCGGTGAGCTATTGGATCCAGCACTGTCGACCTACAGACGGTTCGTCTAGAAAAAAACTGGGTGTGACCATATTCATAATGCCAGTGGACATTGTCAGACGTTTGCTAAAAGAAGAGTCGCTACCTGGCATTCCTAAAACCCTTGACCGGTATTTCACTATATTCGAGTTGGCGGTAACCTGCAGCAATCGCTTCACCGACTACCTCTCCAAATGAGCTAGCTGTATCCACCGACAACATCGGAAACATTAGGGCCTCCGACGTGAACTCTTGCTGTTGACCGGCCCGGATATCGTTACGGCGCCAGTTAACCTGGCCGTTTACCATGCCGCAGTCACAACAGGTCGTTTGATAGAACACAGACCGATGAGGCTGCCACACGGGCCCTTTGAAATGTGGACGACAACATTCAACCCGCAAATGTTGGAGCAAATCATATATTGACCATCAAAATGCGCACGCATGAAAGGTACTCAGACGATAGAGCCTTTTCAGTAAAAAGATACATATACGGCAAGGACGGGAAGGCAAAGAGTATGGCAACAACAAGAATGTGGCTCTAAAAGACCTCAGTCCCACTAATGAACGGTTGGGACTTCGATGTGGCTAAGGCTGGTGACATCATGACCGGTGGCAGCAAACATAGTAATAGGTTTGCCGTCCCTACGAAGTACCACGACACAGCAAAGAAGGAAAGGTAACCAGATCAAAGACGGAACGGGTTTCTGATACTGATGATAGCATGACTGATGTCTTCAGTATGGGCCAAACTAAAGTTACGGTCATGGCAGACTCGTAATCATACAGTGACCATTCTACTAATAACCACGATTACCTGGGTGCACTGATGTTGGCAATATATTACAGCGAGTAAAATCGTCTGTTTAACAAATCATGATGAGATCAAGGACGAGGCAAACAATGACTATGGTGATGTTAATGACAAAGACAAAGACATGGGGGTCTAAAGTGTAGCCATGTCTGGCGATGCAATGTGGGGACATTTATACATTAAAGGGAACATTATGTGGGTATAAGAGAGCATCTTGGTCCAAGCGTCGCTGCCAACAAGCCATACGTTAGCAAGGTTGGTATTTAAGGTTCATTGTGCATTATATCCACCCCTCTGATTAAGAAAGCTAATACAGCGGTGAACATGCGAGAACCAACGGATCATCATGATACCGCTAAAAAGGTTTATACCGATGATGGAAAGCACAAGGCGGACGAAGGGGGGTGGGGTGGGTGGAGCAACCGGGGATATATCCAAGCAGTTCGGGCCCGTAACCCGGGACGAACAACACTTTTTAATTTTATGAAAGAAATTTTTTGTTTGAACAAGAACTAGGTGTTTC
The DNA here is from genome assembly GCA_028554795.2 of Sinohyriopsis cumingii. Taxonomy (NCBI): domain Eukaryota; kingdom Metazoa; phylum Mollusca; class Bivalvia; order Unionida; family Unionidae; genus Sinohyriopsis; species Sinohyriopsis cumingii. The sequence goes on from CM068839.1 coordinate 22,662,432, forward strand.
TTACCCCAGGGCCCGTGAACGCTCTCAACGGCCTGGGGATGCATCCCACCACCATTTATATATACTACTGTTAGATTTGCCAGTTTGTCCTTGTTTTATGCCTATTGATTTCATTGAGAATTGCACGGAGGTACTAACAAGTGTCGAATACAGAAAAGGTCTGCTATTGTTTGTCACAAAATGTACTTTTTCTGACCTTTTCTCATGCTGCAGATATATCCGCAAAACATTGGCACAGCGTAATGTACCGGTACTGTCATCGATTCTAACCACTGGCACAGCGTAATGTACGGGTACTGTCATCGATTCTAACCATTGGCACAGCGTAATGTACCGGTACTGTCATCGATTCTAACCATTGGCACAGCGTAATGTACCGGTACTGTCATCGATTCTAAGCATTGGCACAGCGTAATGTACCGGTACTGTCATCGATTCTAACCATTGGCACAGCGTAATGTACCGGTACTGTCATCGATTCTAACCACTGGCACAGCGTAATGTACCGGTACTGTCATCGATTCTAACTATTGGCAGAGCGTAATGTACCGGTACTGTCTTCGATTCTTTAGAAATCAACAATATTCACCTCAATAAGGTCATTACAAGCAGAAAGACTCACGCAGTGTCACTGAAGGTGAAAAAAGACATCCTTAGTCGATATAGATATATATTTAAACCAAATGTTCATTTCAGTGGCCTCAATACAGAACATACTATGTTGGCATTATGATGCAATGTTTTAAACAAGAAATGGAGTTAAAATACCATCAGCATTAGAGCTCTCACGTCGATCAAAACGGTATCTTCATCAACATATGAAGAATGCTATGTTTTATAAATACACTTGTAATCATATGTTTTTATCCCATCATGTTTTTATTACTTGCTCCCTATTGCCCTTATTGTTGTATAAATGTACATTGCTTTGCATATGTGAATCCTTCCTCGTTTGCTTTAGCAATCTGCTAGATTTATTGTGTTTCTTTTGTCATAGTTTGCATCGATATCCAAATACAGGTTATGAAATTGCTTTACCATCTTTTTAATTGCATTCTGACCGATTTGACTGTAACGCATATATTGTGTTTTGAAATGGTCTATTCTTTTAACATGCACATTTTTTCACAAACACCTCAAACAATATTTCATTTGAAACAGTGTTTTCAAAAAAGGAAGTCCATAAAGAAAGTAATATTCAACATAACAAAATGTATGAGCGAAAAACAAGATATATTTAGTTGACAAAAGGAATTGGGGTGTAGTTACTAATAGTTAACATTATTACACACTTTGATATAAATCTTTGTTAGCTAATTACACTGTGTTAATAATTTTGATTATCCTAGTATTATATAACAATTTGACGTTAATAGTTTGTTTTTGCTTTCAAATTACTGCAAAACCATCCAATGATACTGAAGGTTTAACATCAATTGAAACCGTATTTGCAAAATATGCTTTTTGATTTTATACTTCTATTTTGGCGTTCCTCTAAACAAGTGCTGCATTATTATCCAAACAATGTATGCAAATGCTTTACTTTACATCAACATATTTTATACAATCTATACTAGTCTTTTTTAGTCAATTAAGACGCTTATGATAATGATGTATTTTTCTACTAACAGTATCTAGCAAAATCGCACTTGTTCTTATATAAAATCTTGAATACCTTTAAACAACTTTAGCTGGATCGGATTGCTTGCAATGTCTTAAGTACGCAGAAGCCCACGACTGCGAGACGGTTACAAGATGCGAGGCAGACGAGGTAAGATATTTAGAGGATAAGTCTGCTATCTTGTTTTATCTATCTGTTTATTCCAAATGCGCAGACTTGTCTCGGTTGTTATATCGTCGCAAATGTATTCTTATCGGCAAAGCGTTAGATGCAAAATTTATGACAGCATTAGCACAGATATATGACAGAAAATATAAAAACATCATACACTTATCTCTAGTTAAACACCTCATGCAGTTTATCTCTAGTTAAAGACACCATACAGTTTATCTTCAGCTAAACACACCATACAGTTTATCTCTAGTTAAACACATCATACAGTTTATCTCAGCATATCTCTAGTTAAAGACACCATACAGTTTATCTCTGGTTAAAGAACCATACAGTTTATCTCTAAACACATCATACGGTTTATCTCTAGTTAAAGACACCATACAGATTATCTCTAGCTAAACACATCATACAGTTTATCTCTAGTTAAAGAAACCCTGCAGCTTATCTCTAGGTAACCACATCATACAGTTTATTTCTAGTTAAAGACACCATACAGATAATCTCTTGTTAAACACACCATACAGTTTATCTCTAGTTGAACACATCATACGGTTTATCTCTAGTTAAAAACACCATACAAATTATCTCTAGCTAAATACATCATACAGTATATCTCTAGTTAAAGACACCATACAGCTTATATCTAGTTGAAGACACCATACAGTTTATCTCTGGCTAAAGACACCATACAGTTTATCTCTAGCTAAACACATCGTACAGTTTAACTCTAGTTAAAGACAACATACAGCTTATTTCCAGTTAAACCCATCATACAGTTTATTTCTAGTTAAAGACACCATACAGATTATCTCTACCTAAACACATCAAACAGTTTATCTCAGTTAAAGATACCATACAGCTTATCTAAAGTTAAACACATCATACGGTTTATTTCTAGTTAAGACACCTTACAGACAATCTCCAGCTAAACACATCATACAGTTTATCTCTAGTTCAAGACACCATACAGGTTTTTCTAGTTAAAGGCGCCATACAGATTATCTCTAGCTAAAAACACCATACAGTTTATCTCTACCTAAGCACATCATACAGTTTACCTCTAGTTAAAGGCACCATGCAGCTTATCTTCAGCTAAACACATTACACAGTTTATTTCTAGTTAAAGACACAATACAGTTTATCTCTAGATAAACACACAATACAGTTTATCTCTAGTTGAACACATCATACGGTTTATCTCTAGCTAAAGACACCATACAGATTATCTCTAGCTAAATACATCATACAGTATATGTCTAGTTAAAGACACCATACAGCTTATATCTAGGTAAAGACACCATACAGTTTATCTCTGGCTAAAGACACCATACAGTTTATCTCTAGCTAAACACATCATACAGTTTAACTCTAGTTAAAGACAACATACAGCTTATCTCCAGTTAAACACGTCAAACAGTTCATTTCTAGTTAAAGACACCATACAGTTTATCTCTAGTTAAACACATCATACGGTTTATTCTAGTTAAAGACAACATACAGATTTTCTCTACCTAAACACATCAAACAGTTTATCTCGAGTTAAAGACACCATACAGCTTATCTCCAGTTAAACACATCATACAGTTTATTTGTAGTTAAAGACACCTTACAGATAATCTCCAGCTAATCTCATCATACAGTTTATCTCTAGTTATAGTCACCATACAGCTTTTCTAGCTAAAGACACCATACAGCTTAACTTCAGTTAAACACCTTATACAGATTATTTCTAGTTAAATACACAATACAGTTTATCTCTAGTTAAACACACAATACAGCTTATCTTTAGTTAAACACATCATACGGTTTGTCTCTAGTTAAAGACACCATACAGATTATCTCTAGCTAAACACATCATACAGTTTATCTCTAGTTAAAGACACCATACAGCTTACATCCAGTTACACAGATCATACAGAATATTTCTAGTTAAATACATCATACAGATTATCTCTTGTTAAACACACCAGACAGTTAATCTCTACTTAAACACATCATACGGTTTATCTCTAGTTAAAAACACCATACCTATAACTAAACACATCATACATTTTTTCTCTAGGTAAAGACACCATACAGCTTATATCTAGGTAAAGACTCCATGCAGTTTATCTCTAGTTAAAGACACCATACAGTTTATCTCAGTTTAGCTAAAGACACCATATAGTTTGTCTCTAGTTCAGGACACCATACAGCTTATCTCTAGTTAAAGACACCATACAATTTATCTCTAGTTAAAGACACCACATAGTTTGTCTCTATCTCAAGACACCATATAGTTTAGCTCTAGTTAAAGAGACCATGCAGTTTATCTCTAGTTAAAGACACCTTACAGTTTATCTCTAGTTAAGGACACCATACATTTGGTCGCTAGATAAACGCATAATAGCTATCTCTGGTTAACCATATAATGCAGCTATTTGTAGTTAAGCACATTTTATATTTACCATTTGTTACACACATCGTACAGTTATCTCTAACTAAACACATCATACAGTTATCCCTCTTTAAGGACATCATACATTTATCTATAGTTAAATAAGTTACAGTTAGCCCAAAGTTACACACGACATACACTGATATCTAGTTAAACTTGTCAATTTCTTTCTAGCAAAACACATTATGCAGTTATCTCTAGTTAAACGGATCATATAGTTAGACAAAATTTGATGGAACAATCACTGCATCACCTGAAAATATAATTGTTTATTGTACTACATCTCAAGCTGAATCATTACGTCACAATGGTGTCAAAGAGTTTGTGTCTGCTAATCTGCAGTATATTCTATCGTTCAATAAATCAAGAGGCATTTATGTCATATTTGCATATGTGCTAGAGTAAATTTAAATCCAGTCTCAACCAGGGTAAAGACAATTTAATTTGGGATATATGTGACCTATATAAATCTCTTATGCGCTTTTTTGTCAGGCGTTGACCATCACTGAAAGTATGGGCTGAACGTCGCTACTCTTTAAGGAGATTACTTAAACAAATGCAATTTGCAAACGATTAAGTACAAAAGAACAAGAAGAACAAAAAGAGCAAAACAATTTTAGATGAATAGGATTTAACAGTTATGGTTCATTAAATGAAAATGTTCATATATAATGACTAACTCCTATATTTCTTTAATGCTCACCAAAAAAGGCAAAATTGTTCAGCTCGCTTCAGATATATTATTCGAAAGGATGTCTGACGTAAAACCTTCACCATAAAATTTTATTTTATAATTTCCATTGCATATATAATACAGTTTTCAATTCAAATTGGATGAATTATTGTGCCTGACTTAGTGTCATATAAAACCGAAGAAACAAAAAGCAAATACAAAAACAGTTTGGCATGTTTTATTATAGTCATTTGCGGGAACTAGATATTTTCTTCAATTCGGATTGAAAGATAAGTACGAAATCGATATGTAACAAGGAGATACGCAAACCAACGGGGAGGTATTTACAGTATGTCTAGCAGTGATAAGACAATGCAATATTGTAATGTAGACTGCTCTTTTAGCAGTTCTCTGTATTATTTCAGGAATGTTTTACAGAGCAGTATATTACCGTAGAAGGACATATCTTCTTCGACCTCGGATGCAAATCAAAGCAGGTGCGTTCATTTAATAATTATGTTTTAATTTTTACTAATTCTTTGTAACCAGCATTTAGATTATGTGAAGCTAAAATCTATGAGTTGTTTGTCCACAGCACCACGAAGAAACTATTTAAATATTCAGTTCCTACATGATTTAACAATATTTGCTATTAACGGTCTGAATCCATTTCTTGAAATTCGTTGTCAGTTTCATAACCATTTCGAATTATACGACTTAGTCTTATTTGTGTACAGATTTCATGAAATCATGAAGCTTGCGAATCGAATGCATATAATCCAAGAGCCGCGTTCGATTTGCTACGGCGGTTAGTGCAATACAAATGATTTCCAATCTTTATGATACGTGAATCCTGCAAAATATGAAGTTCAGTACTTAATGGATGGCATATCAGTGATATAAAACAGGAATACAGTACATTTCAATAGGACTAATTTGCCTTTCCGACACATAGTTTCCAACATCGTTAATTCTTGTGTATTTTAAATATGAAAACCATTCATGTTCAGCATACGTACACCATCCAATAAGGCAATTCATTACCCTGAAAAGATTCCAAATCCCTTTCGCTAAAATGTTTACTCTCTTTTTACTTTTGTTTCTGTGAAGTGAATGCCATTTGAAAGAAAGTGATAGCTTTCCAACGCCACTTTGCTTTGTTACATTCACATATAAGTATTATCAGTTATGTTAAAGATAGCTGACGGCCTGTTTGATCCGAAGGGTTACCATCATTTCAATTGGTTGTATTGGGCATAATGTTATATCTTGATGTTATAAATAGAGACAGTACGGTGCACAGAGTAATTGTTACTGCTACCATTTTGGTATATTCCCGTGTGTTTCTACGTTTTGTGAGAAATTAATTGTAAGGAACTATTCAACCAAATTCCACGAAATTGCAATACTGACTTAGAAATACAGTCTTTGAAATAAAGATTTCGTTATGAACTATCAACAGTTCATCAAGTACATGCATCACTGAAATTTAAGCTCATTTAAGACATAGTACACGCAAACATAAGATTCTGTAATTGTGACCATTTAAATATTACTCTTTTCTTTACACATTAATAAATCAAACAGATAAAGAAAGATTCAAACAAGACTAATCAATTTAGAAGTTTCAAGTAGTAACAATGTGGAAGTTACATACCCTTCTCACAGCAATCTTTTTTCAATACATATGTGGAAGTTACAAACCCTTTTCATAGCAATCCTTTTTCAATACATATGTGGAAGTTACATACCCTTTTCGTAGCAATCCTTTTTCAATACATATGTGGAAGTTACATACCCTTTTCATAGCAATCCTTTTTCAATAAATATGTGGAAGTTACAAACCCTTTTCATAGCAATCCTTTTTCAATACATATGTGGAAGTTACATACCCTTTTCATAGCAATCCTTTTTCAATACATATGTGGAAGTTACATACCTTTTCATAGCAATCCTTTTTCAATAAATATGTGGAAGTTACATACCCTTTTCATAGCAGTCCTTTTTCAATACATATGTGGAAGTTACATACCCTTTTTATAGCAATCCTTTTTTAATAAATATGTGGAAGTTACATACCCTTTTCATAGCAATCCTTTTTCAATACATATGTGGAAGTTACAAACCCTTTTCATAGCAATCCTTTTTCAATAAATATGTGGAAGTTACATACCCTTTTCATAGCAGTCCTTTTTCAATACATATGTGGAAGTTACAAAACCTTTTCATAGCAATCCTTTTTCAATAGATATGTGGAAGTTACATACCCTTTTCATAGCAATCCTTTTTCAATACATATGTGGAAGTTACATACCCTTTTCATAGCAATCCTTTTTCAATAGATATGTGGAAGTTACAAACCCTTTTCATAGCAATCCTTTTTCAATAAATATGTGGAAGTTACATACCCTTTTCATAGCAATCCTTTTTCAATAGATATGTGGAAGTTACATACCCTTTTCATAGTAATCCTTTTTCAATACATATATGGAAGTTACATACCCTTCTCATAGCAATCCTTTTTCAATAAATATGTGGATCCACTTATATATGTTTAAGCACAGTTTGAAGAGAAGACTAAATTGGGAACAATTCTATATATTAAAACATGGAATCATGAATTACTTTACATGAAAAAGATATCACCAATGCAATCAAATATTACTTATATTTTCAGTGGAACTCTAACGTATTTTTTAAATTTTAGATTTGTGATGCCATAAATAAAGTCGGTAAAAGGTCACTAGATCAGCCACAAAGAAGACAGTCGGACGGACGTATAACACTTTGTGAAGAGTGCTGTACTGGAGAGTCTTGTAACCGCAAAGGATGTGACTCGTACAGTAAGTTTTCTAACAAGAACAGAACACAAAACGTCAAAGGACACAAAAGGTCCCACATTAACGTTGAACATAATACAAGTCAATACAGATTCTTAAATTAATTGTGAAAGTCAGTCTCTTCTGCTACATCTCTAAGCGCTAAGTAACTTAGTCGCATGATCAGCCATAGGAATATATATCTGGCTATCCATTCGTCCAGAATCAAACACAAAATTTGTTATTTGTGCTACGTTTCACTGTCGGACTCTTGTTAAACATACCTATCCGACCTCACCCATGTGTACACACCAACGAGATACTTACGCTCTTCTTCTGACAATCGTATACTCATTATTCCCACTATGGAAACAAATTCATATGGATAGCGTTCTTTTGCATACCAGGGCTAAGCAACGTGGAATGAATTGCCCAATGAACTTATATATTTGAATTGAAAATAAAATGAATATCAATTCAAGACATTCATCATCGTCCAGTAGGTATATTCCGCTTACGTTTGTCTCTTGCTCTACTTTTTGTCTCTATAGTGCCCTCTTTCTACGTCTATCTCTGTTTATTTCTTCTTCTGTCGAGGTCTGTTTTGGTGTTATCATCGTAGTTAACTGATAATCCATCGTGTAATCTAGGCATTCATCATAGTCTTCCAGGTACATTTCTATCTGTTCATCTGTCTAGCCATTCATCATAGTCTTCCAGGCACATTTCTATCTGTTCATATGTCTAGGCATTGGTCATAGTTTTCCATTTATATTTTCTATATGTTCATATGTCTACGCATTCATCATATTCTTTCAGGTACATTTCTATCTGTTCATCTGTCTAGGCATTCATCATAGTCTTCCAAGTACATTTCTATCTGTTCATCTGTCTAGGCATTCGTCATAGTTTTCCAGTTACATTTCTATATGTTCATCTGTCTAGGCATTCATCATATTCCTCCAGGTACATTTCTATCTGTTCATCTGTCTAGGCATTCGTCATAGTTTTCCAGTTACATTTCTATATGTTCATCTGTCTAGGCATTCATCATATTCTTCCAGGTACATTTCTATCTGTTCATCTGTCTAGGCATTCATCATAGTCTTCCAGGTACATTTCTATATGTTCATCTGTCTAGGTATTCATCATAGTCTTCCAGGTACATTAGTATCTGTTCATCTGTCTAGGCATTCATCATATTCTTCCAGGTACATTACTATATGTTCATCTGTGTAGGCATTCATCATAATCTTCCAGGTACATTTCTATTTGTTCATCTGTCTAGGCATTCGTCATAGTCTTCCAGGTACATTTCTGTCTGTTCATGTCAACCTGATTGTGCTGATTGTACTGTTCCAGTTGTTTTTGTTACTGTTGCGGTTGTAATTGTCGCTTTGTTGCACTGTTTTTATCCTTGTTCCTTTTTATTTGCCTAGCTATCTGTTTCTGCTTCCCTTTTTGTGTGTTTTCCTTCTTAATAATTTGCTGTGTTTGTTTCATTGTTTCTTCTCCTATTCTTTGTTTCTCTTGGGTTTCGTCTCCTTTTTGTTTTTGTATTCCTGTTACTTGTTTCAGTAATTTCTTTTGTTGTTGTTCCTGGACTTACTTTAGCTCTAGTTGGTGTTGTTGTTTTCCTTGTTGGTGTTTTGAGGTTTGATTTTGTTTTCTTTAGGTTTTTTTTTTGTTTCGCTCCATCTCTTGTTTCTGATTTTCTTGTTGATGTCGTTGTTGTTGTTCCTCTTGCCTGAAACCTGGGAAAACTTCCAGCGAAGCAGTGTAAGTTTGTTTATTTTTCTTTCTGCCTGTGTGGGTCTCCTCTGGATTTTGGGGGCCTTTATGTAGAATGTGCACTCTCTCTCCACATCTGTTACACTTTCTGTGGTGTGTGCATCCATGCATCCATATACCATGCTTTTGTCGAAAATCCATGTAGATAGAAACCCCTTTAAATTCCTCTAAGTTTTGTCTTTTCAATTTCAAGTATTCTAATTCCGTTTTATATTAAAAATCCTGGGGCGGTCGGCAATTTTGATTTTTCCACCTTTACGTCACATTTATTTTCCAACAGGTCGACAGTGTCTTCTAAAGGTATCTCCATGGGAATGTCGGATAAGTGGAGTTCTCCTGCATGATTCTTGATTGTTTTAGGAGTGGTACCGGCCTTTTGCTACTACTGTTTCTCCTGAAATGTTTAATTCTCATACGACATTACCGGCAGGTTCCCTCTGGGTCTTATCCTTTCCTGTTTATAGCGTATATTTGTTGTAAGATTTCTGGGTTTCTGATTTTCAAGGCTGTTATTACAGTTGATGTAGCAGGTACTCTTTCTCTTGGTATATTCCTCATGTCCAATTATTGGGTAATCTCCTGAGAATAAAATTCAAGTAATGACCCTTCTTCTGTCTCAATTCTCTTTGTCTTAAAATCATTTCCAAGTTTCTTATTGCATTGTGGGCAGCCGCCATATTTTCTTGCTTTCCTTGCTCGTGAGTAGAATTCACCTTTTATATTTACTTTTTCTGTAAAGTTTTATATCTTCTTTGTACATTTTGTATACTTTTGTATTATATTCCATCGATTCCTTAATTCTCTCTTAAAATAAAGTTAATGTCCGCTCTTACGAACAGCCTTGGTTGCAAATTGCTCTCTCGGAGCCTTTCCTCTGGTGCACTTCTTTGCTGTTTGCTTTGTACGTGTCATTGCCGATGATAAAACATACTTTTCTTCTCAGAAAGGAGTATCAGATTCAAAAAATTGAGATAAACAATTTATTAACATTTTTTATTATGTATAATGTATTATTTTTATTATATTACATCATGATATATTATAGAAGATTGTTCAATAATCCATCAGAACTCAAATTATAAAATAAACATTATGATCTGTATAATACGTACATATATATACACACATAAGTAATCTATGAATAATTAATCACAATGTATCGAGAAAACAATTCGTAATACCTCTCCCTTTTAAATTAATTAGTAAACTTATTATTATGATATAGTTTATAACTTTCACTATTTTAAGTTATTCTATAACTTAGAACAATATAAAACTATTCTTAAATTATTGTAAAAAGGGAGGTAATTCAAATGACAATCCCTAACATAGTTAAAAGAAAAATAACACATTATATTAGAAGAAAAAAAAACAGAAGAAAACAAATTAATGAATGTCGTATAGAGTTTTCTAATTTAGACATTTTGGATATGTCATTTTAAGACGTTGAATCCATTGGGTTACCTTTAACTGACGTTCCATTTCAGAATTACACTATTTTAAGACTTTTTAATTTGGAAGATCAGTATTCAGTAGAATTTGATAAACATCTGTAGATGGCAAAAGTTAGAGCCGACTACGTACTCGAATTGAGTGTTTTTATTAAAGTGCAACCAAAACTATCTCTACATTTCAATATGACTTAGAATTAACGTGTATGTATTTATACAATGACCTATTTGTTGTCTGAAAACAAAGAGATTTGCCAAAAGTGAACCCTTACTTTTCATGATTAACAGGTTATTCGAAATATCATTAGTACAATAAGATTCGTTTACGATACAATATATGCATGTCATTAGTACTCCAAAGGTAGAGTGTTATTATCAAAATTATAACCAGCATGGAAAAATATATAGGAATACTATGGTATTAAAAACATACAGAAGTCAGTCGAAGCATCCTCAGTCTTGTCTGTCGCAATCAGTTTTTTTTAAAGAAACAAACAACTTTTTCTTTGAAAAGGGCGAGCTTATCACGCAATAAGATCATGTAGAGAAACATTACGTCTCATTGTGGATATGAAGTTAAAGGAACCAAATTCAATAAAATTCCATGAACTAGCAACATTGTTTGATTTTGTTTTCACCTTGAATGTGGAAAAAAAATCAATCTCCTACATAAACTTGTACTGGCTGGATTGAAGAGGCTAAGGTTGCTCATGTTGGTACGTTAGTGATATTGAAAGTATAATATTGACTCAGAAGACGGTTTTCTAAATTACGCTAAAACCCACACAAATAGCAAGGATCGGTAACATTTTAGGCACATTTTCTTTACCATTATATCTCATTCAGATGCCATCAGGGAATGTTATAGCCTTATATACGATAGATTTGGAAATTATATTGAATTTTATATGTTTATTACAGAATTCATTTTTAAATTGGCTTTTGTATTTATTTTATTTGTCTGTATGTTCTAATCGTAGTATTTCCTTTGTGCTTAGATGCTTACAGTAATGCTAAAAATGTGAACTTTCATCATCATCCTTTGTATGTTTTGTTTCTTCCTCTTGGCAATGATTTGTTTTAAATATTACTTAATGCGTAATAAGACAATCGCATTTACGACTTTTATTTAGTGTATGATAAGCATACACCTACTACCTAAGTCGAATCTCAGTGAAGAAATGTGCTCCATGTATGTTAGAGTTGCACAAGCGTCAAGCTGCATGGCGCGTAGAGGGAAAGCCTTACGTCCAAGAGACAGCGGATGTCTGATAGTGCATAACAAATTTATGAATGTGCCAAAATGAATGTTACAAAATATTGCTTGTGCACCAAAATCCACCTATTTCAGTACAAAAATCACTGACAGTAGCAGCTGCAAACAGCTATTCTGCATCACAGACAAATCATTGGCGAGGAAAATATCTACACCAATTTCAACCTCATCCTCCCCAGAGAGTCTACCAGATCATTTTGTTAATTTCTTCCGTAACAAAGTGAATATTATCACAGATCGACTTGACAGCATTTTATTAGATTGCTTGGATGCTATACTGCCAGCTCTGACTGACGCCATAAATACTTCTGTTTCTGCTGGTTTTTACAATCACATTTTAAAACTATTTTAAGGCCCCTTTTAAGAAAGCCACTTATGAATCCTAGCAACTTAAAAAACTATCGGCCTGTGTCAGATCTCTCTTTCATGTAAATAAAATCTTAGAAAAAGTAGTTCTGTCCCAAATGGCATTTCACTTTAATTTACTTTATCTTTACAGCAATTACCATTCGGCTGATCGCCCCTGTCACAGCACTGAAACTGCCATCCTAAAAATTGTTAATGACCTTTGTCCATTTGGATAATGGTAAAGTTTCAGTTCTCACACTCTTTAACCTATCCACAGCCGTTGATACATCGAACGTGATATCTTACATGCCATCTGCAGCATGTTTTTGGCATTCACAGTACAGCTTTATCATAGTTCAAGTAATGCCTAACTGACAGAAGTTATCTCAGTAAATGGTATCATTCCGGCCCATGTAACCTTTGTTACTGTGACCCACAGGTTTCTGTTCTAGGACCAAATCTCTTCATTCTGTACACATAGCCCCTATCAAGTATTATAAATCACCATTACGTGTCTCATC